>BHDV01000257.1:183996-207708 GCA_005406045.1 Adoxophyes honmai
TAATCTACGCCTCAAATTTACTATAGATCGCATTTTTTTCCTACGAAAATCGTCGTAGTTTAAGAGCCGGTCTGAAAGGGCTAAGTACATTTATTCATGTGTTTTGATACAACATTTTATAAAACTACCAAACGCTCTTTAATCAAATCTCGATAAGTCCTAACCTTTGTTGCTACATATGAACGCCCGCGATGTTACCATACTCATTAGTCATTACATTGGACGTACATTGGACTGAAATGCAAAACTTAACATTTAATCTAAACGAGAATAAAATAAAGTTAACAGAAAACACACAAAACTTAAACAAGCCAAGTCAATAACGGAACTAAGTAAAACTGACCGTACTAAACTTAACCCTCCCCCTTTGCATCGTACCCGGTTCGAAGGCCCCACAATAGGTACAGTCAAGGAAATTGATAACTGTGCCACTTTGTACCTTTTCACATGAAATGTTACTGTGACATACCATACTTTCTACTAATCAAAGCAATATGAAACTCACTATGAAAAGGTTCAAAGTGGCACAGGTATCAATTTCCTTGACTGTAGGTACTAGCAGCAGACGCTGCAGCTTGCTAAATGGCAAGGGAGACCTGTTGAACAGACCTGTTGTTAGTTTTGTAGCACCCCAGCGCCACATTCGTCGAATAGCCGAACTAAACGGTCCTACATCGTGCTAACGATGTTTCGACGAACGGTTGCATAAATACAACTCCCAACTTCGTCTCTGTGGACTTCAGTCCCCCAGGCATAACATCTGCCTGGAGAGAGATCTCTCTATTGGAGTCTTTTTCACAGTTTCATTCCTGCTGTTAAGAAATTAAGTCTGCAAATCGGGGGGCACGGCCGTGCCCCCACCAAGTCGAGTGCAATTTTACTGCTCGGGGTATAAGTAGATAGTTATAAAATTAGGATGTCCTTATCCAGCACGAGGTCAGCTAGCAACATCATCATCATCATACATCACGCCTGTATTCCCAAATGGGGTAGGCAGAGCACACGAAACGCTTCATAGACAAATCATGAACAATGTCACGTTTCGTGGCCACTTCTAGCATATTTTTGGTTGCCAGGTGTAATAGTGACAGATTGCTAGCCTGTCGCCTGTGTGTATTTCCTTAGTCGCCTCTTACAACGTCCACGGATGAAACGGAGAGGTGTTATTCTATCCCGACATCACACAGACTGTTAGCGACAGGCAGGGCTAAATGACCTCCCGGGAAATAACGGCCGTTTATTTCCACATGTTCCGGCGCAAAGTAACACCTGATCACGTTGAACGGCAATGCGTCCCGTTCTAACTATAATAAAATTCTAACTTGTCGAAGGAGAGCCGCGAGCATAGAGCGTTCGCTGTGCTCTTATTGGGCGGCCCAAGATCGCGCGTAACGCAGTAGCTTTTTCCTCTGTGGTTATTGGCTCTTTACAGTTTCTGTGACAGTTTGTAACTTGAAATAAACAGACGGTTTGCGGAACTGGGTGGCCATCATTGTTTCTCTATTTGGTCTGTTCTCTATGGCCGCGAGTCATTGTACAGCATCGTTTTTGGAATAACACATCTCCATTTCTTCCGTGGATGTCGTAAGAGGCGACCAAGGAAATAGGTTTAGGTATGTTTCTTATTAGTTATGTCTGCGAATCGTGAAATAGTCATCATGGTTTTGTCTATTTCACGATTTCACGTTTCGCCTGCTCTGCCTACCCCATTTTGGGAACATTATTAAGCGTGATTGTATGTTGTTGTAACAATGGACGAAAGGTGACTTCACCATTACGACCCAGAAACCAAAAAAACAATCTATGACTTATTTATACAAACAAATTACAATTATTGAATTATACAGAAAACATATTAAAAATTGTTGTTTTTTTTGTAATAATTCGGACGCGCTCTAAAAGTACACACATCTTCAATTTAGAGTTAGATTTCCAGACGAACACCGCATTATATAACTTACCTAAACATCCCACGAGTGAAAAGGGCGCAGCCAATCCTCCCCGGTGCGTCCTGAAAAGGGCGCATACATGCCCCACCCCGCCTAGACCTCGCGAGCAACTGCGGGGTGCATCGCTCTTCGTCTGGCCTCGCCCGTCCTGTCTGGGATTGCGATAATAAAACAACTTTACGCAAACTGATAGCGAGCGAAAACTTGTCTTCTAATATAAATTATAAACAAAAACGTCCTAAAGTGGTCCAGGTGGACTCCCAGGGGTCCATTGGAGACCCGATGGTGGCCCGCGCTGGCGTTGGCAAAAATTGGTATATTCAGGAATTTGTTTACCAGAACAAATTTACCGGCATCCACAGAACCCGACAAAACGGCTCAGGATGACTTCGGCCACAGTTCCATTTCGTCACCCTCTTAAGTCGTCCACAGTGCCATGTCGTCAGCCTACAATTCCTAAATCGTCACCTTCCTAACTCGTCCACTTTCTGATATCGTCAATACCCCATTTTGTCTACATTCCTATTTTAACCACAGTGCCAACTCGTCCACTTTCTGATATCGTCAATATCCATTTTAGTCTAGATTCCTATTTCGACCAAAGTGCTAACTCGTCCACTTTCTGATATCGACCTCAGTGCTACTTGGTCAGCATCACCAGTGCCAACTCGTCCGCATTCCTATATCGACCTCAGTGCCAACTCGTCCGCATTGAACACTCGACGAATGTTTTTACTCGAGTGTGGGTGTTCAATATGTTTGCTACATATAATTATGCATAGTTGACGACTTAGCACTGTGGTCTAAGGGCTATATTTCACCGGGACACCACGGCGGCGCAACCAGTCGTCGGCTACCAACAAAATGTATGATTATGGTTGCGCAACCAACGGACACCAGGTGAGTAACTCCCTATAGAGCTGTATACATTTTGTTGGTAGCCGACGACTGGTTGCGCCGCCGTGGTGTCCCGGTGAAATATAGCCCTAAATAGGAATGTTGACCAGTTGGCACTGTGGTCTAAATAGTAATTGTTGACGAGTTGGCACTATGGTCTAAATAGAAATGATGACGAGTTGACACTGTAGACTAATTAGGAATGTTGACGAATTGGCACTGTAGTCTAATTACGAATGTAAACGAGTTGGTACAGTGGCCCACGTAAGAAAGCGGACGAGATAGGGAAGTGACGATGTAGGAATGCTGTCGAATCGGAACAGTAGACCATATGCGAATGAGAACGACTTAAGAAGGTGACGAAATGGAACTGTGGCCGAAGTCATCCTGAGCCGACAAAACGTTGAAAGGGTATGAGTAAAAAATAAGTTCGGGAAACTCTGCTCTACGATGTACAAAGCGTTATACACCACAAGATCATATAAATCTAATATACATGTACTTCTTTGTGTTTGGGAAGATAGTTCATTACCAGGACATTAAATAGCATATAACGATATTGCGCGTGATGTTAACAATATCAGCAAATAGCTTGTTTTGAAGCCAGATCCAGTTTTATGGCTCGATAAAACAAGTCAAAGGGTAACTATTGATAACTTAGATAAATTTTATGGTTTTCATAACACGACGGGGTTTAAAAACCATGGGCTGTGCCATGAGACCGTCATTCAACGGCTGCTGGGACGAGTGAGGTGGAAATAGGAAGACAGTTAAATAAAAGTGAGTATTTTAAACATTTTGCTAAAGTTATGGCGTAATTTAAAATGTGCATGCTAAATTTTAACTGACGCCAGTACTTGTGGTTAGTACTTAGTGCTAGTGGTCACCAAAAAGAGATCCCTTAAGGGATATGTTCGCCTTTGTACTTGTTTTGTTCTTTGCTTGTTATTTCATCATGTTTATTTTGTACAATAAAGTGTTACAATACATATTTCGTCACTATGGACAAAAGTCCTATGAAACAAGAAATTAGAATATGCTTATGAAGTTTTACAAATTCTATTTGAATCTTTTAGTACGAGTATTGGGTAGTTGCGAATTATACATTTACGTGTACTTAATAATGATGTTATGAAATAATGTTTAGTACATGCCCGATCTGAAATAATTTAGTGGCCATGAACGGGGGAAGTCCACTCCGTAGTTTAGGTATGTACCTACGTTCCGTCGCCGAGACCTCGTGAAAGGTCTCCGGCAAGCAGATAACGGTAGATGAAGACAGCAATATTTTTACGCCTCAACGTGTTCGGGAGTGGACCTTCTTTCTATACGTCCGCATTACCTATTCTGTGACATAACTCAGATACACAAATTTGACCTTCTGTTCCAGCAAAATGGTGAAACTAACTCCGGAGCAAGTACAGTTCTACAAAGAAAATGGCTACATCAAGCTCAGCAACATCTTCACAGAGAAGGAGATGGACGAATATTACGCCGAGTACATGAGACTCTTCACACTGAAGAACAATCCCGACTTAGAAACTTCCTGGATCACCAATCACGTGAAGCAAGTAGCTAATAATGAGGACTTCTCGGTAATTATCAGTAACACGCTCGCGAAAATCCGCTCCAAATCGGTTGATTTGGCAAGCCCCAATATTCAAACCAATCTATCAACCGTTTTACCAAACTAGACATTGCAAAAATGGCATTACACCCATACCATTAAATCTTAAGAAGAATTATTATTGGGACCGGCTGTTAGTCCATAGATTTCTACTATTCTTCAAATTTTCGTCTTTCACTGCCGTTTCTATCTCTAGAAAAAGTACCTTCTCATCTCCTTCCACATGACTGATTAGAGTAAATGTGTAAAAAGAAATGTTTCTTGTGGCAACAAAACGCTCTAGCCTTCAGTTACTTCAATTAGAATTGTACGTGATTCCAGGTCCAGTCGATACACAACCTGCAATTCCACAGCGCAGCCTTCACCCGTCTGCTGCTGAATGAGAACCTGCTGGACGCGCTGGAGAGCGTGATGGGCACGTCGGACATCCTGCTGCACCACAACAAGGCCCATCTGAAGCCACCGGGAAAAGGGGCTCCCTATGTCATGCACCAGGTTTGTAAGAATCCCCATACACCAGGTTTGTAAGAGTCTCCATACACCGGCCACAGCCTCAATACCCCACCACCGACATATTTCCTGTAGTATTCATACATTTTATATGGACTTGCCGCATACGGTTGACGCCGGTGGCCGCCACACGCTATCATCTCAGCTTGCTCCTTTGGCCCACATCGGCCACTAAACGGCTGTCTGAACTGAACAAGCGGCTGTCGCGATCTTCAACTCCTTTTTTAGCTGCGTCTAGCTTCTCGTGGCGGCGTTTGTGGCTGTGGCCGGTGGCCCGTGTGGGGCGACACTAAATGTCTGTACTGTAAATTTGTTTACTCGCGTTCGCACGTACGCACGGGCAACGCCTGAGACTGTTTACCGACCCTGAGGTCTCAATTGATCGCACCTTTGATCTAAAGTGACCTTGACCTGTGCCGGTTCCAACGCATCGATGTCTTATCTGTGTGAAAACAAATTACAACTACAGTAACAACATTCCTGGATATTGATGGGCAGTTTCATAGTCAAATTACCAATTTAGAAGATAATTCCAACGTTTAGAAAGATCCCCAACGTTTACTTAGAATAAGACTGAAAATTTATCAGCTGGGGCTATTGCACAACAACTTGTAACAAGCGGAACTCTCTTATCAACTCCTTGTATTATTAGAAAGAGACCGCTAAAACTCTTAGTAATTAAAAGTCATGCGACAGCCAAAACTTTCCCAAAGAATCCTTCAGAAGGCAACGTTCTTCCAGTAGCGATATCACAAATATGTCTTGTTTCCCACAGGACTACCACTACTTCCCCTACAAGAACGACTCCATGGTAGCCGCGTTCATCCACATGAACAAGATCGACCCTGACAACGGCGGACTCTGCATCTACCCCGGCTCGCACAAGAACGGGCCCCTCGAGGACGTCGGAGTGCACCAGGAGAAGGACCACTATGGAGGCGATATCCACTACATGGACCCGGTAAGCCCTTATCCTGACTGTCCAAAATCTGGTGTGATCATGATACTACAATATTAGTCGTACAGTCGAGTTCATAAATATATGAGCAGACAAATGCCAAATATGTAAACTTTTGCACCTTATTGTCAATGTTGTAGCGCCCCAGCGCCACATGCGTGTACCTACAGATATTTTTGAACCCTCAGTTTTGCTCATATATTAATGAACCTGCATTTAATAGGTACGGTTGTTTCTTTCCATGTTTCGCGGCGATTGGACGCTCAATAGACCCATGCTAGAATAGATTATAGACTTCTCCGATTTCTATTTAGCAATAACCTAATGTGACTGTCTAAAGCAGGGGCGTAGCTACCGCCGTATCTGCCGTATCAATTATACGGGGCCCCCGGGCCACAAGGGGCCCCCAATGTTAAGGAAAAAAAAAGAAAAAAAATTCTTTCCTTTGTGAAAAATCTTCTCCCCCCCCCCTATAAAGGGCCCCCAAATATATTTTTTTATACGGGGCCCCGCCAATGCACGCTACGCCACTGGTCTAAAGTAAACTTTGTACTAAGCAACAGGGCTTAGAAAGGAGAAACAATGTTGACCTAAATTGGTGTTTCTCTGTGGATGTTCATTTATTTTTATATGCCACAACTATGACTTCAGGCACATATCCAACCTTATCTACGACACTTTTTGGTTCAAAATAGACTAAATTATTTTCAAGGTACCTTTACTCACTCTAACACTGACTATTTTTTAATCTTGCACATGCTTCTAACAGAGCAGTAAGTTTAAGTTAAAAGTAGCCTTTCTAACTTGAGACATGTATCTTATGGAAACCTCTCCTGATCTCACCAAATCTTCTGACACCACAAAATTTGCAGAAAAAGTACCCCTTGGAAAAAGCGACCCCGGTGTACGCGGAGCGGGGGGACGTGGTCATCTTCTCGTACCTGACTCTCCACGGCAGCTACCGCAACCTGTCCGACCGGCCGCGCTGCATGTTCCTCGTCCAGGCCAGGGCTGCTGATGATGAGCCTCTCTCTGAGATCCACCAGAGCGAGGGACAGGGCATGGTGCTGAGAGGAAAGAACGACTACAAGAAAGCCTCCATGCATGAGCGCTTTGCTCACTAATTGACTGACCAATATTTTTAATTTTTCGAATAAATTTTAAATCCTTTAATGTGTTTTTTCTACCATTACATGTAAAACTAGGCTAGAATTGACTAACTGAAGCAGAACCCGTTAAACAGATGCAGTGGTAACCAAATATGTGTGTGTTGATGATGACACAAACTTATTGCGAAGACAACTTTGCTCAATATTATAAGTTACACTAGATACTGGATGGATAATGTACTGAATTAGAAAGAACCTTGATGTGGTAGTTTGACCACTAATTAGAAAGATTTTTTTAATGATATCTAAATAATTAGCTCTCAACAAGGGTTGCGTATTTGCGACGTTTGTATTCTTCCGCAGTTACGACGTCGGTATGGGCTTAATTGTTTGTCTCTTACTTAAGTACTACTTACTCTTATTTTCAATTTTCAGCTACGTACTCTGTGCCTCAGAATAACCAAGATACTTACGGTATGTGCATTATGAACTTATTATGAACTTTCCTACCTAGTGTAATCTTAATAAAGGTCAACCGTCTATAAATTGAATTTTGGGATGTGCCGTTAGGCCGTAACCGATAAGTAAGTAGATCCAAAACAAAACATAACGATAATGTATACGTATATTTTCAGTCTTTAACAAATAAGTAGCCTTTTGACAGTGCGAAGTAGCAACAAACAGCCGTAAATTCCGAATCAAAGCAAGTGCTGCAAAAGATCTTCTACGTCGTTCTTGGAGCCGAGGTAGCAGGGAGCCCGCTGGTGGATGGAGGTGGGCTGAATGTCCAGGATTGGTATTTTCCCGTTGCTGGCGATGCCACCGGCTTCCGTTACGATGAAGGCCATCGGGTTGCACTCGTAGAGGAGTCGGAGCTGGAAATATACATATTTTACAAACAATAGACAATCTGCCGTGTTAAAACATATGGCATGTTATAAATTCACACACGGTCAGTGAAAATGGGTAGGTTTTCCTTTTCTTTTAAGTACGTAACTTGTAACAAAAGCCTTGCGGTTACTTAAAAATATCTGAGGATCTGGCTGTTAAAAGTGTATTAAATGGAGTAAAAGTAAGCATATGCAAATTTGTAAATCAGCCACGCCTTCAAATTTTATGACGAGTTTCCGATCAATCTAACACGCTAAAATCTAATCTTGACATTATCATCAATATCAAGTAAATCAAAGTGAGCAATATGTTTATCTGTTGATTACGCGATGTCCGCGATTGTCGATTGCGTTATCATAATTGTGCTCGAGTATCGATTTATGTATTGATAGTCCAAAATCTGCGATGCATCGTCCATGTCGGTTTGCATTGTCTTTCATTACTTTCATTAGTAACTAGACGATATTTTTGATTAACACATAAAATATGAACGGATTGTTCGACACTTGTGCCTTTATTGTTTCTGTATAAGTAGTATTTTTTCATCTTATAAAATACGGATAACTCACGTTATATCGAGTTTAGCTCGACATGTTTCGGACCTATATTTGACAATAATATAAATGACAATAACAATGAAGGTAGTCGTGCGCCGGTATCAGATTCATCGAGCACGAGCAGTCGCGCTCTTCGCAGTGCGCGTTTGGCAGCAGCAGCCGCCGCGGCTCCTAGATGAAGGGCTACGAATTAGCCCGAAACATGTCGAGCTAAACTCGATTTAAAACGTGAGTTATCCGTATTTTATAAGATGAGTGAGTCTCACGGTAGGTAGTTTAATGTTTAGTATTTTTTCACATACAGTCACAGTCATTAACTTCTATACAATCCTACTTATACCTTTTAGCGATTCTGCCCAATATTGATACCCACAACACTTTTAATCACATTAGCCATTCTTCACAGTCATTTCTCCTATGTAATTATATTTCTACCTTTTCATGAGTCTACCCAATATTGATACCACACAATCGCTTTTCAGCAAATGAGCCACTTTTCAGTCATTACTTCTATGCAATCCAATTTCCACCTATTCACGTTTCTGCACAACATTCATTTGTTCACAATCATTAGGGTGAGATTTTAATTTTACAGAAACACGATTCTCTCTATTTTAATTCATCATCATCATCATCATCCAGTGTATATTGTTGACTGTAGGTACAATTGAAGTAAGCTACTTACAAAACACGCAAAGTATTCAAAGTATTCAAATTTTTATTGCATTATAACATTTTTACAATAAAGTGTTACAAAATGTTGCGCAAAACGAGTCAAGTTAATTAAGTAAGTAATGTTCAGAATTTTCCGAACATTCGGTTTCGGTTTTGTTTTCGTCAGCAAATCTGGTCCATCGAACTCAACTTTACTTATACCTACGCCTAAACTTGTTCGTCAGAGAACCTTCTGTACGTAATAGGATTACTTTTTCTGTGGCATTACAAACTTTCTCCGCCAATTAAATAAAAACAAATAAAACTCAATTTCATTAGGTACCACGTGTTTAACAGTAACAAGTAGGTACTCACTATCACTGGTATGGTGAGTCACTTGATGAAGTAAAACTCTCCATACAAGGCGTTTACGCCGTCCCAACGAATATGGCCACTATAAACTTATGGTAATCGTACTGGCCATCAATAATTTTCCCTGGCAGGCTGAACTTTTAAAGGGAGTCTTACCTTTCCATTGGGAGAAGACTTTGTGGCGGGGTACATGAAGATGCCGCCATATTTGATGGTCCTGTGGACATCAGCGACCATGGATCCGACGTAGCGGGCTCCGTACGCCTTGCCGGTTATTGGGTGCTTCTTTTCTTGCACGTAGGCAGCTAGGCCTTCTTCCCATTCTGCTGCGTATCCTGGAATTGTAATTGTTATGTAAATCTTTTGAATGGGTTATCATAGCGTAGAACCGTAGAAACAGTATCAGGTAAGGGTAAAGTAGTAAAATGTATTGTAGGATTGAAAACCTAAGTGGAAACATTACGTAGACAAAACCAAGAGAAATTCACACTTCTTGGTGACATCCTAGCAAAATTTCAGGTTTAAAAATATTAGAGGTGCAGGTGAGCTTGCTAGCCTGACACTGACACCCACAGCATATCTAAACCAGCTCTTTCCCAAGCCACCTCTATATCCACGTAGAGGTGAAGCGTTAACCTAACCTCAACACCACACGTCACCTACCTTCATTCAAAGAATAAATGTTCCCCTTCTCTGGTACTCGCATGTTCGGGTCAGTGAGTATGAACTCCCCGATGCTTGGGTCGTACATGAACCCGTTGACGCCCTTTCCCCTGCCCAGGGCCAGCACCAGCATGGTGGCCGAGCCGTAGAGGGCATACCCTGCCGCCACCAGCTCGTGCCCTGGTCGGAGCGCGTCGGCTACCGACGGGGCACCTGGGGATTGCTTCCTGAAAGGTTGAAAAGTCCACGTGATTTCTTTTGTATAGGTTAGGTTTGCATAAGTTTAGTAAACAAAAACTGGCACGTTCAACACATTTACCTCTATCTGTGAATAGGCGCGCGGCTTGACGTCTAACTGCAAACGCATCATGAAAATTCTGTCCGAATATAGTGCATAATAGTCTAAGATCCCGCTATACAACGACCATCACTGAGTATTTGCGAACGTGCAGCTTTAGTTAACTGACCTATAATCTGCTATAATAGACTATACCTTTCAGTGTGCTAAGCCGAAAGCAATTAGTGATAGTAAAGTGCTAACCTTTATCGCTGTTGTGAAAATGTGAACTAAGTTTAGTGTATTGCGAAATTGTGGAAGGGTTCGGGAATATTTTGGTCAGTGAATGTCACATATAACTGGTCATTTTATGATACTTGTACCAATTAACACTATTAACACTTCAAAGAAGACAATTTCGACTGTTTATTTGTGTCTAGGTTTGCATCGAAAGGCTCCGGAGGCTGAAGACACCGAAATTACTGGACCAATCAAATATATCTGTCGAAGGCGGATTGTATAATCCGCCGTTTTACATAACGCCTAGCCGTTTTGCAAAACAGCGCCGTTTTGTAATACGGCGGCTCAACGTTTAGCCGGATTGAATGCGGCTGAACGAAAAACCGCCGGAATGAATTCGGCGCTAAACGTTATTCAATACGACTAGGCATAATGTAATACGGCGAGAGATTAGCCGCCACTTTGTCGTTTTTAGTTCAGATTTTTAACACTCGTGGCGCTGCCTAACATAAACAGTAGAGGATTTAGAGATTATAAATAGGTTAGGTTAGGTTAGATTACATTAGATTAGGTTAGGTTAGGTTAGTTTATTTTATTTATATTTATTTTATTTAGCATTCTTTGTTTTGTAAGTATTGTTACCCTACAATTTTAGTTGTAGTACAATGCGGCTAAACGTGGGCCGCCATTTTGAAGAACGTTTCGCAACTACAATCCGGCTGAACGTTGAGCCGCCATTTTACAAAACGGCGCTGTTTTGCAAAACGGCTAGGCGTTATGTAAAACGGCGGATTATACAATCCGTCTGCGACATATCTACTATGTATTGTGTATATTCTAGACAGAGTGCAAAATGACTGAAGGCAAATAAATAGCATCTTTAGTTACTTGTAAATAGCGAAGATGGAACCGACAGACACGAGGCAGTCGATGTTGGAGGAGCCGTCCAGCGGGTCGAAGCATACGATGTACTTTCCTTGGCGCTCCGTCTCCACCTGCCCAATATCGGACAAATTTGCAAATAAGTTTAGTAGTCGAATTGTTGTCCTGTGAATTTCTGGCACGATCTGCGGCCGTTTGATATCAGATTTATTGGGTAAACATTAAAGAAAAAGTGCCTGGTCGATGCAACTAACGACCAACGGGTTGGCAGATTCCTCTCTTAAAGAATTAGCATAGCTGCTCAAAGGGGAAATACTGCCAGCCCAAAAGCACGATGCGACTGGGGGCCTGTTTAGATTTATGTCAGGTATATTTATAGTAACGTCACATTGTTTACTGTCCAATTTTGCGACTGTTGCTCCCATACAAGTTTGGTCAGTGATGTCTACGAGATTGTGCGAAAATGTCCGATGACTTCGATGTAGTTTAAATCCAACTTTGCACATTCTAGTTGGCCCGCTGAAAGATTTGACCAAGTAAACAAAGTTGTGGCAAAAACTCCACTAGAGATCCCTCCCAAACAGATGTTACACCAGGGGACTGAAGTCCACAGAGATAATTGCAACTGATCGATCTTAGAAACTTCGTTAGCGCGATATAGAAGACTTTTACAGTTGATGACGTTTGTGGAAGACGTTCTACTACCTACTACAAGATAGTTGGCGTCAGGGTACAAAGTAAAAGTAAATCACAAACCTGAAATGAGCATAAACTATAAATAACTCAACATCATACCTCGATGACGTTCTCGTTTTCCTCGGAGACGAGCAGACAGGTGGTGAAGGAGGACTTGAGCATGTTCACGAACAGCTCGTTGGAGAGCACGTCCAGTTTCTTCACCTGCTCACCCTGCACGTTCGTATCTCCTGATATGCCATGTCTGTGAAATTATTATTATCGGTACCATCTTCATCATCAGAAAGTTTACTCTCAACATCGGAGACATGGCCATTGGGCATAGCTCTTTGTGAATGTTTTTTTTTTTTTAATTTTTTTATCAAACCCAAATCAAAAGGCGAGATTCTATCGTGGTCTAATATAATAGGTTAATTAATAAAGAGCGTGACGTATTTTTAAAGGTACAGTCAAGGACTTTAATTCATGAGCCACCATGGAACCTATTCCCAAAAAAGGCATAGCGACATCCCATTAATTATCAAGGGAAATCGTAATGTTTTTTTCTTTGAAAAGGTTCTATGGTGGCTCATGTCATGAATTAAAGTCCTTGACCGTACTTTAACTTTCTTTAACATACGACGTTTAGGTACAGGCCTCGAAATCTAACTTGTCAGGGTTGAAGTAGCGGGGGTAAGTTCGTAGGTACATTACTTTTTCCACGGAGCCACTTAAAATCTTGCCACGTTAAACGCCGAAGACCGTAATAAATAGAATAGAATAGAATAGGTACAAGATCTTTGTCTTATGTCTGAGGCCTTTCATATGAACAAACATTCATTAGTGGTGAATGTGCTAATTTACTTTTATTTATACGTTTCAAGGGTAACCACAATTTTAATACTTAAGTATCGTCTCAGACTAAAAACAAAAGTTACTCAAGAACTGGTCGAGCAAGAGATATTTAATTTGATTCATTTTTATTGGCTGGGTAGGTGGGTAGGAAAGACAAGCCCAGATAGTCTTTGGCATGAATTGACAAAATTTTGTGGTAGTTGAAAAAGCAATCTTGCCAACTTAGATTTCGACGACTGTACGAGTATGGTGGCCGGCAATAAAATTGGCAAGATTTAAAATGGTGGCAATAGGTTCGTTTCAGTATGTACGTAAATAAAATGAGAACCTTCAGATAGGAACTTTAGACTAGTTAAACAAAAATTCAAATTGAAGCTTATTGCACTCTAATAGGGTGTATTTATGTTATAATTGTTTTGCGGGCTGTACCACCAAGTAAATTTTAAATGAGACTAACACGGATGCTGGGGTCACGCCCTAATAGATAAGATAAGACACACCTCCGCGAAAGAATAACAAACATCGCTTACGAAATATTATGCAAATACATACGAACACTATCCGGCAACTAACCTTCAATTGAAAGTGGAAAAGAACAAAATCCTGTTATTTCTCTAGCATTGAAATGAATAAAGACAAAAAAACTGGTATTTACGTACGTACCTAAAAACTACTTTTAATTTTCATTTTGTTTATTTGCAATCTAAATTGTATCTATGGTCATACCCATATTATTGTTTTTTTTTAATAGCCTGCTTTAGAGTCTTGGGCAAAAGTCGACGGTATTGTCAGACATAAACATTCGAACTTGAAAAATACTAACAGTTTAGCGATACCGGCTTTCCTGACCGCAGACTGGATGGCCTTTACCGCCGTCTGGATGGAGTTCAGGAGCTGTGTCAGGTCCCCAGTTGCTGAGGGGGCTGTCTTCTGCTGCGTCAGCACCCATCTCGTCAGCGTCATCGCGTTCACATCGAAAGCCGGCCCTTGCTGCGACATTTTTAGCTTCAATAAACCGACTTTTTACTTTTCAAAATGGCGTCGTTCGCGCTCAGCTGACGGCGAGGCACTGACCGGGCGAAGGTTGCTTACCGTATCAGTAAACAGTTGAGTTGCTAGTAAACTCGCGTTTCCCGCGGGTTTTGCTATTGTTATTACAGTTATTGTTACAGATATTGCCCCATGACTGAGGAAAATAGGTTAAGGTAAGGTACAGCGACACAAAAATAAATAAAAAAGATAGGCTAACAACCCGTCACTATCATAAATATCTCTTTTAACTGACGTCAAACCTAAAAAAAATATGCTGCGAAAAATGTTATGGTTTCCTCTATGTGGGTAATGTTTTGTGTTCTTTGCCTAACCTGTTTGGGAATACAGGTGTGATTTACTCCGTTACTTCGGTACACTTGGTACCACCGTCTAGGTACTTGGTTGGATAATTTATCAGATTCGGTGAATACCTACTGTACCTACCTTGGTGCTAGGGTTTATACTAGGTACCAACTAAAGATAATACCTACACAGAAGTCACCTATAAAAAAATATGCTATATGTACAAACAAACAAATAAATGGAACATTTCCAATAGAGAAAACGGATTCGAGCAGTTGTTATTTTTAAATGTTGGTAGCTGATGAAATTTCGACATGTTATAAAATCAAATATGTTGTTTTCGAGCTCCGGTGATATGGATAAGGCAAGATATAGTTGGTACCTACCAACTATGTCCTTTTGCTAAATCATGGAATAACTATAAATCATGGAAATAGATAATCAACACGAAATTAAAATGTTCGTATGTTTGTTTGTTTATAATTTCAAATTTAGTGAATGCTTACTCAATAGTCATGGACTTTTAGATATACAATTTTCTTCAGGTACAAAGTAGCCCTTGCCACGACGGTGAGGTAAACGTCCCAGTGGTCGACGCTATAGATACTAGTCGATTGCATGGGCAATACCGGTTATAAGTACGGGTCAATCAGCAGCCCTAGTTATTAAGTAGCATAAAAATATTTACCGAAAACATTACTTAAAGCATTTTTACTGCTTCTTGCCCCCCACTATCTGCTTAGAGTTGTTGTTTCACAATCCCACGGGATCTAAGTATTTAGCATACATAGGTATATGTGTTAATCCAGAGTAGGGTCCACCAAATTCCATCAAAATTTCTCGCCGTTTGAACGTGAAGAGGTAACAAAGATGCACACACAAACTTTCGCATTTATAACTTTAGTTTGAAATGTAATATGATGTGAGAGCCAGTTAAATAAACCTTCAATTCCGAATGCTACTTCCCTGTTTGTCTAAAGCAATCAGACTAGTTTGAATTACATATTCTAGACAGACAAGGTCACAGGCAGAGCGAGTTGCTTAGAAAATGGGTGTGAGCATAATCAGTGGGCTTGGCAACGAGTGAGGTGTTAGTTGCTCAACGGAACCGGTGCGGGGGCTCGGCTCTTGGCAAAGTTGCTGACGTCATGGAGATATAAAAGTTTATTCTCAAAAACAAAACAGGTTATGTTCGGTTTAAAAACAAAACTACAGCGACTTTGTGGGAAAGACTTTAATGGAGAGATCTCCAAGCAGATGTTTTCCCTTGGGATTGAAGTCTACAGAGAGGTGGTTGGAAGTTGTACTATTTATGCAACCGACCTTCGATACTTCGTTCGTAGAACACTTTTGAAGACGTTTGTGGACGAAGTTCTACTAGTGGGCGGTACGTGGCGCTAGAGTCGCTATAACTTCATAAAATTAAATCTAAAACTAAAACTAAGTATCCTAAAATAAAACTGCGCTAATAAAATAAAAAAAATATTCCTGACCCCCTTTAGGATCTTACAGTAAACATCATAGTGATATTGCATTGCTTGACAAAGTAAATCTTTATAACGTTTGCGACAAGTGCAAATGACTGACGGTAGATGGGAGGCCGGATGAAGGGAAGATCAACGGCCATTGCTATGACAAGCAACTCTTGAGTAGATTGACCTGAGATTGACAAAGAATGCAATCCTAGTTTACCAGTCAAGGCAAAACCATTTTGGCTACACTTTTTGATAATTAATAGAATCAGGCGTTATTTGATGAAGTATGAGTATGAATGAAGTAAAAGTATGAATGTTTGATACTGTAGAAACATGATTCCTCTGATATTGGTTTTCAAATCCAAAATTATACTAGAAACTAATGTGAAGCGTGAAATAGTCGTAATCATGGTTTTGTCTATGTAACACTTCGTATGCTCCACCTGCCCCATGTCATAATAACATTGCTTTTCTCGACACGGAAAATGTTTATTACGTTCATTGTGACAGCGTTCTACGGAGACATCTTTATTTAACCTTAAATTCAACTTAATAAAACAAAAACGAAACGTAAAACAAAACAATTTACTTAACAAACTTAACCAAACTTATCACACATCGGTATACAGTATCAGTGCAAGAACCGCTCAGCCATGGTCGCCTTCTTCTTGTCATTCTTCCCCCGGAGGACCCATCCCTGGCCCAGGCTCTTGTGCACGTCGGCCAGGGGCTCGTCGTCGGCCGCCATGAGCTGCACGAGGAACATGCGGCGCGGGCGCTCCGACAGGTTGCGGTAGCTGCCGTGGAGGGCCAGGTACGAGAAGATGATGGACTGGAGTGGCTTTTGTGAGAGTGTAGCCATCACAATGACAAAAACGTGTGCAGATGGAGCCGGTTGCAGTTCCATCGTACGATCGCCAGAAAAGAGTGGTGGCGCGCAATCGGCGCAATGCGTGTCTAGCTAGTGTCTAGTAGCTGATGCCGTGGCACATAGCTTTGATGATGGTGCATCATATGATCTCGATAGAGAACAGCTAGGGTTCAACTTAATAAAAAAAAAACGAAACGTAAAACAAAACAATTTACTTAACAAACTTAACCAAACATATCACACATACAGTATCAGTGCAAGAACCGCTCAGCCATGGTCGCCTTCTTCTTGTCATTCTTCCCTCGGAGGACCCATCCCTGGCCCAGGCTCTTGTGCACGTCGGCCAGGGGCTCGTCGTCGGCCGCCATGAGCTGCACGAGGAACATGCGGCGCGGGCGCTCCGACAGGTTGCGGTAGCTGCCGTGGAGGGTCAGGTACGAGAAGATGATGGACTGGGGTGGCTTTTGTGAGAGTGTAGCCATCACAATGACAAAAACGTGTGCAGATGGAACCGGTTGCAGTTCCATCGTACTATCGCCAGAATAGAGTGGTGGCGCGCAATCGGCGCAATGCGTATCTAGCAAGTGTCTAGTAGCTGATGCCGTGGCACATAGCTTTGATGATAGTGCATCATATGATCTCGATAGAATACAGCTAGCGTTCAACTTAATAAAACAAAAACGAAACGTAAAACAAAACAATGTACTTAACAAACTTAACCAAACATATCACACATCGGTATACAGTATCAGTGCAAGAACCGCTCAGCCATGGTCGCCTTCTTCTTGTCATTCTTTCCTCGGAGGACCCATCCCTGGCCCAGGCTCTTGTGCACGTCGGCCAGGGGCTCGTCGTCGGCCGCCATGAGCTGCACGAGGAACATGCGGCGCGGGCGCTCCGACAGGTTGCGGTAGCTGCCGTGGAGGGTCAGGTACGAGAAGATGACCACGTCGCCGCGCTCCGCGTACACCGGGGTCGCTTTTTCTACGGGGTAATCGGCCTGGAGAAGAAGTGATAAATTGAGTTTAGAGTTTGTGGCACTTATGACGAAGGTTTGGAAAGTTAGTTGTACGTAAAACGTTGATAAGTGTGATGGTTTAGCTCACTAGGGCTCTTCGGATAGCATCTATTATCATGGGTTACCATCACACGTCGTGGAAGACGGCCGCTTTCAGTCTATTATGCTTATTTATAATCAGTTTGGTAATACATATAGACTTATGAACAGTGCTTAAGTAGTAGATTTAGCACCCTTTGTAAACTGTAATGTTAAGCAAAGACTAGACTGAGCCTTCGACACATGCTGCATACGGATAGCGAAGTTTAATACGGTAGTCGGTCGCGTTCGGCGAGCCAGCTATCACGGCCATAACGTAATCGCCGCTTTATTTCTTCAACGGTTCATTGAAGACCAATTATTGGTGGTATAACGTTGTAACTATATTCTTACCGGGTTCATGTAATGGTAGGCGTCTCCCTTCTCAATGGAGCCGAAGTCTTCCAGTGGCCCGAGCTTGTGCGAGCCGGGGTAGATGCAGAGTCCGCCGTTCTCAGGGTCCGCCTTGTCGATGTGGATGAACGCCGCCACCATGGAGTCCTTCTTGAACGGGAAGTAGTGGTAATCCTGTGGATAGAGAAGTGAGATTGAAAATGGCGCCGCGAGAAAACCCAGAGTAAATGAAAAGGTTATTGTGACCCAGTCGTTGACCATAAATTTGATGTTTACCACGAGCTATTCGGTAAAGGAAAACATCATGAGGATTGCAAACAGCGACGAAGTGATTCCAAGTTGTGTGTGAAGTTCCCAATCCTCTCTCATACTGAGAGGAGGCCTGTGCTCAGGAGTGGGACGGAATTAAGCTGAATTATTGAGTCTCATGATAGTGTGTGTCTCTAATAGAGAGATTATCTCTTCAGGAAGATGTTATGCCTGGAAACCGAAGTCAACAGAGAAAAAGTTGGAAGTTGTATTTATGCAACCGATCATCGAAACTTCGTTAGCACGAAGTAGACGTTTGTGGTAGAAGTTCTACTATTGGGCGATAGGTGGCGCTAGGATCATAACAATAGTTTCTAGTTCAAAGGCTTCTTACCTGATGCATGAGGTACGGCGCCCCGACCTTGGGAGGCTTGTAGTGCGCCTTGGTGTGGTGCAGCAGGATGTCTTCCGTGCCCATTACGCCCTCCAGCGTGTCCAGGAGGTTGGGGTGGTGCAGCAGGTGCGAGAACACCGCGCTGTGGTACTGCAGGTTGTGGATGGAGTGCACCTGCAATGAACATCGGAACTGTTAGCAATAATCCACACCCGAATCGGTGAATGTGTCCCAGCACTGTACTTTTTGATGTTGACGTTTGGGTCGGTCGAACTAATTTGTTTCTGACAAACCGTAGGTTACGCCAGTATTGTGAGAAGAGGTAGGCAGAGCACACGTATTAAGTATTGTCAATATCGTGACTAAGTACTTCACGTTTGGTAACGTAAGACCAAAAATGGCTTGGTGACACTGAAATCTTTGCTTATCTAACATCTCATATTTTCCCTTTAGGATAGGTATATTTGTCGTTCATCCAATTGACGAGTTAACATACTTATTGGGTTATAGAAAAAAGGCAAATTTGACGAATCGTAAGCACCCTTTGGGAAGTCGGGCATACAATATTGAACGTAGAATAACAAAAGTAAACAACATCGTGTTATTGAAAACAAGATGTTTTGTCGCAGCGTGAATGTGACGTCAGTAATCATGTTCAAGGTACAGAATACATACTTAGTAAGTAAACACTTTGTTGTACAAAAAAGAACATGAAATACAAAAAATAATAATAATAAACGAGATGGCTAAGTACAAATTGGGGTTTACCCCTTAAGGCTTAAGGGGTCTCTTATAGCCTACCTTAGAGAGATAAGTAGAGAGGAAACTTAATCACTGCGACCGACAAAAAGAGAGAGTACAAATAACGTGATAAAATACAATTTACAAAATGATATTGAACAAAAAATAAACCGTTATTTACGTTTGTGAAGTCTTAAGAAATAGCAACCGAATTGATGATAGTGTGGGGAAAGACTCCGATAGGAAGATCTCTCTCCTGACAGATGTTAAGCCTGGGGACCGACGTCCACAGAGAGAAAGTTGGAAGTCGTATTTATACTGAACGTCGAACGAAACTTCGTTAGCGGGATGTAGGATACCTTTTTGACAGTAGACGTTCTACTACTCGACGATAGGCGGGGCTTGGGCGCTAGAATAGCATTTTTATTTTTCCTTTCGATTCTTTGTTAAGATACTCACAGAATATTCCTGATTGTCTGTAGCCTTGCTCATGGCGGACCCCAGCCACGCCGCCTCCATGCCAGGGTTGTTCTTCAGGAAGAACAGTCTATCGTACTCCTTGGAGACGACGTCCATCTCCTGCTCCGTGAACAGCCCCGACACCTTGATGTAGCCATTGTCCTTGTAGAACTGAACTTGCTCCTTGGTAAGCTTCACCATTTTGAAGTTTTATCTGAAGAAAAAATAGTCCAATGGTAAGATTCCGATGAATACATGAAAGATTCAGTACCAGTACCAGTGTGAAGAGATTTGAAATAGCCCATCCGCTACCTTCGTATGTACCTCAGTGTCCACTCCCTAACATGTTTAAGTGTAAAAATATTCACAACTAAATGAACTTGTTAAAAATGCAAGTTTCTTGTAAAACTACATAATTACACTAACTAAGTACCTAGGTATGCGTATTACAGTGCAATTTACGAAAATTGCCGTGTAGAAAGAGGAACAACTCTACCGGGTGTAGAATCGAATCGCAACACTGAACCGACAATTTACGCACTTGGATATTTACAGTTACATGTTGTTTTCAATCTGAGTTTATCTTAACAACTTAAATGTTACACGGTACAATTAGTCGTGTGATTGATATGCATTCCCCGCGGACAGTTGAAATTAAAGTGATAATAATTCGGTCACAAAAAGAAAAGTGCGTCAAAGTCTGTGGGAAAGTTGTAATTTAAAAAAATAAATAAAGAGTCAACTACTTTTTTTTTATGAATTTCTTAACTACTTTCGTGTGTGCAGGGACTATCTTAGTTGCTAAGTATAATTTCAAGAGTCGAGAAATTAGGATAGCCCACAGGTAATAAGCCGATCGAAATAAAAATTGTTTTAACTAGAATACATGGGAAGCTTGAATAGCCAACAGTTTCAATATTGATTGGACAACCCAAGACAATGACGCCTTGGGTTTACTTAAAAATGTGTGAGGATTTCACCGTTCAAAGTTTAAAAAACTGAGTACCTAAGTATTTGCAAAAAAAATCTCTTAGCATGAACATGTGTTTAAAAAAAACTGCAAAAGCTATGGGAATATTTACCTGTGAGCGCCTCGCGATTCTGCCCCGCGGCGACCGAATGCCGGCGCTATGGTCTCCCCATGGTTTTTATGTCTTCCACATGGCGATGGCTTCCTCTTATCTCTGCCCCTTAACCCTGCTATCAGTTCAGCTAGTTATCGCGAATTCATAACATACAAAAAGTAATGTTACGCGCCCTGGTTTTGTATGAAACTGCCTCCTTCAAACATGGCACCGATATTGGAACATATGTATATGTGCTAAATAATTACCGTTTTTCTTTTCTTATGCTCTTCCTACTACATTCGGGAATACAGGCGTGATATATGTGTGTTAGTGTGTATGGTATAAATATGGAATTCAGCTCTACATGTTTCGGGATAAGTAGGTAGTTGTCCGTTTGTAAGAATCAAATCATAATTTCTTTGTTAACCTGTAATTCATAAGAGGTGTTACATTTGTGCACCCGAGGATTGAATCTGGATGCTCCAGAATGCCTGATAGTAAAGGTACAACAGTTTAGGTTTATTATTAAATAAGTATCTAAATTTACAAATGATTGTTCTTCTGTTCGCGAGAGTGCAAGTTTGGGAGCAGCCGCCGCGGCACCTAGCTGAAGGGCTACGAGCTAGTCCGAAACATGTCGAGCTAACCTCGACTTAAAACGTGAGTTATCCGTATAGTTAATCAACAAAGATCTCCGCAAGATAACGCCCGGCAAAGTCATCAAAGTGTCGAAGAAAATCATCCAGATGGAGGGACGGACGGCAAGCCAACTGTTAGTAGATAAATATAATCAATATTGTCAAGTGTTCCAAGAGATTATGTGCGCGGAATTAAAACTCATTTGCAACTGGACATTTAGGAGGATAGTTTATCTAGATCAGGCGGTAATATTTTTTTAAAGAGTACCGTAGTATGTTACTCTATTTTTATTATTCGAATTTACCGCCTCAGACTTCACGTGGTTTTAAACTTCTCGTCATTAAAGTTGGCCATATTTTTTATGGTGCCTATGGTGGGGGTAAGTTCGCGCGTAAATTTTACCTGGGAAAAGCGATGCGCGAGCTTTAGCTCCACCACTTAAAATCTAGACAAGATTTTTGCCGACCGCTTTATACCCGAAACCTCGCTGCAAATGGCGATACTTAGCTACTACACGAAACAGTTTACTGTATCATTAGGTACATTACATAAATTAACAGTTAATATTGCTTTCCTGAAAAAAGTTAAAGTTGTGTCCATAATTATAATCTTGAAGAAACTGAGTATCAGGCTCACATAAAACATTATTAACTCTTATAAAGTACACACAACGGCGCGTTCAACATGTTTTTGTATTCCATCGTGGAGTAGGGCAGCTAGTAAAATTACGATTACAAGGTGCAATAGATACAACCATCTGAGTCGGAAAAGCGTCTGTTATCGGCATGCTGTTACAGGAACCGATTCGTAAGGGTAATTTTTAAGGCACCAGCCACTACAGTTACTTTAGGTATTCGTGGAAACCTAGATGACGCTGTACAGCGGAAACTCACTGCCGTACATTTACTTAAATATGAAACTTAGATCCCATTGATACCTACAACGCGGCACCGTCCATTCAATCATTTCACCGAACGTCATTCATCTTAATAAATAAATTTTCTTTGTTATTTACGTTGCAAATTCACCTAAGTTTTTTGTTTGTTTTGCTAAGGAGGTATTCTAAATATATTCCCGACAATATTAGTGACCTATCGAGTATTATCGCGTGTTTGGCCTCATATTATAATTGTATAATTGGAGGTCAACAAGCGACTATGTAAATAACGATTTATCAGTCGTCACACACGTAAGACAAGGAAGAGTTTGAGAAAATGTTCAGTTCGTATTCATTTCTTCCGTGGATGTCGCAAGGGGCGACTAAGGAAATAGATTTAGTTTAGACATGCTACAGGCGACAGGCTAGCAGTCTGCCACTATTATACCTCTTCTATCTTTTTAAACCTAAAATTATGCTAGAAGTGCACACAGTGGGACACTATAATTGTGTGGGAAAGACTCCAATAGAGAAATCTCTCTCCAGGCTGCCTGGGGACCAAAGTCCACAGTTGGAAGTTGTATTTATTCGCTGAAGCTTCGTTGGCGCGATGTAAGATCGTTTGGTTCGGCTATTCGACGCATGTGGCGCTGGGGCGCTACAATTGTATCAATTTCTTAAGAAATCTGATAAAAAGTGTTGAGGGCATTCAAATGCCCGGAAATTCACCCGGTCATAGGTCCAACTACTGTGCTACCAACGTTTAATATAAATAATAGTAATCCAGCCTTAATACGTCACTGCTGGGCACAAGCCTCCTCTCAGTACAATAGGGCTTAGCTCTAGTTCCGACACGGGCCCAGTGCGGATTGGGAACTCCACACACAGCATTGAATGAATGATTGATGTTTTCCTTGAAACATGACTAACTAATGTCCATATAAGAACCTGTAAATGGAAGTGTTTTTTTTAACCGACTTCAAAAAGGAGGAGGTTCTCAATTCGACCAAATTTTTTTTTTTTTTTTTTTTTTTTTTTT
>BHDV01000257.1:207724-230767 GCA_005406045.1 Adoxophyes honmai
TTTTTTTTGTGAGGTGACTCCTCGGCGGAAAACGGGCAAGGGGTTTGACGGACGCCGCGCGACAAGCGACATCTAAAATCACTTGTACAGTTGTACTTAATATCACCATGAATATCATAAAATGTTTAAAGTAAAAAACCACTGCAGATAACCTTGAACTTCTACCTATACATATTAACAAAACAAAGACGCTGTATCGCGCGGCTTTGTTTATGGAAACTTTATGGGTTCTATGATATGATAATCATTACTTAATATTAAGGTGCATGTAGACAGTATTATAAACAACCGATTATTGAAGAACGTTTAAAAAGAGAAAAAAGTATTAATTTAATTTTTACAATATTACTTTAGGGTCTGTGTCGCGATGACCTAAAGATGACAAAAGTAGAGTAAGTAATACATTTACATTTATACTTGAAACTTACCTAAACTTAGCTAAGTTGAGGTTCTTAAGCACCTAATATTAATGTGTCCTTGTTTAATTTTAATTTCATTAAAAACCATACGTCACGCCTGTATGCCCAAATAGGGTAGGCAGAGCGCGCTAAAAATCATGTCTATTTCACGATTCGTAACCAGTTCAAGCATATTTTTTAAGTTCAAGTCAAAAGGTTAGTGATACAATACAACAATACTTGGTGACAGGTTGCTAGCCTATGCCCTAAAATATACCTTAACCCTTTTCCTTAATCGCCTCTTACGGCATCCACGGAAGAAATGGAGAGGTGTTATTCTAAACCCGACACGACACGAAAAAATAATTAAGTTTCTTAAGTTATAATAAAATGATAAACGCCAAGGCCCATGGACGAAACAATTCAGTAAACAACTAATTATGCAATACCCCTTACACTTTGTATAATCCATGGTAGTATCTCATGTTTTAATTTTCCATAACAGACGTCAAACTAGACCGATAAGGGGGTCAAATGTTAATTTGGTCCATGACTTTTACTATCGTTTCTGATAACAGGAGGATATTTAAATATGTTATGTGTTATTTTATGGAGTTGCTAGATCATTCTACTGATACAAACATGCGAATTGTTGCGATAAATATTCTTAAAATATCATTTTGGAACCATTCGCATCGTTAGTTAATGCAATGCGGCGTAGCTTCGCATCGCTGTTTTGTGTGAGAGCCCTAAGTACGCTATGTCTATTTTTTATTATCAGGTAGTAAATTGACAAATGCAAATGTAAATTAACATATAATGATATGTACAACATTTTATTGTTTGGTGCTCTCCTAACCATTGCCAATGTTTGCACCCTGCATACAAGTGGCTTTTCCGTGTTATGTCGTACGAAAATCTGTGATTATCTCATTTAAACCAACGTTTATTAGATTATTCTGTAAGACAACTTCCCTACAAAAATCGATACTAAATTTCATTTATCGTTAACTTTCGATAGTAAAGGCACAGAACTAATTTAGAATTGCAAAAAAACAGGCGGCACCCGTCGTATCATTTTAGTTTCTGAGATTATAATTAGGCCATAAATAATGTTTTGGTACAGACGTAGTATTTTTCCATTGTATTTATCATGCATTCTCATTCTCAGTCCGTCCTAATATAGGGTTTTAATTATTTTCAAAATGACAAGGAATTCACTTTATTTGATAGATAATCTTGGGGCATTTAAATTTGTTCGGCTTATCAGCGTAGATTAGCGACTCCACATATCCCCACAAAAAATGGTCAAGCGGCTTTAAATCGCACTATCATGGAGTCACAGGTCTGAAAGGTGAAATTATGCGGTCAGCAAACGTTTATTTCAATAAATCATTTGTTGCCCCGTCTTGTTGAAACCACAGCTCCTGCACATGGTTGTTGAAAAAAAAAAACAAGTTTTAACTTCACTTTTTATTTACAAAGAAACTACTTATGCTACTGTTAGGATTATGACAAATTATTCTTTATTTCAAGTCGAAAGAATAGCACATATTGGTTATTCATAAACAGAAATACTGCTTTATTCGCACAGTCGAATACACTGATTTGAAGCTGGGAAAACATTGGTACCGATAGTCTTGTTCCATACTTTATACAAATATCAAAAATGAAATTATACATATTTAGATATCAACCACAACCACCTGTGCATTACTACGTGCACTGATCTACCGGTATTGTCAATATAAAATGGTGTTAGGCAATGCATTAACCAAACAGGTGATGTGATATCTTGACTTATATCTATAAAACTCTGTCACGCTATAAAACTTTTATAATTCCTTTATTAACCCGTAAGTGTATGTTACAGTCCATGATATATCGTGGCATGAGCCCTTCACGAATACTACTAAATTACTTAGTAATAGTAAATAAGTCACGGTATAAGATAATGTTTACAAACTTATATTCAAACAACTACTAAACTAAAACCTTCGAGTTCACATGAGCAACCTATACAATCAACCCATACATAATAGGAATAAAATTCATAGTTAATTTTATGTTTCAGGCCACTTTATTCGTTTTTGTAGACCATTCAGTACAATTGAAATGGGTACAGTTGGGGTATGAATTTTGTGGGAAAGACTCCATAGACAGTATCTCTCTCTCCAGACTGATGCTATGCCTGAGGGCCGAAGTACACAGAGAGAAAGTTAAAAGTTGAAAAACTGAAACTGCGTTAGCGCCATATAGGATACCCATTTGATAGTTGATGATGTAAACGTCTGTAGGAGAAGTTCTATTACTCGATGATAGAGAGCGCTAGGGCGCCACAATTTATTTAAGTTTTCAATGTCATTCCGAAATTAATTTGTAGAAATGTTAAAGGGCCGAATACATTTCAATGCGATATTTCGTGTCATGTATTGAACTAAGCCAATTCATTTTTCTACACAATATTCTACAAAGTAGATAATTGTGTACTATTGTCAAAACAATACAATAAATTCGGCTCTATATAAAAAAACCGCATCTATTCCTACCCCAACTGTACCATGAGGGTATTTTTGTATTGCTCAAGAATAATTGATACCTTAATCCTTTCTACTGTTCTTCTAATTTACATTACCTCCAATCCACCACATTGTTCAACAAATTCTGGCTTCCTTGAAATATTTGCCTACTAAAAAGAACAAATTATGCCCATCTTTTGTTCATTTTTTGTCCACCGGCCGCTCATAATGACGACTACAAAGCCATAGAGTGTTAATGCAATCACTAATTCATGTATATTTACTATGCCTCATGGCGCAATGACGACTTTCTATTGTGAAATGAATCTATGGCTCGGTATCAAAGGTTTGCTGGTCTGCCTATTAACTTCATCGTAGCCACTGTTGTCCACACTAGTCTGTCCAACACAGCGAGTAGTTATCCAATAGAGTTCTAATGTCATTTTGGTTGTCCGAAGAATATTCCGTCATACCATCGCGGCGGTCGCTGTGCTCTTATTGGCCGGCCCAAGATCGCGCGTAATGCTAGTGGCTTTTCCTCTATGGTTATTGGCTCTGAACAGTTTGTGACAGTGACAGTGACTGTTGACATTTATAAGTGACAAGCCACTAATGGTTTGCGGGACTGGGTGGCCAGCATTGTCTCTCTAGTGGCTTTTTCCTCTATGGTCCAAAATTATAAAGCAAAGAGGCGTAAAACCCAAGCCTTTCAGATCAAGAGCCAAGGGCAGATGAGGGTTTGAAAGGGTGATAGTGATGTTCCTTGGTCTGTCTTAAGCGGTAAGCGCCACAAACTGGTGGAACACGTCCAGGATGTGAGGGTCTAAGTCCTGTGTGAAGAGCAGTGTCTCCAGGGTACTGCTGTATTTCTGGACTTGCTCGTGGTGCTGCAACAAAATAGAAATAATTGTTACATTAACACATTCCCTGTCCCTGTACAAAACGGTCTGTCAATGTCAGAAGTCCAATTCGGCATCTGTGCATGAAACTGTGGCACCATAGTGGGAGCATGGGCTTGTGAAAAAAAGCTTCTTGTCCCCACATTGGGGGCCTTCAGACAGGGAAAGTGTTAAAACAGAATAAGAAGTCTTCTGTCGAATTAATTATACAGGTTGGCCGGAAACTTGACAGGGGTTTTCAGATACGTATACCCCACCACTGGTTAAAGTATTTACGGTCATTTATGGCCACCCTGTACATGTTACATCCTCAATCTTCGGCCGCGCCGACGAGCAGACAAATGTCGAATGAAATCGGATGTCGATTCAATAAAAGCCTTAAAATTTGAGCATACGGTAGAATATGCTATAACAGATGAATATTTCTCTCTCGCTCTCGATCTCGCCAGGCAAAATGACAGGCGCCGGAGTTGTCGGCATCGCGTCGCGTGCAATATATTAGCCAATAGCCGTTAAAGATGGCACTGCATTATGATTGGCTAAAAATAATTTTAATACGCTGCTGTAGACGATATAATATCATGCTCTATGCAAACTTTCACCCTTTTTTAGGGAAGTGGGGGTGTTATTAAGAGAGTAAAGTAGCCTATGTCACTCTCCACCCTTTCAACTAGCTCCACCTAAAAAGTCACGTCAATTCGTCTCTCCGTTAGCCGTGAAAGACGGACAAACAAACAAACAATCAAACAAACAAAAAACAAACAAACATACTTTCTCATTAATAATATTATATTATGGAATTTTGGATTATGGAATTATGGACTATAGATTATGGTATTATGGAATTATGGATTAAAATATACTCACAGCTAAAAACACTTGCCGCAGCCTTCCGACGGTGCTCCGGTACCAGCCGGTAGCGGGGTCCCTCGCATCGGTGTCGCAGCGCACCAGGTGCTCCGACAGGATCATGATGAACCGCTGGAACACGATCAGGAAGAGCCGCTTCTGGTCCATGTGCGCGGCTTCCAGGCGCTCCTCCATCCGTTCTACTGCCTGAAAAAACATTACCATAAATTACCATAAGGTCCTGCGCAGACGACAGACTATCTTAGACTTTTTAGTCTGTGGAAATAGAATCTAACACACACGACGCACAAAAAGTAAGGCGCACAATGCATACAATCCTAGCAGACTGTTTGTGCGCCGCAGACTCGATCGCACAAAAAGTCTGTCGTCTGCGCTGCCCCTACATCGTCTCTCCACTGGACACGAGTCCTCTCTACAGAGTGGCTGAAAATTGACCGATTTTTTTTAACTAGTGGTCGAGTATACGCATCTAAAAACCCCTGCACAAATATTTCCTTTATTTTTATTATTGATCTTACGGGAGGCAAATGTTTCATGGCTTTTCAGGTCATTACGCCCTGTATTTTACCTATTTTACGTCCCCCGTACGCAAGTCTTGCTAGTCGGCGCGTACGCACCTGCAATCGTTCGAAATTGCGATAGTACGCGGCTGACTAAGAATCGGAGTACAAAAGACTGAGCAATATTTTCAGATTTTCGAAAAAATCTTTACATTTGCCGGGAAAAAACTTGACAGGGGTTTTCAAACTTTACACGACTTAAGACGCCCGTGCTCAAGTGCGAGCATGAGAGCAATATTACTGCACGCGTGCGACAGAGATAACAGCGGGTCAACGCTCGAATTCTGCTGGGCTCCGCGATCAGTTTAGTAACGAACAAGTCCTATATTGAGTTGATATATTATATTACCTCTTCAGTAGGCTTGTCCTGGTCCTTCTTCTTCTTGCTGGTGCCCTCGTCTTCCGAGTCCGAGCTGGAAGAGTCAGCTCGCGCCAGCGCCTCCCTCGCCTCTTGCAGCTCACGACCTTCACAATATTAGAGTATATTCAAACAAGATTCAATGGAAAAACTTAACTGTCACTAAATATTAATCTGCATCTGTGAGAAAGGATGAGGATCGAAATGATCTTTATCAACATCCATAATCATAATGTGCCTTCTATAATAATTTTAAACATTACTACCGCGACACAACCGGTACAAAACTACCGTGAGACTCGCTCATAGTGATAAACGGATCTACCCACGTTACGTCACGTCTTTTCTATAATAATATTTATCTTTATAAAATCGGTCTACTTTATAAAACAGGTGATGAATGAAGATAGGAATAAGGAATGATAGGTGTCATTGATTATTGTTCAAAATTTTATAAATTTAAGTAGATTAGGGATTAAAATATGCGTTTATGAAATTCACCTCCACAGACTCATTTCAATTTACACTCGTATATCAACCTTTTATTACGCAACAATCACATAAGTAACTATTCAAAAACAGCGTAAATACTCACTCAGCTTGGAGACGTGCTTGTTCATCTTATCGATGGTCAGATGCAAGATCTCCCAGAGATGCGAGCTCGTGAAGTAGGGAGCCATCTCCTTGGAGAACAGCCAGGTGGCGACCGCGCTGCACTCCACGATCTGTGTCTTGAGCATCTTGTCGACCAGCACTGAGACCATCTGAGGGTGCCGCTGCCACAGCTCCCACACGTTGCGAAGGATGCAGATCTGGGCTTCCTCGGATTCTGCTAGAATCTGGAAGGTGTTTCGATGGATTTTAGATCATGGGGAACAGATTGCCGACTTGGTACGATCAGCCAAGAAAGTGGTCTACCACTTATGATAAAACTTTCTGTGAAATCAAATTATCACTAAGGTTGATTTTTCTAACGGAGTGTAAGACAAATATGACGTGACGTAAATACAATAATGATAAGGGAGCTATTGTCACTGTCGCCCTCGCGCAGCGTGTTGAGCACCTCGCAGAGCATTCAGAATTCAGAGCCTCCTCGGTGCTTAATATTTTTTGGTAAACGATCTGACGGACTAGATTTTTTATTCATCTCGCACAAGGCTGGCCAAACTCAGGCCCGCGGGCCACTAAGTGACCCGCTAAGGCATTTGAATGGGCCCGAACAGTCCGTCCGGCCGGCAAGCTGACGCGAGGCTGACACCTGATTCTTCGTCATGTAGGATCGTTGTGGCCCGTCGACGCCAGTCCAAAAAATTGCCACCTGAAAAATCTACCAGCCTTGGTCTAGCCTTACCTTGAAGACGTAGTGGAACTTGGAGATAGCCGCGAAGCTATGTGAGATGCTCTTGCTGCCTAAGTTAAGCAGGGTCTGCACGAAGACGTCGATCTTGAGCGGGTTGTGGGGCGCCGCCTGCGCCGCCGCGGGCTGCTCGCCCTCGCGCAGCGGGTTGGGCAGCTCGCGGAGCACGTTGAGAGCCTCCTCGGGGGAGCACTTGTTGCGGACGGATACTACGAGTTGATGCGCCGCCTCGGTGCCGGGGAGTGCCGCTGCGAAGGATTTTTGTTTATAAACAATCGACTAACGATAAGGCTCCCAATCTAGAAAGATCTCAGTATTCCGGGATCCCGCGTGATCCGGGATTACGGGCGCGGGACGACATCCATGGAAGAAATAGAAAAGTGTTATTCTAAACCCGACTCATCACGACACATTAATAATTAGAAATTATTAGCGTAGAGAACTTACTATAAATATGATAGATTTCATACATTTTGAAAGATGCTGTTTTGAAAGCTCGTACCGGGCGCATAAAATGCTAGTTACTGCACTGACTATGTGTATTAAAGCGATTAAAAATACCATAAACAAGACAATATACTATTATTCTATCCTCTTATAAATCCTATACAGCAACCCGTTTGCCAGTTTCCCTTCACACCTAAGTTTTGTTTGACTTTTAAAACCGTCCTCTAACGGCTGATTCCAATCCGCTCGTGACGCCATCGACGGCAGCAGCAGAACATGCCGACAAGTCTCACGAGCACAAGACAACGGTGCACTCCGCGCCTTAACATTAAGACGTCCAATGAGACATAACGCAACGACATAATGTATGTCGATGCGCGATAAGATACGCCGACAATGGCTTGCGCAACCACTGGGAACGGGGAACCGCCGTGGGTAATGAGAGCTAGATCAACTGGAATAAAATCTTATAATACAAAGAATTGTGTCAATGGTACTTTCTAATGTTTTATTTCTTTGATAGCCGATGGGGTGGAAAAGTGCTGGAGTAACCACAGGCCAGCAAGCGCAGCGTAGGACGTCCACCTACACTTTAAAGGTCGTTTCCAACCGGTACATGTGAAAGTCCAAAGGGGTGGCCTATGGTCATCGGTGGACGACTTATGGCTAAAATGATGACGATGATGACGATGATGATGATGATCTAACGTCGGATTAGAATGAGACTTCTCTATTTCTTCCGTGAATGTCGTAAGACACTACTAGTGAAGCAGGTGTTATTTTAAGTCGTCACATGGGAACAAAATAATAGAACATACCCAGTAATATTCAACAAACAAAAAAAGCTGTTCAGTATACATTTGAATAAAATAGACACGTATAGCCATAGTACGTACATAATACATGATGAAAGCGGATAAATTACCGCTGACCACGCATATCATCCCACGGCTGTCACATGCATCCATACAACCATTCATCCACACAATCGAATATTCACGAACATCACATTGCTACTATTCGATCCGTGATTGCTGATTTCGACTCCAAACAGTCCGTTTTCGGTTAAAAATGGATTGTCTCGGGTAATGTCGCGTTGTGAGTGCTTGCTAGCGTTCCGCTAGCGACTGACACGATAAAGAAAAAAATGGCAGAAGTAAAGAAATTTTATTGAAGCAGGGTTCAATTTATTATTAGGTAATTGATGTTTGGCTGTAAATAAATAATACAATACGTATATTCTTTATTGAATATCCTTACTCAAGCACTTATTTCCATCCTCGGAATATTTAAAGTATCTTGTGGATCTGATTTTTATATCTATTGCCAAGAACTAGGTAATGTTCCAGTAATAAAAAAAAATACGTCAAAGTCTCTAACTAATCTGATCAATCAGTTTCGTTGTTAACTTATAAACATGGTATCCATAATATTCTTTAACTTAAAATCCCAAAGCGAATTCTTTTTATTAGAGACTTCCAATTTTATTACAGGTCACAAATAGGCCGCAGGTTGTAAGTTGTACTCGTAGTCTACTCCATAAAGCCGCTCTCTGCGCATAATAACTTATACCTATGCGTAACACAAAAATGTGCGCGGAACTCCGAATGCAAAAACGGCGAAAAGCGCTTGAGATGGAAAGTGGGCACGCGACGGTTTTCACTCGGCCGCGCGCGTCGCGTGGCCGCCGCCAATATTTCAGCCGGGCTGAAGCTACGAATTTTTACTAACTAGAATGCCATTGCCGTGTGTTATCACCTTTAGAATAACAACGCTCCACTTCTTCCATGGATGTCGTGAGAAGCGACTCTAGAAATAAGTTAAGGTATACTTTAGGCGACAGGCTAGCTACTTGTCACTATCATACTTGGCGACTTAAAACTCAAAACGTGAAATAATCATGGATTTGTCTGAGTATCTTTTCGTGTGCTCTGCCTACCTCATTGGAGAATGTGGGCATTGCCTTGTGTCATGTAAACCCTATGTTATCTAGCACATTTCACAACACTGCGTGATTTACTTAATACCGACAACAAAGCCGACAAAATCTCGATTCCCGATAGCCATTGCGACAAGTCCATTGACACGGGAAGTAAATGCAACTATTTTGTTCTAAAACAAAGTCGTAAACGCAACCGTTTCCTACGACAGTGTCTCGGCGGCGATGCGGACGATAAATCAACTATTATATTAAATTGCCTGTAGTTTATGCTACAAGATATAACATAAGGAAGGATGGTCAGGTAACTGGCCTTTTATGGGCTAGCTGATCATTCCACGGGATGTATGCATTTTTCCGGGATAAAAAATAGCCTATGTGGTAATCCAGGGTGTTAGCTTCCTTCATACCAAATTTCACCAAATTCGGACCAGCCGTTTCATTGGGCGTGAAGAAATAACAAACAGACACACATTCACAGACTTTCGAATTTAGGTATAATATTAGTGTGATGATATGTAGGCAGTCTTGAAGTGGACACCGCAATATTATAACACTTGAGCATCATTTGAATTTACAAAACCGAATTATCAGAGAATCGGACCACAAATAACCGGTGGTATTAAAAAATATATCATTATGTTTTTTCGAATAACATTAACGTAAACATTATACTCTATAGTATTCCAAAGGGAGCAGGCAGAACAGATAGAAAAATACATTTAATTACACGCATGATTTAAGTTTTCTTTACTATAGTTAACAATCCGGTTAATTTTGAACTATATTATTGGATCCTGCCACTAAAACCTCAAGTACCTGACTACAATTTAGACTGACTGGTATCTTAATAATGTTATAAGTTTCATGGTAATTCACACTGATACTTTAGATCTTGATATAGATCACGTATAATAATTAATTTACATCATCTCAACATGAGAGGCCAATTATGACAAATATTCACGAGAAAGTATTTTACAATTAGCGATCACGCGAAAATACACACTATTAAACTTTTAGTCTCCGGCATCTATTGTGGCAAGAATTTAATTAGTGGGCACTACTCAAAATCTTGCCATTTAAGATTCCGGAGACTATAGGTATATGAATGTATTAGATAGCAATGTAGACTACAATAAGCAATGAACGACAGATTAATCCATCGAATAGTTTCAAGCAAATAGAGGTTAAAGTTATTTAAAAAGACACAAAATTTAATTAAACAACGCAGTTATAATTCCATGGGAATGGTTAACAACTTCGTCAAATAATAAATTTGTATTGTTCACATCGCAAGCGTGCGACATTTTCGCCAATCTACGCTAGTAAATTAAACAAAAAGATTGTAAAACGAAACTACTATACGTGTCAATTAGTGGGCCTTAGTTATAATTGGCATTGGGAGCTTTTTGTGGTTTTAATACTTTTAATTTTGGTAATCATAATTAATCACACATAACAGCAAAGCAAATATCGAACTGTTGTCTAGGGCACAAACTCACACCGGCGAAAAATATGGAGAAAAGTATTGATGATTTTGAATTATCTGGGGCCACCAAGTGAAACAAGAAAACATTACAACCGTACCTACTATCCTTCTCTCGAAGCAGTACAGGCTATTTTCGACTAGGTACTGTAGATTACGAGCCATCTTACGGATACGGAGCTCGCGATTTTCCTAACGAGTCCGAAAATCAATTAACTCTCTAGTTTTGAAGCAATATACGGTTTTGAATCAATTTCAAGCGGTATTTTCATCCGGTTAAAAAGTTGAAACAGCAACGATCTTATTTTTATAAATTTTACCAATCGAATAATGTATTAGACAAGACAAATTATTAAAAAAGTGTGGCTAAAAGAGCTCAATTAAAAAGTTTTTTTAATATTCATTGTAGAGTCTAAAATTCGGAGCCCTACCAGGCCATAAATCATCAACCCACTTTAATCATTATAATTAATTAATTAAAGCAATAGGTTAACGTATATTTTTACGACAGGCTAGCAACCTGTCACTATTACACCCGCCAACTTAAAACCTAAAAAATATGCTAGAAGTGGCCACGAAGCGAGAAATACTCATGGTTTGTCTATGAAGCGTTTCGACTACTCTGCCTACCCCATTTGGTAATACAGGCGTATGTCTGTATGTGTCTATAAGAAGAATACCGAGTAAGGCAGACCTACACTACAATATCAATAAAAAGTCTACATTGCAATAAATCATTATACAAATAATAGACCAAGACTGTTTCGTGTCACAATAACTTCATAACGATGTTACATAAATCGACGTAAATCACGTAATTCGTACTTCTGGGTGCAATGTATTAAAAGAGGAACTACTAATCAAGTCGTGCGCATATAAAATTATATGAATAAAAACGAATCGTTAAAACGTATGTGCATATGCAATGAGGCAATGACTTTAGAACCAACGCCACTAAGGGTGCGTTTAACCAAGCGAGAATAAAATGCAGTCTTAGAATAAGTCACTGTTTACCTACTCGCAAGTAAATAAAATTATCATGTTAAGAGAGCGGTAAGAGTTAAATCGACCCTTAATGTGATAATATGATAAGGGTATATTTTTCATCTTTTGTCCATAATTTTCAGTTTTTTTGGTCCTTCGAGCCGCATCTATGTATTATGAAATTTGTATAAATGTGTTCGGATCGAATCTTGCAACAAAATTCTGATGAAATACATCTTTAACTGATCGAGCTGAAATGTATACTTAACTTGTTTAAGATTGATGACACTATAGTAACAGAATTCTAGTGACCCAAACCATTTCCACCGGAACACTTAAATATTTTATCCGATTGAATTGAAATTAGGTACAAATAATATAAGACGAACGACAATGCAACTACAGTTAGCAGAAAAAAAACCGCGGAAGAGTTGAGACAAAATTTTGGGCAAACAAAGTCGCGGGTTACAGCTAGTCTAAACGTCTATGTCTTTACAACTTTAGCGCGTGTCACAGTTTTTGTTCAATAGCGTAAATACATGCTGTCAACGAATGAGCGGCGGTTAGCACTTCATTGTCCTTTTTTGTGAAGAAAATTTTAGTACGATTTCATAAAAAACAATCGCATGTGCCACGCAACTTTTAAATGAAAGCGTTTGGTTTAGGGACGTATTTACATACACATAATCATCACGACTAAAATCCCAAACGGGACAAGCAGAAAACACGAAACGTAAAATTGACAAAACCATGACTATTTCAGGTTTCGTAGCCACTCTACTGCAAATGTATGGTTTAAAGTTGCATAAAAGTGACAGATTGATAGCCTGTCGCCAAAATCATACCATAACCTATATCCTTAGTCACCTCTTTCGACATCCAAGGAAGAAACGGAAAGGCGTAATTCTAAGCCACCACACTGAAACACATATTTGCAAACGGAAGATAATCTACGACTTATTTTTCCAACTACTGTACTGTATGAACAAAAAACTGGCTCGTTATTATAAAACTGAAATCCCTTCAAAACATTTTCGTGTAAGGCCTGTTCAATTTACTAAGCGGACACGCTTAAACGTCTTTTAAACTTACAATTCGTAATCAATTGATATACTATTGGCAGCAATGATATTAGCAAATCCATCTTCGTCAATTGCGACATATTTGTTCTTTCATTTTTAACTATTTATCGTGATAGAGCGTATTAATTTAGATAATCGCAAATTAATAGTGCAAAAATGGTATACAGGGCAGTATTCACTGCGACAAACAGCAAAAATGTACAAGTATTCCAAGTCAGCGATGTACCAAATCATTAAAAAATTTGGAGAGCATCATACTCTCGAAGATTTACCGAAATCTAGACACGGAAGCTGGCCGGAAAATCCTCAAGTCGACGAAAATGTAATGCGGCTGTTAAAATCGCTAAATTATCTATCCGTTCGTGAAATTGCCAAGAAAGTTGGCGTCAGCGTAGGTACAGTACAAAATATTAAAAAATATATATATATACGAACCTACGAAAAGCATAAAATTCCGAAAAGAAGTGTAGAACAGCAAATTTAGATCGAAAAAACGGTGCGGGAAGTTGTACAACATCTTACTAAAAGATAAATCTCGTTGCATTTTAATGGACGACGAAACTTACGTAAAATATGATAGCAGTACATTACCGGGGCCCCAATACTACAATGCCGTCGTAGGAGAGTCTGTACCCGAGGAGGAAGAACTATTAAAATGGATAAATTCGGGAAGAAAGTCCTGGTTTGGCAGGCAATCTGTTCCTGTGGCCTCAAAAGTGTTTCTTATTATGCAACAGGCACTATTGGCGGTGAAATATACAGAAAAGAATGCATCCAAAAACGGTTCATTGCCGTCTATCGGAAACACAGTATCCCACCCTTGTTTTGGCCTGATTTGGTAATTTCCCACTATGCTGGGCCGACAGTGGAGGTACTAAATTCAAAAAACATTGAATTCACTCAAAAAAACACAGTCCACCAAATCGTCCGGAGCTCAGTCCTATCGAGCGGTACTGGGCTATTGTGAAGATGAACTTAAGAAAGGATGGTCGTGAAACAAAATCATTGGAAGAATTAAAAAAAAACTGGTTTACAGCTAGTCGAAAAGTGTCAAAAAGTGAAGTGCAGCACTTATGCGTAGTATCCGAATAAAAGTCTGTAATTTTTAGCGATGTAATTAAGTTTTTTTTTTCATTAAATGGTATTTTGTTTGTTTTCGTTTTAATAATATTTTTAGCCAAATTAAGACATAACAGCGAAAATAAAATCATAAAAATAATAATATTTTGTGTGTCCGCTTAGTAAATTGAACAGGCCTTAGTGTTCCCAAGAAATCATATTACACGAAAATGTTTTGAAGGGATTTAAGTTTTATAATAACGAGCCAGTTTTTTCACTTATATTATAACGAACGTTATTAGATGTCAGAGATTCTAACTTTATACACGTTAATTTCACAAACTACACCATACCTAGTCAAAATATGCGGGTTTGGTTTATACCTAATTCTTAGTAGAATTAAAAAAAAAACGCAGTTTTGGAACTACATAAAAGTTTTCAATTTACGTCGAGCTCTCAGTACATACTATAGTTGTTCATTAAACACCTAACTGGTCACATCCTACTAATATTATAAATGTGAAAGTTTGTAAGTATGGATGTTTGCATGTTTGTTATCCATTCACGCAAAAACTACTGAGTGGATTTTAACTTAAACTTTACAATAATGTAGCCCATACATCAGAATAGCACATAGACTACAATTTATAAAAATATTATGCGAATTGTCCAAAATGTGACGACAAGTTTCAAGTAAGTAACGGAAATCTACGCGGACGAAGTCGCGGGCGGCCGTTAGTACATTAATTTGTTTTAATCGAGACGAATTCAATGCGTTATCCCGGGCAACAGTAAGGCCCTTTATTAATTTTGGTGCTTTATTCAAGCCTAGCAAAATCTAAGGCATCACGATAAATCAACGCAAAGCATTCCCCCATTTCCATAATACAATGGCCACATTTTCATGCACTTTCAGCGGTTTTCCGCGCGGCGGGGCGGCGCGCGCAGCTCAGTCACCGCTGCCCGGTGCTCCCGCGCCGCACGCGTTACTCGATCGAGGATCAATCGCATGCGTGAATCAGTGAATCAGTGATCAAAGATGCGGTCCGGGGTCATACGTGTTTTGTTAGTTTTGCTTGTGAGTATTGTCATTGTAACAAATAGTATTGGCATGAATGTGTCAGGTGTTGACTTTACGCGATACGAAGTCCGTACGTAGCTATGATCATAGCAAGGCCTTTACGGAGCTGGATATTTATTTTTAGGATATACACTACGTGTAAAATTATGCCTGTCAGTGTAAGGATTTTAATTTTTAGTTACTGTTTTGTGAAGTGTCTTTCTAATCAAGTGGTGTGTTTGCATTGAGCTATTGTAAAGTATATATTTAAAATTGATTTACGTTACGGTGAATTTGTATATTTTTGAGTGCCACTTAATTGTTTACCATCATTGTGTCGTGTAGTAAAATATCAATACTCAAGTTCGAAAGTTCTCTTTCGCGAGTTGGTTTTTAAGTGACATACCTAAACGGGTGCATTAACTAAACGAGTCGCACTTTACTCGCGAGCAAACCAATTTTTCAAACGAAATAAACTGATAAGAGTGACTTATTTTTAAATTAAACGTTATTCTACATTGGTTAAATTTACGATGACCGTAAAAAATTAGTTTTTTTCCTAATTTGAACTCAACAGCATATACTACAGTCGAGTTCATTAATTTATGAGCAAAACTGAGGGTTCAAAAATATCTGTACACCCTTATGACATTGACAATAAGGTGCAAAAGTTTACATATGTGGCATTTGTCTGCTCATATATTTATGAAATCGACTGTACGAAAGGGTGGAAGGGAAGCGGCTATTACAATCACACTTTTAAGTCTCATGACCAGGATTGATTTCCGTTTCAAACTAACTTTAATCGGTTGTCTCATTACGTCCACGTACGGGAGGTATCTAAGTTTCATTATTTTTTATAACTGGGTCATTTATAAACAAAAAAATATTAGTGAATAAAATAAAAGATTTGCAGCCAATAATTACAGTTAGTAATAAGGACCAGTAAAATAACTCTAACGGCACATAATTTTCAACAGTTCATCATCATCTATCATTGAACTAATGCATTGACAATTCATTGTGTAGTGAACATACTTCCAAATGATAACTCAAGCTATTGCAGTCGCCCTTACTCGCGAGGGTTGCCTTCAGCATTACCAAAATAAAATTAAAATAAAAAGGTTGAAAGGATCTGATGCCTTTAGGTCAGGACGCCTCCGCACTAGATAGCCCATTAAAAAATCATAAGGGCTTTCCAACCTTTGCTTCTTTTTGCCTATGACACAACAAACACGGGTTTAATTGCTATTAGTTCTCACACGACAGACAATGACCTTCCATTGTGGAATGCGAGTTTCCCAGACAAGTAGAGCGGTGGATGATAGCGTTGATCTGTATAGCACGGCTAAGAGTAAAGAAAGGTGTTACGTGTAATGTCGGGAAAGACTCGAGTCTTCATTTGTTTTTTCTCGGAAAAGACTCGAGTCACTCGAGTCTTTTGTTTTTTCGGCTTTAAAAATTGCATAGGGTAGCCTAGCGGTTTGACCTGTGGCCTCTCATGAGAGTCGTGTAGTCCAATCTCACTCTCATTTGAATTTTTCAGAAGTTAAATTTTAACCCCAGCTGTAACGGTAAAGGAAAACATTGCAAAGAAATAAGTCACTGGGGTGGGAGCGATTACAGGTCAAATACAATCGTGAGAGAAGGCCTGGTCCCAGCAGTGGGACGTATTTAGGCTATATTATTTTTACTATTAGTCATTTCATAGAAGCTCGAGTTATTTTTAATGTGTCTTGTGTAGAGTCTATTAAGTTCTAAGTCCCAAAAATATACGTCGACTTCGAACTTATAAAACTTGATTATTTGCGTGATTGTTGTTGCTTGGTTGTTTATGTGAATTCTTACTGTAATTTACCCGTGTTTTACAAATATGTAACACTACATTTTTTTCAAAATTGGTTGCGTTGTGGAACTTAAACTACCTGCTAGAATTTTAGGAAGCTGTAAGGAAATATAAGGAGCTAACTCTTTATTTTCTCAGGTATAAGAAAGTTACTTGACATTGAGTACTTAGAATCGACTCAATACTTTGCCTAATAAACCCAAACTGTTTGATAATGGAAACAGATTATACTGCGAAATTTTTATAATAACATGTAGGTAGTGAAAAGAACAATGCATTAATGTAGCGCAATTTTTAGACAGCAAAGTGTCTTGAATGCATCTCGCCTTGAACACAACGTATGGAAAATTGAATGGAAGTTGTACATAAAAATATTACGATAAATTGCCACGGTGCATGAACATGTGGGTCTAGATCATAAGCTCGATACGGCTGATAATCTCCGCCGTAACCGGTGGAAAAGAAATCCGATCAATCAAGCCAAAAAGATAAACACACGTAACAGCAATAAAATAGCATAAAAAAAAATTAAAACCTAGCGCTTCCTCCCTCTGCCAAAACAGAATTTCTTGCATACCAGAGCAGGGAAACTAGTTTTACGTAAAAAAAAAACGCATTTAAATCGATTCGTCCATTCCAAAGCCCCACATAAGCTAAACTTTTTGTCAAACTTACAACACCCCATTTTTATGTCGGAGTTAAAAACAGTTTTAAAGATGAGGGGCGGGTCACCAACAAATTTTACACGGTTGTTACAATATCTACGAACGCATTAATTCAGCCAACCTTGACTCATGACACTCCACAAATTTACAACCTGTGAGAGAATTTCGCAACTAGTCTTTATACGCTACTTTGCACCCAATTATTGTCTATCGGCCGAGATTAGTCCATTGTTAATGCAGATGTTTGCGCAAACAACGTTCCGACACTTCCAACGGAGCGCTGTTTCAAAGCGAAGAATTCAGCGTAATTAGCTGCACCGTTTTCAGTTGTGACAAACAGAATTTTATTGTAATCAGCCGATTGGAAATTGGCGAGCGGCGGATCGGCGCGCGCGGCACGCGATCGCGCACGCCATCGCAGCGCCCGCACTTTCCCGCCAAGCGCCGTTTTACTTTCAAACGCAAGCTGAAATGCTTACATGTTTTTCCAATTAATCACATTCTAATGATAGACTAGTCGCTTAGCTGTTGTTGGCTTGAAAGATCGTTTCATGGGTTTCAGATACGAAGGTATGGAGGTGGAGCCGCGCCTGATGATGCCTTCAGGCCAACGCCGATTCCGCTGAACGAGTGGAGAGAAGTTCGCGGCGGACGCGACTCCGACCCGTCGGAGTCGGTCGCTGCGCGCTACTGGGAAGACGCGCTGCGACACAGCGTGTACCTAACCCTCGTCAGGGACAAGATAGACCAACTCATCGCGAGGGGGCTGTATGAGGACCCATCGTCGGAGGTCGACGACCGGGATCTCTGGGACAAAGTGAAGCGAGCGCCCTTCGAGAGGACCGAGACTGAAGACCCGCCGATGTTGGGCGACGTCACCGTTATGGCCAAGGGAAAACTGATGGAGGAGCATCACGGATTCAAGTTCGCGGAAGACGACAAGTTCAAGGACAATTGCACGCGCGACAAGTGCATGGAGGGTGTGAAAGCGCTGTGGTCCGTCAAACGGGAGAGGCAAAGGGATTCGGAATCGTTCCCTGGACAGTACCATTACGAGCTGACGTTCTCCGTGGTCACGCAAAAGAAGCACAAACAAGAGAAGCCGGCGCGGACGTTTACTGTGCGAGAGAGCTATCCGGAGAAGGTGGTCGAAACGCCGAAGGAGAACCGCTACTACCAAATGGCTCCAATCCAGGCGCACACGCCGCGCAGCGAACGCGCGATCTGGTTCCACAAGAACATAGCGCCGCAGCCCATCCGAAACCAAGGCCGGCAGCATCACAACAGTCTGGACAGGCTCTTCTCTTCCCTGTTCTCGGATGACGACGAAGAGGTACCACATCCGCGATACAAGCCGAAGCCGCAGTACATCCCGCAAGCGTATCAGCAATATTCTAAAGTGGGGTATGTGGGAGCGCCGAGCGAGCATCAGCAGAAGAAGCTGAATCCCCACGGGTATAAGCCCCAGCCTTACAGGAACATGCGTCCCATACCTCCGCCTCCACCGCAGTCGCATGTTCAACACCATTACTTGGACATAGATGCCATCGGGGTCGTCAGCAACCCGTACGTACAGGACCACAGGTACGGGCCGTATCACAAGCACAGTAAAACGCAGAGACCGCCGGTGCTCCCGACGCCGCCTAACCCAGTTTTGCCCCAGAAGAATTTCTCCATCGAGACCACGACGAAGCTAAAGCCGAATGATTCGGAGGAGACCACTCCACAGCCGCCGCAACCTCCACAAATTGAACCAGTGACCCCGCCGCATAGGGCATACACCAAGCACAAGCCGTCGACGGTCAAGATCAGTTACGCCTCGGACCACGTGAGGCCGCCAGTCTACAACGCTCCCCCGGGCGTGTTCGTGACTATGGACAAGAAGCCCTTCAAGCCGATGCCGCCCCTCCGCCTGGTCCATTCCTCGAAGCACCACAAGCAGAAGCGGCCCACGGACTTCCGACCCAGCCCGCAAGTCCTGGACATACAATTCTCTGAGCCGGATCCTTTATTTGACTCTGCATTTAGGCCGATCACAGTGAACTACGGAAACACGAACACGAGTGAGAGACCTGTGATCGATTACAGCGATAATTTCCGAAAATCTAATACGACGACTAAGAAACCGCCGAAAAAACACGAAAATATTAAAGCGCAACGAGTCACGACTCCCGCACCCGAGATCATTACCGCACACAGCGTCGAGGACAGCGACGCTGAATGGACTAACGTCCTTGGCGCCCTCGCCAAAACTACTCCAATGGCGGCCGAAAAAGAAAAACCCCTTCCAGCCGAAACGACCACCCCTCTCACCACCTCGACGACTACTTCAACAACCACGACGACAACAATCGCACCATACAAAAAAAGGATAACAACAACGACCACTACCGAAGCGCCCGTAACTACGCCCAAGCCTACGAAACGCACGCGTCCGCCGCCAAAGTTCAAGAAGCAAGAAAAAATAAAGAAGCATAAACGAGTCACAACCACCACCACCACAACCGAGAGTCCACTTAAACGAAGGAAGCCAGATTTGACGCCTCAAGCGAGCTCCGCCGCCGTTATTGAGGAGTTATCTCCCAGTACTACCACTTCAACCACCACACCGTCCACGACGATAACCACAACTACAACTACAACCACAGAAGCGTCAACCACGCCCGAGCACACGCCCACCACAACCACGCAGCCGACAACCACGACTACGACCACAAAGGCTCCATCCACACCAAGCGAACACATTAAAAGAAGTCGGTACAGGCAGTCCACGTTGAAGTACAGAGCCACATCAGGCAAGGATGAAAAGAAAGATGATAAGCCGCGAACGGTTCTGCCGCCAACCGGAAACTTCCCACCGAGAAGGAAAGGCACCAAGTTCCAAAGCTACCTCCAAACGACGACGCCAAAGAACACTGACAAACAGTACGACGATGAAGGCCGCGAGGATCATGTCGTCAGTCCGTACAAGTCCAAACATGTCCACAATACTGAATCTTTGCAGTCTAAGCCAGAACCTACCACCGAAAAGACGTCCTCGACGACAGAACCTTACGAAGAAGTGGCCGATCACATTTACATTACTAGTGGGTCGCCAGACTATTTCCAGGAAGACGAATCTGATGATGTAAGTTCGAATGAAACTGGCGGAGAAGAGCAGGAGTCCAGAGACCACACAGAGTCTGTCCCCACGACAACAGCGGTGGCGACACCTAGTGAAAAAACCAATGAAATCACCGAGACTGAGGACGAAACACTTAAAGGGACGGAAGGATTAGAGACAACGACGCCTAAAGCTAAAAAGTGCAAAAAGAAGAAACAGCAGAATCATTCAAATACTGAAGAAGAAAGTAAGCCAGAGATGAGTGATGCAGTAAAAATGCACCCAGAAACGACAACACCCGTTTCTACGACTACGGCAAGTGATTCGGGAGCGACTCCTGATTTATTCGAAGAGATCTTCGGTGGCTTCACGTTTGATGACTCCCCAGAGGATTCTAAGGAGAATTCATCCACGGCAACAATAGAAGGTCAAGAAACAGTAAACCGAGAGAAGTTCATGAAAGCGGACGACGATTTTGAGGATTTCTTCGAAGCATTTGATGAGAAAAACAAGCATCCAGACACTAAATATGAAGATTCTTACGAATACGACGAAAAAGAGCCGATACTGGAAGACGAATCGTCGTTCCAATTCCATGACGATGACGAGGCCGCGTCGTCACGCGACACGAACGACGAAGAAGCTTACGACGACTACCCGGAGCGTCCCTACAGTTTACTAGAACTAATGGCCATGGAATAGACTGAATTTCTTCTGAGACCTCTTACTCTTAATACTCATAATGCAGCTTTAACTCTCTCTCACACTGATCTCAGACCACAGATCACGGTTGTAAGCGTATAGATAATAGGTAATAACGATACAAAATATTCAAAAGCATTTATTTGTAAAATCATAGTACTGAAACAGACCGCACTCCTGTCCATAGTTCGCGTTACCGATGTGTAAATATTTCTACATTCTAGATTAGTTTAGAATAAGATGAAATAAATTATTTTTATATGAAATTAAAATTGTTAAATGAAGCTGTTGTTTCCTTACCTGCGCCCTCCATGGAGTATTTGTAGATTGGTTCGGGCTTCAGCGGCACGAATGAGGCGAATGCCTCTGGCATCATGTCCTTCAGTCTCTGGTGGTAGGACAACCTAAGAAAACAAATAACATTTTAGCAAAAATTGTAGATATTTTTTATTGAGACATGAATTTTTCTGTGCCTGTATTTCAAAAATGGGGTCAGCACAGCTTACGAAACGTTACGCAGACAAACATAGACAATTACACGTCTAATAGGCACTTCTAGCATTTTTCTTAGGTTTTAAGTTAAGAGGTACAATAGTAACAGGTTGCAAGACTGCTGCCTGAAATATACCTTAACTTATTTCCTCAGTCGCCTCTTACGACATCCACGAAGTACAAAATGGAGACGTGTTAATGCAAACCCGACACCACACAGCATCAATTTGAGTTAAAGTTGTAAGGGTGTCACCAGATATCAATCGATGGATCGTCGATCGACGGCATGGATCGATGGTAGAATGAAATACATAGTAAAATGCCGGGGTTAATCGATCAGCGTCGACCGGTGCTATCGACCGGCAATCAATCGATTGGTTAGTCGACCGGTATCTGTCAATCAATTAAAGCTACCAAACCAGTAGATAAACCCCATCGACGTTGTCCGATGCCGTCGATCTACCATCGATCTGTTAACACCCAAATAAACAATAATCATGTGTACTAGCCTGAGGCAGCGCGCCAGCACTTCCTTGATGAACCTTGGCTTGGGGTGGTCCGCGTCCAGCTGCGTGCACGCCTCCCAGTCGTCCCACGACCAGCGGAACTGGAAGTTGCTCAGGTGGTACGCGAACCAATTTGTGAACCTGCAAGAGCGAGGGTATGACTAAAACAGAACTATGGTACAGTCAAGGACTTCAATTTGCAGCGCCCTAGCACCACTTCTAAACTTCCATGGTTTACCCAACTATCAAGAATAATCCTACATCCCGCTAACAAAGTTTTGACGTTCAGTTGCATAAACACAAATTCCAACTTCCTCTCTGTGGACATCGGTCTCCAGGCATAACATCTGTATGGAGAGAGATCTCTCTATTCGATTCTTTCCCCAAAAAATTCATGAGCTACCATAGAACCTTTTCAAAGAAGAAATCATTACAATTTCCCTTGATAATAAATGGGAGGTCACTATGATGTTTACTGCGAATTGATTCCATGTTGGGTCATGAATTAAAGTCCTTGACTGTACCTTGTATATTTACAAACATACAATCATGCCTGTTCCCAAATGGGGTAGGCAGAGCACACAAAGCGACACACAAAAAAATTCCTATTTCTCACTTTGCAGCCATAGCCTAATAAATTAAGGTTAATTAAGGTAAGAACCTCGGAATCCGAGATACCCAGCTGGAAGTTTTGTAAATATTTGCATA
>BHDV01000259.1:0-26202 GCA_005406045.1 Adoxophyes honmai
GGTTGCGAACATTGTTTCTCTATAGGTTCTATCCTCTATGTAATTAATGAACGACATTGAGGATGTGTAAAAAATACCCATGGTTATTATTTTCAAATTTCGAAAGTCAATTTATTTCGAAATTGAATTATGATTATGACAGAGATCGAGTCAAATACTAGCATTTAACTCGAAATGTTTTACGATTCACTAAACATTACAAAAAAAATAAACACCCCCGAATGTTAAATGTGAAGAAGTGTTAAAGGATTTAGATTCTAGATTGAGATCCTGCGTAAATATAAAGTTATCAGTTTAAGGTGCAGCGCAGACGACAGATTATCCGTGACGGACTTTTTAGTCTGTGAAAATAGAACCTATGGTATGCAGTAAAAAACAATGCAGTAACTTTTTGCGCGTCGTATGCGTTACTGCATTATGTATAATTGCATAGGTTCTATTTTCACAAACTAAAAAGTGCGTCACGGATAGTCTGTCGTCTGCCCTGCACCCAAATGATTACGAAATTCGGTTGAAAGAAACGCTAAAAAAGTATAAATTAATTATTTTTGAACAGTAATTTGTCTGCCGTAAGTAATTTAAATAAGTAGATTTAACAGGCTACGAACGGTGAATTGTTGTCATTGGTTATTTCACTTTCTATTTACTGTTTTTAACTCATATTACCCGATATCTGTATTTGGCTGACATGTATTTTAATTTTTTCCAGTGATTTTTTCCAAGATTGCTTAGAAACTATAAAACACTTAATAGGGCTGCCAGAGAGCATAACGTTAATATTTTTTCAGCAGTTGTACGTATCATGGGTATTGTTGTGTAAATATGTGTGTATAGTAACTAGTAACCTGTGTATGTGCAGGTGCGCTGGAGGAGGGCGCGCTGGGCGGCGGCGGCGGCGGCGGCGCGCTGGGCGCGCTGCGTGCGGCCGGCTCGCCGCCCGCGCACTGCCTCGGCTCCAGCCGGCATAGTCTCATAGGTACGTGTACAGGGAAGCTGGAAGAGGACGCAATCGGCGTGTGCAGCGACAGCGGCGGCGGCAGCAGCGCCGCGCCGGGCGTGCTGCGTGCGGCTGGTTCAATCGCCCGCGTACTGTCTTGGCTCTAGCCGGAGTAGTCTCATAGGTATGGGTACAATACGTCTGGTAACGCCACAGGAGGGCTGGAAAAAGGCGCGCTGGGCGGCGTTGGCGGCGACAGAGCCGCGTTGGGTGAGCTGCGCACGGCTATACATATACTTAGTCGATAGAAAAAGCTTTGTTCCTGCAATAACACTCATTGCGTCGGTAGTGGTCGGCCTAGTCGAACCATGCCGTTTCAGCGCCAGTCCTAGTGGAGACTACGTCAGTGGCGGCCGTTGATGGCCTAGTGAGTTTCTACAGGTGCAATAGTTACACATTAGAAATGTCTTAAAAGCTTGAAATGTATAACTTATTTTCTATGAAAAAAAAACACCTTTACTTTACACTTGAGCTTTGTTTGTACAATTTTTGGCCACGCCGCGTAACCCGAAGCGTTTCGTTACCCGTACGATATTAAACCGCGTCGTCTCCGGCGATTGTACTGGTTTAATTTGGCGGCATAGTTTAATTAACAGGATTCCAAGTCTCGTGTCCTGAGGAAATTGATGAGTTGTGTACTGGCGCGGGGAGGCGCAGAGCGCGAGCGGGGGAGGGCGAGGATACTCGTAAATCTACGCTACGTGGGCTGGCCTAGCGCTTGATTAATCTTCTTTTAGACAAATTGTGTTAATCATCTGAAAAAGCTTTACTTCGAGAAACTGTGCTTGCAATCTTTGACAGTCGGTTTTCTGTATCATTGTTCAGTTGGCCACTAATGTATTTTGCTTTATATGATTAGGCGGGAAACGATAATGTGGACTAGGGTTTACGAGATAGAGTCGTGACTGACATTAGAGTCTTATTAGCAGGCTCTCTTTGTCACTCCTTTAGCACAAAACGCAAAAAATCTTTACGCTTACCTACTACTTACGGGTACATGTATCCGCAGTACGTAACGCTAACGGTTTAAAGAAGCGCTACTTTGTATATCATATACAAGTATTATTATGGCAGACAGCTCAGCTCTCGTTGCGAAGTCAGTTCGGGGTCCTTTGGCATTGAGCACCTCTCTACGCTTTTGACGGCGGTTAGTTACGTGTAAGTCGCAGGCACGTGAAGGCTTATCCAATTAAACAGGTCAGTGGGCGGAAATTGCCAGCACCGTAACATCCAGAACTGAAATCAGTCGATCACATCAAGCAGCTGCCAGGCGGCGTGCTCGCCCAGCCCAATCGATCACGATTATTATATTAATATTCATGTAATAGGTATGAATTAATTCATATCCGAAATGAGCAATATATCAGTGAACCACTAATGTGCTTGATTGAATATCAATCTACCTAAATGTTGGCATTATTTTGATCATGGCTATACCCTACTGCTATAATAATCAGAGATCGGAAAAATTTGCGACATTGTTTGCAATTATATGGACATGACCCCAAAATTAATCAAAATGTTACTTGGTTAATTAATTTTTTACAAACATTTATACATACATACAATCACGTCTACGTTCTCAAATGGCGTAGGCAGAGCATACGAAACGTGAAATAGACATAACCATAATTAAAACTATTTCACGCTTCGCAGCCACTTCTAGCATCATTATTTTAGTTTTGTACTTGACGTAAAATTTGATTCTTAGTAAATAAATACAAAAGTTGGTTAAAGTATTGGTTTATTACAAAAAAATGACAGTATTTTTTTCCAAATCGTTATTTATTTATTAAAAGTACGTAAATATTTACTGAAATGAAACCCATTTTAAATACAAACCTTTTGCTAGTAATTATTTATGTAATTCATCGTCGTACTAACGTAATTTTTTTTTAAAGTTCTTATAGTATATACGTACTTATAAGCACTTTATAAATAAACTATTATCTCCAAAAATTCAAATTATATTTCAATGAATAATTAATTAACAGTTTGATTCATTTTTGAGTCATGTCCACATAATTGCAAACAATGTCGCAATTTTATCCGATCTCTGATAATAATACATGTAGTTTAGACCCTGTTTTGGAACTGACTGACGTTACTGCTCAATCCAATACAACAAACAATACAGGATGACTTTTCATTGTTATAAAGGAACCATGTTTTTACAAATTAATTGCAGATTTGTGTCGACTTGTGTGGAATGACATCTCCATATAGTTTATCCGACAGGCTAGCCACCTGTCACTATTATACTTCTTCCATATCCGTTTCAAACCTAAAGTTATGCTAGAAGTGGCTACGAAGCGTGAAAGAGTCATGATTTTGTCTGAGCCGCGTTTCGTGTGCTCTGCATACCCCATCTCGAAACAGGCGAGGCGTGATAGTATGTTGTATCTAATTGCAGCCAATCGCAATTATAAATGGAAATCACTTGAAATAACCATTATTATTATTATTTTTAATTCAGAACTGATCAGATACTTTTATGAAACCAGTTGTTGAAACCTTACGCGTAGTCAATAAACTATGAATAAGTTTAGCACTCGCATCTCTTTGGAAAACTTAGTTCTTAAACCTAATCCAAAAAACCCGGTATATCTACTAATTAAAATGAGAGTGAGAAGTGGCCACGAAACGTGAAATAGTCTTGGTTTTTTTCTATTAGCGTTTCGTGTTCTCTGCCTACCCTATTTGGGAATGTAAGCGAGATGTGTGTATGTCTGTAATATTAAGCTATATTTTGAATTGTGTGACTACGTGGTAAAGAGCATCTTTCAGTATCAAGCCAATATCATTTTGGGGAATAATATCTAACATTGGGCGCTGTACGTGTACAATTCTGTCAGTAACACAATTGCGGCTCGACCAATCTGGGCTGCAATTATCGACCAACTAATTATCGCAAGCCGATAATGACTCGGGTTGTCATGTTAAAATGTACATGAGATAAATGGGTGTTATCATTTTCAACGAATATTAACATAATGTTTTGCATAAATCCACATTTTGCTTCATTGCTCACTGGCTAGAGTATTTACCTATGTTACTCCGAGAGTATTAGTGAATATTATTACATATATCGCGTTATTGTAATCATAATCAGGTTATCACAATCCCGGATAGCCCAGTGGTCAGAGAATCTGACTGTGAAGCTTATATTGCTACGGTCTCGGGTTCGATTCCCGTTCGGGGCAGATATTTGTATGATGAATGCGAATGCTTGCTCTCGAGTCTTGAATGTTTATATATTATACATATAAGTAAGTTTATACGTTTTCTAGTACCCATAGCATAGGCCTAATTAATTGCCTAATGTGGGATTAGGTGATTGGTGTGAAAATAGTCCAATGATATAGGTAAGTACATACATACATATTCTCACGCCTGTATTCCCAAGAGGGGTAGGCAGAGCACATGAATTCATAAATCCAGTGCCGCGTTTAGCAAATTCAGGGTAACCAGATGGTTAAGCAATGAATGATAACTAGATACGAGGGTCATGCCAAAAGAAATTAGATACTCAAAAACTACACAGTTTATTCTTTATTATTGGTATCTATTTTTTCGAAATACTCACCGTGAGCACGTATACACTTTTTCATCCGGCTAAACCACTTGGAAAATGCCAATATCCATTCTTCTTTGGGTACCTCAGAAATTTCATAGTTATAGGCAGCTAGGGCATCTTCTTTGCTTTCAAATCGCCTTCCACTTAATTTTTCTTTTATTTTCGGAAGCAGATAAAAATCACAGTGTCCTAGGTCGGGAGGATATGGGGGGTGAGGGGGTATATTAACGTTATTCGAACTAAAATAGTCGAGTGTTCTGGCAGAAGAGTGCGGAGCGGCATTGTCGTGGTGCCAGAGCAGATGCTGGGTTCCTGACTTTAGCAGCTTGTCACACCAAGCTGATAAAACTTTTGGGGCACAAACTGTCACACACTATTCTGAGTTGACAGTCCTTTGATCCTCTAGCACGATAGTCGCAATATGCCCCGTCTTACAGAAAATCGAGGCAACTATTTGTTTCTGTGTACTTCGTGCTCGGCGACATTTTGTTGGAGTCGGCTCATCTTCAAAGCACCATACTGTTGACTGCCGTTTTGTATCCGGATCGTAGTTACACAACCATATTTTGTCACCTGTCAGTATATCATAAACAGCTTTTTTCTCGCCAGCATCGAATTTATTTATCATAAATTTACACCAATCCACACACCGTTCTTTCTGCAAATCGTTGAGTTTATGCGGAACCCATCTCGAACAACGCTTATGGAGGGACAGGTGTCCATGAATTATGCTTTGCAAGCCTGCTGATCCAATGCCTAGATCTCGCTCAAGCTCTACATATGTAATTCGTCGGTTCTCGCGAATGTTTTTTTCCACGACTTGCACATTTCCTTGAGTAACTGCTGTTGGCGGTCGCCCTGACTTCGCCTCATCTTCAAAGCTCCCTCACGCTCTTTTAGATTCGGCAAACCAATTAAAAATAGTTGCACAAGAACAAGCAGACTCACCAAAAGTCGTGGTTAAAATTTCAAAACATTCTTGTGGCTATAAAACTTTTTTTAAGTCATAATAAATCGTAACTCTAAAATCTCGTCGACTAAGTTCCATCGTGACCGCAAATTCCCGCCAGATTCGAACAGATAAAAATTATTTAAAAAAAAATTACGCATATTTCCGGAGAGTTCCATTTTTAAATTGATAGCTAAATAACCAGCCTTTACGATGGTGTATAACTGGCCAGTATCAATCAAATGAGCATGGAGTATCTAATTTCTTTTGGCATGCCCCTCGTATGATAACGTTTCCGTACGCTTGAATTATCACATACATACATACATACATACATATTCTCACGCCTGTATTCCCAAGAGGGGTAGGCAGAGCACATGAATTCAAAAATTCAGTGCCACGTCTAGCAATTTCAGGGTATGCAGATGGTTAAACGTGATATTGCAGTGACAGGTTGCTAGCCCATCGCCCACAATACACTAACCCTTTCCCAGAGTCGACTCTTACGACACCCACGGGAAGAAAGGGGGAGGTGCTATTCTAACCCGGCACCACACGAGTATTGAATTATCAACGATGGTTTTTCTTACTTACAAAATCCGATAGAGGTAAAGTAGCCTACCAAAGTATTCTACAATCACATCAAACTTTACATCTTCAACGCCACCATTCATACACAATATTTATGATTTGTACTTGTGACGTTTACTGGTACTTAGGTTAATATTTCCATTTAAAAAAATTGGCTACCTGTGTGGTGTGGGGTCTAGAATATCACATCTCCATTTTTTCCGTGGATGTTGTAAGAGGCAACTAAGGAAATGGATTTAGGTATTCTTTAGGCGACAGGCTAGCAACCTGTCACTATTATATGTACTACCTCTTCCATCGGCTTTCAAACCTGAAATAATGCTAGAAGTGTCTGTGAAGCGTGAAATAGTCACAATCATACATACATACATACATACATATTCTCACGCCTGTATTCCCATGAGGGGTAGGCAGAGCACATGGATTCAAAAATCCAGTGCTACGTCTAGCAAATTCAGGGTAACCAGATGGTTAAACGTGTTATTGCAGTGACAGGTTGCTAGCACATCGCCCACAATACACTAACCCTTTCCCAGAGTCGACTCTTACGACACCCACGGGAAGAAAGGGGGAGGTGCTATTCTAACCCGGCACCACACGGGATTCACAATCATGGTTATGTCTATTTCACGTTTGATGTGCTCTGTCTACCCCATTTGGGAACAAAGGCGTGATTATATGTAAAAAATTGCATCCAAGTATTTCATCTATTTACCGAGTCTTATAGGTAAAAAACTTAAGTAAGTCACACCTGCTGTATGTAGTAGTGTAGAGTTTGCAATGAACGTTGCAAAAAATACGAAGAAAATTACTTCATATTGACAACTATTTAAATCTTATCGTGACAGTCGAGTCATTCATAAGTGGACAGGAATAATTAAAATCGAAGAAGCCACAGTTGTATAAGGTATTCTCAAACCGCGTTTAGAAAGGGATTGAGCACATATGTCATTTTTGAACTAAATGTATGATATGACATTGTCAGTGGTAGAGTATGCAGATAAAGTAAATTGTTATTTTGGTACAATGAATTTCTAAAGCAAGGAAAAATATCAAATTATGCAGGGTTTTTCTATTGATTTCCGTTAGCATTAAGAGATAATACTTCAGATCAAATAGAGTTACTTTCTTAAACTTGTAGCGTTTTTAAAGTATTTTAAATATTTTATTTATTTATGTATTTTTGAACAGCTACGGCAATTTGATAAAGCAAAATAATGTGGTTAGTGATAGATTTGTCAGATATGATATTACAATTTTTTATAAAAAAAAATACAGTTGGTATTTACCGAGAATAGAGTTTAAATATGCAAATCATATTCAGCTATTAATTCTTTTATCTATAAGGGTCTGCACTTATGAAGATATCAAATATTGGTTTATAATTATATTATTATTTAATCATTTATTAAGTACAATTGTGCTAACGGTACCTACTCTCGAATCCCTTTCTAATCGCCGTTCGATAATACCCCAAATAATCTTTGCAAGGGCCTTTTTTAAATATCGAAGCCAAGCGTCTCTAGGTCAAGTACAGGCCAACCAGCAGTCTCAATAGAAAGCAATAGACTGAAATAGTTTTCTTAATTGTAAAGGTCAGGTGTATCTGTAGATACACTACTTAAATATGCATACGGTCAAGTGCAAAAGATCGGTTGGAACCTTTACATATTGTGGTTATCTATCACAGTAATTTGACCTAGACTAATTCACAAACGTAGATGTTTAGATGGTTAAATGCAAGAATATCAATATTATCAATACTTATACAGATGAAGAGAGAAACTATTTTCCATCGGAAAACTCCGATCTTTATCGGAATACGACGACACCCGAACTGTCAATGAATAGTCGTATTAAATCAGTGACATTCTCATATCATTAACATGGAACTTTATTGTTTAGTGTCAAATGTCACAATGAATAATGTTATTGTATAACATAGAGACATTACCACTACGATAATTATTACTTAAAACTGGATATGTGTTTATAGTCCAGTTAAAATAGATTTAATTATGATTCCAGTTTGCATTAATTCTCAACAAGCCGGATTTTTGTGTAGGCTTTGAATGCGTCATTACAAATGACATGTCAAAAGTCCCCATCGATCCCGCTTGTGCTTTGTTTTTTATTCGAGGTCAAAGGTCACAAATATGAGTTTTTTTTGCGTATATTTCTGAAACAATGAGAGCTACCGAAAAATGATTCAAACAAAGTTTGTAGATCATAAAATTGTCTACAAAAAGATTTGTACCCATTTTCTTCTACGGTGCACTGTGCTCGAATTATTGCTATTTTTAACATAGAAAATAATAAAATAAAAATCTTTTTCAATTAAACCGTTTAATTATGCATTAAATGCATTGATTTGATTAAAATAAAATTGCTGACCTCCACTGCATAAAATTCCTTTCGTATTTGACTTTCGATTTTTTGGGTAACAGATAATTCGTCGCTGACGTCACTGTCTTTGTAACTACAATATCGAATGTAGGCTCATAACTTTATTTTGAGCATCACTTCTGTAATTCATCACATTCACCTACGTTTATTCAAAAATTTCGAAGGTCACTGCAAAAGTATACCAGGATTTTTTTCACGATTAACACAACACACAGAAGCCGTTAAAATCCGGCAAATCAATCCTTTTTTAAACCATAGACAAACATGTCAGAATTGTCAGATCTCGGCCAGATGGCGTTTCATTTCGATTGAAACTTAATTATCTTCATGTTTTGGATGATGTTGAAAATTTTAAACTCACAAATTTTGAAATTATACCTAATGATAACATTGCTTCACAATCATAAACGAGAATGGTTTATTAACAACATTACCTATTGCAATGCTAGTCATTGTCTACTCTACGGTTTTCGAACGCATTTAAAATAATTTGTTATAATTATGTGTGTAAGCAGGTGCATAAAAAAAGATTTACAAAGTCCAAATACATGTCAAAACGTAATAAAAATATTTCCTAGCATAGTCCCCACTCTATTAATTCCTATAAATATTTTATTAAACCGTATGTCTATGCCCGGCCGGCTATATTGTATTTTACATGGCTCCCGGAATATTCCGTTCGCCAAGATAGTGTTTCTGAATATTAAGAACAAAGCCGCGATACGTGGCGCTTCTTTTACGTTTACTTTGTATCTCCTCGGGGAGTAAATGCTTGGCAAGTAGTGTTAGAAAGTATTTGAAATTTCAAAACATGAGCGAAAGTTCAGCTGCTGTGTAGTTTTAGTTCTGCAGTGTCGAGGGCTAGCGTATCGTATAATAAACCCGTATCTAAGCTTGCTTCGCCAGAAACCGAGACGAGTGGAAAGACAAAGGGAGTTTGCTGGGCACCTGCGACAACTCATAAGCTAGGTAAAAACGTTTATATAAATGGATTGTAATAAAGCTTTTAAAAATGTGGCTCTTACATCAGAATAACACAATATACCTATCAAGTTTTATATAGCATACCTACACAGTTATATCATATTCTACTGTAACTGTAGGTAGTGTCCGTCTTTCTCTAAGAGTGCAGCTCTGCTGGCTTAAGAACTCTGTACGTCATTATGTGGGTTGGAACTAATTAAGAGTATTCGTGTACGCAGTTACTGTTTCGCTCGCTGCAGCGAAAAGGGGTCGTACTTACTCGTAATAGCATAGTCGCATTATTTCTTGAAACATTTTGACTTTCCAGAATAGTTTCAATTAGTCGTTTCACTGGATAAGTTGATATACCTCGTCCCTTATTCCCTGTAGGGTAGGTAGAGACATTATACCTATAGTATACTCGTGTTTTTCTCTTTCGTCTGATATTTTGATAAAAAAAACTTTTCTTGCGGCTCATTAATATTGGAATGATGGTCTTTCTGAAGCATTTGTAGACCACATAAATATTATTAGATTTTTTAATTTAAACCTGGATTCATCACTATCATCACATTTATACCTACGTTATAAAGTGCCTGTCACATAATAATTGGATCGAATGTCGGACATTATGATCATGAACTACTCATCGTTCGGTAGCTCAACTGTAATTATCGTGACCCCGCTGTACACTTTAACTTCCAATTAGGTAATTAGGTTTGAAAATCTTAATCATTGTTGCAGCTTTAGACACTGGGGTCCTGGTCCTTAACGTTACAAGGGATCTTTACCGTTTTAGCAAAATAATCCTAAAAAAGAATATAAAAATGCTACTATAGAAGATGCAAAGTTATTTCACGGACATTCTCCGCATTAACGTACCTATACGCTGTTGCCGGGGTGTTCCATAAATTTGTTTTGTGCAAAAGAGCTATAAAATTGCTTCAACATACGTGCTTGTCTTCAAATGCGATAGGGATCTAAATCTTGTTGGAAGAGCGAAGTGTGCTTGTGAAACGCAACACGTTTTAGCGGAACGTGTCTCTGATATTGCGTCTTGAATCAGCATAATGGCGCCACGGATAGCCGACGTGTGTCTGCGCGCCGAGCCCGGCGTCTCAATATGCGCCCCTCGCTGGGCACTCCGCCGCCTGCGCCGTGACAACGGGCCGCAGCTTTCGATCGCACCGGCGAGTGTTCACTCAGTACGTCTAGTGCGGAATTGTATTGAGACGTGTCGACCGCGGCAGTTGTGCAAATGTTCCGCTGGCGGCGCTGTCACAGTTTCCATACAATTTTGCGATAATTCGCAAACGAATTCGTTAACGACGCATGATCGTTTTGAACGCACTAGACGTACAGGACCTGAATATTATTTAAAGCCTTGCAATTATAATACAGCAGTGTCCGTTTGACTAAGCACTGTCCTGAACTGAAGCTGGATCCCTAAATGTTAGGTCATAACACTAATGCCTAGTTAATAGTAAACAACGAAATATCTGCAGACGAAGTCGTAATCACCGACTGTTTTTGTATAATTCGCAAGGTACTTCAGGTTTATTAGATGCGGTCTCGGTTAAAAATACTTCGATGCTTGCTGACGATATTCCATGGATACAAAGCAAAAAACCAAGAGTATATTTATTCTATGGTATAACTTATTCTTACTTAAATTGAATTCAATTAGTAGACACACCAACTTTTTTAATGCCTTAAAAGGCGTCGATAACATTGTTTCTATTTTCTTATTCGGGTACATCCCTAGTCCCGCGCCTCTATGACAATGCCTATAGTTCGTGCGCACGCCGCCCGCCACCCGCTTTTGTTTTCGCGTTCCAAACATGACCCATATATGCAGAAGGTGACTTCGTATCCCATCTGTACAAAATAATACATTATATGGCTGTGTATTTTACAGTGACGGTTTATCATAATTTAAGGTCTTCGAAAAGTTCAGGCACCCATACAACAATCGTGTTTTTTTTTGTGTCCGACTCGCACTTGGCCGATTTTTTTCGTCAAAAACGACAAAACTAAATCCAGGGTACGCCCGTAACCTACCCCTTTCTTCCCGTGGGTGTCGTAAGAGTCGACTCTGGAAAAGGGTTAGTGTATTGTGGGCGATGGGCTAGCGACCTGTCACTGCAATAACACGTTTAACCATCTGGTTACCCTGAAATTGCTAAACGTGGCACTGGATTTTTGAACTCAGGTGCTCTGCCTACCCCTCTTAGGAATACATGCGTGAGAATATGTATGTATGTACGTATGTATGTTAAGTTTTAAAAGAAGTAGGAAAATATTTTCACAAAAAAATCTCAAAAATTTGTAAAACTCGTGTCATTTGGTAACTTTATGTACTTTAACACCTACACAATATCAAAGAAATACCCAAAAAGTATATTGTGTTGCATAAACAAAGATAACTGGATCAAAATAGGTAGCACGTCGCGCAAAAGGATGTATTTTGAAAGTCCTTCGGCAAACTACGCTCTACGTTGCGATCGACGCACGTTCCGGATAAGTTAGTTAATCCTCGTGTACGCCCGGTAGTCTTATTAAGTGAAGTGCTTAATGTACTGGAATAAATCCTTTACATTACAGTGTTTCCTCCAATATATTTGGAGACTTATAGCTATGTAGATCATCATAAGATCAAACAATATTCTGTTTCATAGCATAATAAGTAATGTACTGTACACACATTTATCTTTCTAAAATTGATTACATCTACGTGTACAGTTTCGTCGCGTATGTTAAACTGTGAAACAAAGCCGGTTTACGTTCGCAAAGTTTCCTTAAGGTATGAAATTCTAGGAACTGAAGTTCCAACAAAGGAGGTATATAATCTATCCAGAGGATGGACCAAGTGTCGCCTAAGTTTGGGGACTGTGCTTAAGACTTTCGTTATCGTTAAAGAGCTTTTCAACAGTAAGATATTACAGTCAGACTGCGAAGAGCATGTTTAATAATAATAACCTTCATCTCACAAATTCAGTTAGCTCTGTAACATGAACATGATCTTTCTAAAAAGACATGCATTTTCAGCGATATTGTTTCGAAGTTGACGTTGACGAAATGCCAAAAATGTATGTATATAAAAAAATGTATCGACTTACGCTCGTGTTTACACAGCCATACATTTTTGACACTTTCTCTGTATCAATATCTTACTGGATTAAATGAAGGAAGTATAAAAACTTACCTGCGATTGTAAAAGATAACCGGCCTAGAGCGAGGCGGACTCTCGTATGAAGGGTTCCGTTCTAAGCTTTACGACATTAGTGGTCATCAAGCAAAAAGAAGGATAACTGTTTGAGAGACCAACGTAACTTTACTGTTGTCCCCATATATCGACTCGAACACCTCTTACAAAAATGCCTTTTTTTGCGATGCTAAATACTAAACGATAATATGTATATACGAGATATAGCGCGCACTGTGTCGCGCAAAAACTCCGCTGCTCCGCGCCCAGACACAGCTCAATGCGCTTCTAGCGTCAACGCCAGAGTGCGACTTGTTTGCATGGCGATGGGCAGCTGTGTGCTCTGGATGTCTGGGATTTAGCGAGTTGTTGGATGCAAGGTAATCTAGTGTTCCTATGTAATAATTATAATGCTTAAGTTTATATTAGTTTTTAGCATACCTACGTTTATATTAGCTGTTTAACATATTTTTATAGTAGTTCTCATGGCGCATTGGTCCAGACTGTAATGCCATGAGAATGTATTTTATTCAATAAATAAAATAAAATAAATAAATAAAATTATTGGATTTTTCCTTTACTTGTGTGTGTTAAAATGGGCGAATTGACATGAGAAATTAAGTGACTGATTAATGAGGCATTTAATTTTGAACTTGACACAATCATTTTTGAACCGAAGCTCACGTGTGGATAGCGTCATCTTTTAGTTCCCGATGTCTTCGTTCCCGATTCAGAAGACAAAACAACGGGCCCAATACTTTTTCTCGCTACTATAGAATGTACCTACCATCTATCGATCAATCATTAAATTGAATTGCTGTCCCTTTTTTAGGGTTCTGTAGCCAAATGGCTAAAATCGGAACCCGGATAACTTCGTTGTCCGTCTGTATTTCTGACTAATTATGTGATGACAAGCTATCAATAATGCTTGATAGTATGTGTTCGGTTGTTGACGAGTAATGTTGAACCGATAATGGTTCGGAACCACTCCAGCTTTTAATTATTTGTTTACGGCAGAGCAAGCCCGGCGGCGGTCGCGCTGGCGGCCAGAGCCAGACCCGCGCGCATCGCTAATTGAATCGGGGAACTTAAACACCTCGCACGAAATCGGTACTCGACGGTTCTTCAATTTTCTTAGGTATATTTTTTACAACGCATCTGAAGGACTCCAATATGTTTAACATAACATATGTGTAACTAGCTTTTGCCCGCGGCTTCGCTCGCGTTAAGAAGTATTATTATTAATCAGGTATACCTAGTCTTAGCGGCTTTTAGTTTTCACGTTTTTTTAATTTTTACGTCATAGTAGCTTTCTGCATTTGGAGTCTCAATTTTCACCCCCTATTTCACCCTCTTAAGGGTGGAATCTATCAAAATCCATTCTTCGGGGATGCCTACGTCATACTCATAGTAACTTTATGTATGCAAAGTTTCAGCCCGATCGGTTTAAAATTGACAACGTTTCATACAAAATGTCATCCCCTATTTTATCCCCTTAGGGGTGCAATTTATCAAAATCCTTTCTTAGCGGGTACCTACCTCATAACATCTACCTGCATGCCAAATTTCAGCCCGATCCGTCCAGTGATTTGGGCTGTGCGTTGATAGATCACACACACACTCACAACTGAGACAGCGCAGTCAGCGGAACGTTTGCACAACTGTCGCGGTCAACACATCTCCATACAATTCCGCGATAACTCGCAAACGAAATCGTTCATTTAAGGCGGTTTTGTGAAAAGTTCTTAAAGATTATTATGGATTATGATACCTTTTCAGAAAGCTGGTAAAACGTAGATGTTTTTCTAATAATTTGTACACTAGATGTCATATTATTTTTTTCGACTAGACCAATAGTTTAGTAACAACAAGCACAGATTTAATAAAACATAAATAATGTTTTTGCTGATTTCGAAGACTTTATTTGTTTTGTTAGGGTATTTGTATTTGTTTTAATTTGGCAATAGTTTAATAATTAAAAAATAAAAAAGAGTTACCGTAACAGATGCACAATTTTTTTTTAAATTTTTTGTGTAAAATTTTGGGAAATTCTAAAAAAATCTTAAAAAATCAATAACTCAAGAACCGTTAATTTTCGGCCATACATAATGAGTGCTTAAAATATTGCATTTTAGCTCCTCCATCAAGTCCTACCAGGAATACGTCGAGTTACCAGTAACCCTGTATATAGATTTAGTAATTATTTGGGATAATACAGAAAAGCATCTGAAATTATTTGGCTTAAACATTATTAATTTAGCACTATTCTCATTTCAGGCTATCTGGCCAGTCATTTAACGCGACGCGTTAAGCGGAATGCACGTTCGAATTTCAATTCCTAATGCTCATTAGTGGGTGTAGAATGTATGGTACTTAGATCTCAAAGTGATTATAAGCTTCAGTTTAGATGACAGGGAGATAGATGTATTTATATCCAAGGCGAAGTGTAATCAGGCAATCAATCACTCAATAGATTGATCGGCTCCCAATTAACAGTAGGTATTAATAATAATTGATTGGGTATTAATATAACAATTTTCCTCTTAGTACATTAGTATGAGTCTACACAGTTTTGTGTAAATGTATACATGTATAGTATTATTTATCGATTGATTTTGGTGCTTACGATTGAGAATTGATTTTCCGGAGCTGGTAATTCATCATTATTATGACGTGTGCTTGAAACGTTCGCTATTTTCAGGATTTTGTAAGCAGTTCAAGCTCTCACTTTACTCCTGGTGAAATTTTTGCGTCTCTCGCTTAGGTATTCAATATGGCCCTCGCGGTAATTTAAACTTAAACCTTTGCATAAAATAAATTTCGAAATAACTATAAATTTAAGTTACAAATATTCAAGAAATCACGTAAGTACTTAATATAACTTTTCTGATTTATTTTCTAGGTCACTTTATACAAATGGTTAGGGATAATGAACTATTTGCAACGAATCCGAGATATGTGAACAGCATGCAGGTATTCCTGGTGTCAAAGGGTCGAATTTGTCCATAATATGTGATATTTAAAAACACATATTTTTTACTCCTTACGACCTCAGGCATTTCTATAATACTCTTTTTGTCGTTTATTGTTATTTATTCAAATACACATACATACATATTACATATTCTCACGCCTGTATTCCCAAGAGGGGTAGGCAGAGCACATGAATTCAAAAATCCAGTGCCACGTTTAGCACTTTCAGGGTAACGAGATGGTTAAACGTGATATTGCAGTGACAGGTTGCTAGCCCATCGCCCACAATACACTAAGGCTCAATTCACACCAGAAGAGCAGCGCAGCGCGGCGTAGCGCAGCGACCCGCTCCGTGGAAAATGCGCGAGGATTCCTGCGACTGCTCGAGAAGCCGCTGGAATGCGTAGGAAGTCGCTGGAATTTACATAATTATTGACATATTGACACATGTATTGACAGCGGCCGTCGCGACTACTCGAGCATCCTCGGGCATTCCCGCGACAGCTCGCGCAGTCGCACGGCTTTGTTTATGGAATGCGCTGGAATTCCCGCGGATCCGCGGGCATCCGCGCGCATCGTTAGAGTTTCTCATGCGATAATAAGTCTTATTGTAATGGAAATAAAGTTGAAATTCTCATGACACTGAAACTGCGCTCCGCTACGCCGCGCTGCGCTGCTCTTCTGGTGTGAATTGAGCCTAACCCTTTCCCAGAGTCGACTCTTACGACACCCATGGGAAGAAAGGGGGAGGTGCTATTCTAACCCGGCACCACACGGGGGAATATTATTATTCATAAAAATAATAATATTCCCTGCTGGGATGTAGCAATCTTACAGTTACCTAACTTAGTAATAATAATTGTTCCCGTGATGCCGTGGTAGCCCAGCGGTTCGACCTGTGGCCTCTCAAGCAGAGGGTCGTGGGTTCAAACCCCGGGCTCGCACCTCTGAATTTTTCGGAATTTATGTGCGATATCGAATTTCATATTTACCATGAGCTATTCGGTGAAGGAAAACATCGTGAGGAAATCTGCACACAGCGACGAAGCAATTCAATGTTGTGTGTGAAGTTCCCAATCCGGACTGCGCCCGCGTGGGAATACTGAGAGGAGGCCTGTGCCCTGCAGTGGGACGTATATAGGTTGGATGATGATGAATAATTGTTCACAAGGATTTAAACTAGAGATCAAGTTTTAAACTAAAGCTAAAAGAAATTTAATCAATTATCAATACAGATTAAAGGTATAATACGACTAGCCGTTGCCTGCGACACCGTCGGCGTAAAATTCATCAGACTCATTTTCGCGAGAAGTAGGTATTTGACCAGGCGTTTGCGCGACATGAAGTAACAATTATTCAGAAACACACTAAATTTCACCTTTACAGTACCTACTAGTTTGATTAAACTACCTACCTACCTACCTACCTAAAATAAACAGATTATTACATAAAATAAAAGCCAATGAACTTCATAAGTACCTACTAAGCATTAGCACTGGTAGCTGTATGAGGATAAAAATAAGGAATTCCATTTCTCTCTCTATTTGTATAAATATCAGAAATAAATTCGTGCTATTTACTTATAGCTGTTTAGCAACGGCACTTCCGGGATTTTGTCGCTACTCGTGCGGCAGTAGTTTGTGGCAATGCTATAAAACACTCAAGTTTAGCCCGCCCTAAGGGCGTTTGTGCGCTGCGTTCATCGCCACTCTACACATAACAAGTAAATGTAGATACGTGGGAGGCTCATATCTTTTTGCCGTTTTTAGAATCTTTTCCCTGGTGGCATCTATCGGTTTTAGAATAACACTTCTCCATTCTGTGGATATCGTAGGTAAGAGGCTACCAAAGACCGATTCAGCCGAGTAAATATATTTTGCATACAAAAATTGCGAGTAAAGAGTGATTTATACCGAGATTGAATTATATTCTCGTTTGATTAGGTCGCCTTAAGGAAATTTGTTTAAACTATATTTTAGGCGACAGGCCGGCAGCCTGTCATTTTTAAACCTGCAAATTACGCTAAAAGTAGCGCAAGTAAAAACAGCTCTACCTACCCCATTTGGGAATGCCGGAGTAATATGTGTAAAAGTAATTTCACAAACTTTACAAAACATTTGACACAAGTATCTACATAGGAACGAATTTCTTTTTAACTCGTACTTAAATTACCTACATACCATTCTGATGAAACTTAACATGTACTTACTCGTCGACAAGCCCTCATCTCGCTACAAGATACCAAGTTTTAATTGAAATGTGAAAATTCGAAGTAACTTCCCTAACTTCAGCTTTAACTTCAACTACAGTCACAATCCGTTTTAATGTCAGCTGGTTGGTTAATAGGTATTTAGTATATTTTTTCGATATGTAAACAGGTACCCTTTATGGTCTACTGAGTTGACTTTCATGCAGCTTAATATCTACATCTTTGTGTTCGACTAATTCCCTGTAATTTCCATTAAGAAGATGTAGTTATTCTTTGAAGCAAATCAAATTACGTCAAAATTAAGATGATTTTCAATCGTTCGGTACGACGTGGCGACACTGTGGTACCTATTAATTTAATCATGTAAATCTGCGATTCTATTGATATTTGTTAGTATTGTACTTAAGTAAAACAGTAACTTTTGTTATTTTATTGTGCATGTCTGAGACATCACAATCGCCAGTTCCTTTCAGTTACCACTATTCATGGATCAGCCGGCATTGGTAATCCTCTTTATTTATTCAAGTATTTTGCCTTACACCGGTAAGGATAAAGTATTGCTATATTTACTACCCCATTCAAGGTTATCAATTCGTCCTGTACGTACAATACAACATTCTTTATCGTGTTTGCATAATACTCTTATTGTGACAACTGTAAAATTCTTGTATTATGTAGGTTTATGTGATTAAATTTGTCCTCGTGTTTCTTAGAAACTATGAGTCATATCGTTCGGTTAATATTGATCAGGTACCTTTCAACTGAGAGTAGGGTAAAGTGCAATGTTCATTGTCTTAGGTTTAGTAGATCTCCAGTCTCCAGATATAAACTGTCAACTGTCAAGTGTGGTTCACAACAACAGCACGAGGCCTTTTGTGCGTTAGATCACGTGGATATCAGAAACTTTAAGTCCGATTGCAATAGTTCTGTGTCAGTTGATTTAGTTTTATCTAAGATGTAATATATAGAAAAAGAAAGTCATTATAAAGAAATATACCGACTTCAAAACGTTTGACTAAAAATCAAAAATAGTAGAAAATAATAACAACAGAGATTTTATTGAGGACAGCCCTTTGTTAAAAAGAAAATCTAAAGTCATTTTTGCTAGCACCAAGTTCAAAAAAGAAATTTAATTTCTACGATTAGGTATTATTTTTTACTTTTCAATAAGTAAGTACGACATTTTGAAACTGTCATTTTTTTAAACTAAGTTTTATTAGATAATGGTAAGTTCAGTTCAACGACTAGACACTTTCTTCTCAAGTTCTGCATCTCATCCAAGTTATTAGTATCTAGTGCGTCAATATATGTATATATTATTATTAAGAACACATTTTTTTTGTCACATTGAAATATATAACTTTTAGGGTATGCAATGCACCACGTAGCGTTTCATTTATAAGGTAGTAAAAACTAGACAAGATCTTTTTGCGTTGCTTGGTTTTAAGTTGATACACCTATGTTTCATTCACGGAAACAAGTTAATGGGGAAATCAAAAATGCAGTGTTGAAACTTGGCTACCTTTGTTTTATCAAAAATCATTTGACAGATTGTAACGTCATAATAAATTACTTCCAATTTCAACAAAAAAAATTAATTCAGTTTTATTGTAGTAGCCAGGTGTCAACGCGTTTTTCGAGATTGTTTGTCCTGGTCTTTTTCTCTTTGTCATTTGTATGGGATTACGTGACAGAGAGAGCGCTATATTAACTTGTTTTCGTGAATAGAGTATAGGTAGGTACGTACATACACTAAACTTGTTCTGAATTTTTGCGGAATTTACTTACGTAAATCCTACGTTTAATGACTTAGATTGAACTCGTTCGGTGAATTTTCTCAACAGATACTTACGACTCGTTAGTTACTGTGAGCTATGGGCAAAAGTTTCACTCGACTCTGCTATAAAAACGCTGAGGTAGCATTTCTTAGAAGTCTTTCTCTGGTCCCGGGTTGATCACTTAATTGGCGTTTGTGTTATATGTATAAACAGTAAGGTTTCACATATGAACCTATAGCACCTTATTACTATTTTTACATAGCCATATACGTAATAAATAAACTTCACGTCTGTATTTCGAAAAGGGGCAGGCAGAACATTATCAAAACTATGACTATTTTTACGTGTTTTTGATGGATGTATCGAGGTATAGTTAGTGATCGGTGGTTTGTCTGTCGCCTAAGGCCCTAAACCATACCTAAACCTAGTCGCCTCTTACCACGTCCAGGGAAGAAATGGAGATCTTATTCCAAATCCAACACCACGGGAGCAACTATTTTTAACATACAATATAATGTGGTTACATAATTGGAGACGTTTGTACGTGTTTTAGCGGCCACTAAATTTTAATGACGTGCTGCGTCGCAGTGCGGCGCGCCTCCGCCATGAGATACGGCGCCGCGCGCCGCCGGCTGCCGCGGCCGGGTGTCATTCTCGACGCCATTTCACTTGACTATGTTTGAAGGATGTTCACCATCCCATCTATGCCCTTTTGGTCAAAAATTAAAGTCACTTAAATGACTACTTTTTAACCGACTTCAAAAAGGAGGAGGTTCTCAATTCGACCTAATTTTTTTTTTTTATTATTTTTTTTTTGTGTGTATGTTACTCGATATCTCGAAAACCCGTGGACCAATTTTCAAAAAATTTTTTTTTTAATCGAAAGGGTATTACTCGAAATTGGTCCCATTGGCACGAAACCAGGATCTGATGATGGGATCTTGGAGGAATCGAGGGAACTCTTCAAATTTTATATGGAGATGTACGGCGTTTTCGGTAATTTGTTGATGAAGTCAAGATTGTTTCAGTAAACAGAATACTTTCAAAATATTGCTAACTAGCTGTGCCCGCGACTCCGTCCGCGTGGAATAGTGACAAATTTCCCCCGTTTTTCCTACATTTTCCACTGTTTCTTCGGTCCTATTGGTCGCAGCGTGATGTTATATAGCTTAAAGCGTTCCTTGATAAATGGTCTATCCAACACAAAAAATATTTTTCAATTCGTACCATTAGTTCCTGAGATTAGCGCGTTCAAACAAACAAACAAACTCTTCAGCTTTATTATATTAGTATAGATTTGAAGTCGGTTTTTTTTTGTTTAAAATTATTTTTAAATGGCCATTGTGAATGATCAGTCTTTTATAGCAGCATTGCGTTTTCGCGGCTGTCATTGAAAGTTATAAATTTTTGAAAAGCTGGATAGTTCTAACGTTTCCCGAAAACAAATGGGACGAAACTGCAGATATCAGCTAATTTAATTAGAATCGATAGGTTGTGCCTTTTAGTAGTTAATAAGGTTGATTCCGAGTACAAAGCTCGTTAAATTATTATGCAGTAAATCAATCATTCTATTTTCAACTAAGAACGTGTTGTTGTAATTATTTTTGAACGGACGTAGGTATTCGTAATAGCGCTCAAAGCTAATTATTTCATTTAATTAATTTATCTAGGCACTTACCTGCTCGAGCTTGGGCGTGTCAAATATTATAATAGCGATTTTATGTGACTTCTCTGCATACCTACTATAATACAATAACATTAGTTTTTTTTTATAAGTTGCGATGGATTTTAACACAATTTTCACAATTAGTTTTTTTTTTCACCAGGTTTATATGTATATGTCCTTACTTATAATTATGTTATCTGGTTATCACATAAGAAATCAAATGCATAAGCAGTTGATAAAAAATTGTAATTGTGAAGCTGTGACGAGAAACGTGGGTACCTACACTTAATAAGTGGCTTTTTTCTAAAAACTACCAAGACCAATCTACATCCTACTACGCTTAAGTACTTATAAAGTTAGCTCATTTTAAGTAATACGATTTTCTCGTTCCAATGTTCCCTTTTCTATTCGCTTATAACATCACTTATTTACCTAAGTATTCAAAGTAATAAAACTGTGTGGACGAGATCAAAGTATCGACGATAAAGAGTAAAGGAATCTATGCCGCCTCTTTCATTCCGTTTCGAGGGGCGTAATCCATTTTTAGCTTCATTGTTGCCATTGGAACGTTCGCAAGATGAACTGGAAGGAAAAAATAGCCACGCTGTTTGATAAAGTACGATGTTTCGAATAAATCTGAAGGAAGGGATACGCGAATATTAGATTTACGATGTTACAAGTATTCAGCCGTTTGGATGCTGCGAATGACTTGCGGCGACTGGAGGCGGCGTGCTCGTATGCTTCGCGTTTTTAGGGTTCCGTACCGAAAGGGTAAAAACGGGACCCTATTACTGAGACTTCGCTGTCTGTCTGTCCGTCTGTCACCAGGCTGTTTCTCACGAACCGTGCGAGCTAGAGTGTTGAAATTTTCACAAATGATGTATTTCTGTTGGCGCTATAACAACAAATACTAAAATCAAAATAATAATAATAATTAAGGGGGGCTCCCATAGAAAAAACATGTTTTTTTTTGCAGTTTTGGGTCTATTTAAATAATTGTAACAGCTAAATACTTGAAATGCTCACAGAATATTTAATTAAATATTTACTTTAAAAAGAAATAATAAAATTAATATTTAAGGGGGCTCCCATATAAAAAATCAGATTTTTTGCAGTTTTTGGTATGGAACCCTTCGTGCGCGAGTCCGATTCGCACTTGGCCGGTTTATTCTGAAATCATCACAAGAGCGCCCTAGTCGAGGCGGCGTGGAAAACAGCTTCCTTCTGTTTTTAAACCACAGAACTTTATTATCTGACTGATATAATAACTTCGCACAGTTCGTATAATTTTGTTTGCTATGAGTTTTGATCAAATCAAAATGGATTGCCTGCATTAAAATCTGCAAATACTGCAGACGTGCCGCCGTAGTACGGAAATAGATGAATGTAAATTTCGGTATTTATTTTACTCAAAAATTCATGAGACCAAAATAAACGATGGAAACAATTCGATGCCCGTGTTGACGCTGGCATCAGTGCCTATTTGCTTTGCTCTGCAACGACCGCAGCTGGTAAACGATTCTAAACAAGGCTCAAACATTAAATAAATGTTGGCATGATTGGAAAATTCATGCCAAATGATCTAGTCTCAGACTAGGCAGAGCCTGTACTCCAATTAGCTAGCTCACAAGTAGAAAACGTCCATAACCACCAAAACAATTAGTCTCTTGTCACCTATGTCTGCATTATTTTATTTTCTACTAGCGACTTCGTCTGCGCGAAGTTAGTGGGTACTTTGAGTAGGTACCTAGTCCATGTCTTGGTCGAATTATACAATAGTCCATACAAAGTTTTGCATTATTTTTGTTTCTGTGTCGTAACCAAAATTAGAATTAAAATGATCAAGAACAGGCAGACAGAAAAAACGTAGCAGATTGAGATGCATCGATTTTCGTCTTTTAATTATCATTATCATCGCATCGTCAGCCTATGATCGATGATCGTCCACCGTTAGACTCGGCCTGCCCCGTGGCACGCAACTGAGCTCGATTCTCGGTCGCCCTTACTCAGCTCTCGCCAGCTGTTTTGCGAAGTTCATCAGTCCCCTTAGTCCTAGGTACACTACTTTCTCTTCATTCACACCACTCAAATTATAATAACTGATGTGGTTATCAAAATCTCATACCTATTTAATTATTTCAAATGTGAATAAACCAATATAAAGCTCTAATCCTACAGTATTTCAATATCATATTAGTTAAGCAAGGACTCAATGTTCACACTGATCGAGAAAAGTAGACTACGATTCTCCATTAAAACTCGCTGAACAAATACAAGCTTCTGAATACTTATTACGCACCTAGTTCGGGTTCCCGTTATTGATGGGCTGGCATGTGTGCGGCGTACACACAATGTTACAGCGCGATTCAGTGTGTAATTTATAAATATAAAGGCTCGGTTTGTTAAGCTGTTGGATCAAAACGCGACGCCAAGTTTAATTGACTGAATGCGATTATTCCACCTGCTACCCCATTTTAAGGTTTCATGTGCGTAAACATAACTGAATATTCGCTTTTGATTTGCCGTCAGGAAAGATTACTCTGTTGTTATTTTGTTTTCAAGGGTTATTTTCTGTAATTTACTTAGATTGGTCCAATTATTTCACGGGAAGCGAGATGATTCAACCCGTATACGGGTCACAGTATGTTGGTGATGGCTTTCACGCAACATGAGACGATTCGGGGTCGGTACGTACAGTTTTTTATTTTAACGACTTAGTCGTAAAAAAGTTTCACAACAACAGAACTATCATCTATGTTTAATTAGTCTAGTATCAATGCTGTTGTTTTTGTTAATTGTACTTAACGTATAATCCACTGTCTTTAGGTATACCTTTCTTTAAATAAATTACTTAAATGGCAATACAAAACAAGATGCTTTGTCTCAGGCAGTGGGAATGCACGTAATAATAATGATATATCTTTGAATCGTTTTTGTTGTTTCGAAGTCTTTATGTTATGGACCCATTTCTAAAATAAATAAGTTCAAAATACATAAATATGGAGCAAACATCAATTATGTTAAAGTTGTGTAGATGTTCTCCAACAAGCAAGTCCTATCAATCACTCCAGGTTAGTTGAAGTATAGATAGGTACTGATATAAAGCTGTTGCCTGTCAAACCACGATCAAGATAGACACAATTCCGATTACTGGGGGGTTACCACGATATACTCGTATAGGCGCGATTCTCTTTAGGTTCAATTGCAAAACAATTCGTTTAGGTACCTAAATTGAGTCGTCTCTCATAATGACAGCAACGTCGTGGTACAAAAATAACGACACAGTTAAGTCTAGTATCTAAACTGAATCGCATTTAGACGTTGTAGAAATGCCTTAGTAGCTACTGGTACTCACTTAGATACCTTTCGGTGTGACACAATGTACTTGATGTACTTAGATAATTAATTGAAAATATTAATGTAATAAAATTACTTTCTTGTTTATTTTTCTCAAGTACTTAACTATGTTGTAGGTACAGTAATATAGGTACTTATAAAAAATTTAATTGTAAAATTTTTAGAAACATGTAACAAAGATGTTTCATTTTGTTAGGTAGAGCTGCTATTGTTAAATGTCAGTTGTCTACAAATCCACTCCGTTAGTTAGGGTAGGTAAAATACTGAAATTTTTAACAAGCTTACACAAAGGAGATTCTCGATTCGTCAGAATCATGTTTCCGAATAATTTCTCTACTGAGGCATTAGCTGGCTAGTGACCAAACATTTATACCGATTTAACGTTTAATTCATTCTTATTTAGCTTGCAGAAACTCTTAAATGTCTCAACATAGTCTTCAAAACTGAAGTGTGTGTCCCGTCGCATCACAAATTCAAGGGGTTGACTCTTGTCTCACGAAGTTTAGAAGTAGATAAGTGGCGGTCAGTTTACTGTCAGAAGTATAGGACTTAGATTAAGATACAAGATGAGTATCAATTGACTACTTAACCTCGCATTTACAATTGTAAGAAAACAGGAATGAGAGCAGTATAGTCGATCAAGTGCCGGAATCGTAAACAAAGTGATTTAAGTTTTGACAAAATCATATTATTTAGAAGTATTTACGTCTTCCAAGCGGGTGCTCAGTTGTAAAATACATTCCTGCCTTTGTATTAATTTGGTTACAGAATGACTTCGGCATTGAGATGTTAACTGTGTGTTTGTGTCTACAGAAATGATGACATGCCGGCTGGGCTCGCGGCGGCTGGGCGGGTCCCGCGGCTCGCTGCAGGCCGGCGCCTGCTCGGCCGCCAGCGAGCTGGATCTGTCGGCGCGCTCGCGCCGCTCCCACAAGGCTAGGTAACACACCATCACACTTATTTTTAATAGATCTGCTTACCACGGTAACAGATAGTTTACCTGTAATTTTTTGACGTCTCTAGTTAGACAACGACAGGTATAGTCAATCTCGCGCGTATCTACTCGCGCCCTGTCGTGCTAAGGCGGCAGAATCACTCCAAGGTTAATATTAATGTCCTTTTTCTATCACCTAATTTGTCACCGACGCGGCACTACTATGTACACACAGAAAAGTGGCATAGTGTGGCAGTAATAATAATAATGCCAGTGTCATTTCTCGGGTAACTCCAAACTTAAATCATATTGATTGACGAAATGATATGCATTCGTCGGGTACCTCAAGTTTTCTACTTGTTAATTGTGTTGTTTTAAAATAGTAACGATCAAAATCGAAAAACACAAACTACAATAAACAAGTACCCCATACCATAACATAGCGTGTGACCTTAGTTAGGTTGACATCAAATGTCAAAACTCTTATTTCATATGTAGTACAAATATTTTACTACTAGCGTTTGCCCGCGGCTTCGCTCGCATTAAGTTCGGAATGTCACAGAAGAGATCTTGGAAATATTTGAATACGCTGCTGTA
>BHDV01000262.1:5652-28769 GCA_005406045.1 Adoxophyes honmai
CAAGTTGCTAAACGTGGCACTTAATTTTTGAATTCATGTGCTCTGCCTACCCCTCTTGGGAATACAGGCGTGAGAATATGTATGTGTGTAATATTACCTGTGCACATCACATGTGCTGCATTTCGAGGTACTGACGACACGTACATATATTTATACGAGTGATCTAGATAATTTTCATTTGCTTGCACGTAAACGATAAACGTAGTAGGTAATAAATACTACGTATGGAGTATCTCCGGTGTTGAAATTATCGGATAACTCACGTTTAATAAATCGAGTTTAGCTCGACATGTTTCAGACTAATTCGTAGCCCTTCATCTAGGAGCCGCGGCAGCTGCTGCTACCAAACGCGAACTGCGCGCCTCGGCTCTCTTCGCGCTACAATTTTTATAAGTTATCCGATAATTTTTCAACATGATTGAGTCTCACGGTGAGTACCTCCGGTCTTAAAATAGTGCACATGGGGATTTTTTTATTGCCAGTTTCACAGGCAACGTGTTAAAAATTACGGTATCTGTAATTAAATTACAGCATTAGACGTAACATACTATTATCAAGTAGGTACTTCAAAACTTACATTATCTACTCTGAAATTACCTATTCTGCTTTTTTATTTTGTAATGTAAGAGGTAAAGTCGTGTCTATTCCCAAATGGGGTAGGCAGAGCACATAAAACGCTACATAAATAAAACTTTAGTTACTTCAAAACGTCAAAAATAATCTTTAGGCTAGGCGTGCTCTATAATTTCGTCGCAGAAATACAACGTAAGCCTTTGTAAATATTATTTTAAAAGTACCTACGGGTATTAATAATTTATTCATACTTTTGACATATTTATTGTACCTCTTCCATCTAAATTTGAACATAAAATTAAGCTAAAAGTGTTAACGTGAAGTAGTCATGGTTTATACTCGATTTCAGCTGCTAAACATTACGCTTACGAGCTTTACCAGTCTCACCTTGTGCTAATTTCGCTTTGAGATAAATAAAACGTTGTCACTTATTTAAAACTACTTATTTTGTAATACGTGGCCTTGCGTCCTGTCTCTTATGAATTATATGAAACTATACGTAATGTGTAATGTGATAGGTATGTCGAATGCAAGGTTAATCCTTGCAATTTTGTTGTAATGTAAAAAATAAAACATTTCATATTTCCTTTTTTTATACAACTATCTACAACATCTATTTTTGTTAGTTTATCGATACTGATTTAGCTGTTAGCAGGGATTACCTATATGCATATTTATTTAAATACATAATTGAGTGAGTTTCAAAAAAAGTGTACATAGTTAAGGGCTTTAATAAAAACAAAAGTTGATTGATTCTTTTGTGTAACGGCAATTACCCATACATTTTGTATAGGTAATTTTCGTTACACAAAAGACGCGATCGTGATTTTGTTTTTATTAACCCTTAATTTATGTACAATTTTTTTGAAACTCACTCAATTATCAAATATTTTAAGTGATAAATCAGGTATCTTTTTACCTACAAGCATATTGCATATACCTATTCATTACTAATGCCAAATTTGATACGCTGAACACACAAAACTTTACAAACGCTTCACGCTTTGGAGCGACCTTTTGCGCACTTTAGGTAAAAAGTTAGATAAAATGGTATAATATCAGATAGCTAGCCTGTCGATTAAAACGTGCACATCATCATCTTGCCAGTATTCCCAAGTAGGCAGAGCACACGAAACGCTACATAGACATTTGTAGCATGTATTTAGGTTTTAAGTTAAGATGTACCTACTATAGTACCTACCTGTTATTATTATGGCAGTTAGTCACCTGAACATTCCTTAACCTATTTGCCTTTTACGATACCCACGAAAAAATGGAGAGGTCTAAACTCGACACCATACGTCAATATAACAGTTTACGGTTGATTTATTATAAAATAAAAAACAACTTTTATTACCACAAGCCAGTAGTAAGGACAACGGTTTTATATGTAAATAGTCGCACAGAAAGTAGTTCAATCGGTTAGTGGGGGCCCGTCCCTACCTGCGGACCGTTACGGCAGGTGCGTGATGAGACTGACACACACTGATTTGGGACCCTGACCCTTTATTTTTTATTAATCAAGGTTATATGCAAACAATTTAAAAAGACGACAGCAACCTGTCAAAAATTAAACTGGTGGGAAGCATGAAACAGGAACTTTGTCTGTCACGTTTCGTGTACTATGCCTACTCCATTTGGAGACACAGGCGTGATTGTATGTGTGTTAAAAACTACAAAAATGACAAGTTTTTTTTTCTTCAATTTAAAACAATTTTGTGATCACTTAACTCTGTTTAAACACGATTTCACGAATAGTCAGCTTCAAAAGGCAGAAGCGCGTTGATGTCTTTTCATTGACCATAAAGGAAAATGGAAGTAACTGCCACATATCTTGTAATTTTAAAAATAGATGTACGGCAGATGTTACACTTAATATAGTAAGTTAATACTTACTAGGGATGTATTTAACCAAAAGATAATAAAATGTTGTCTTGAAGTCACTTTTTACTTGCGGGTGATTTTTTTTAAAGTAGATCATCTTTCCGTGTTTATGAAGTTGTAGGAGGCTACTCGGGAAATAGGTTAAGATTTATTTTGGGCGACAGGCTGGCAACCTGTCACTATCGTACCTTTTAACTTAACCTGGAAAGCATGCTAAAAATGTCGTGTTCTGCCTACTCCATTTGGGAATACAGGCGTGATGTATGTATGTATTATAAAATGTATGTTGAATTTTGTTTTCGTTTGGTTGAGCCGGCCTTTAGGAATACAAACCTGAGCAAACCTAAGTGTGGTAAAAACTAGTTATTGAAAAGAAATTAAAAGCTCACACGACATTTTTAAGACTCATTGTCCGTTAGCGAGTTGACGAGCAGAGAAAGCTGCGTAGGAGTGGCCCGATGGCCACCTTACCAGATTTTTATCAATCATGACGCGGTAGGTACTATTGACGTCTGCTTATTTTAGTTTCATAGTAAAAGTTACGTTAGTTAACTAACTTAACATACTTGGATTACTTGGTAGCTTGGTACACAAATAGCGTCGACGACGCTCCGCTTACGCGGGGCTCCTATTTCCACAATGTTTCAGCCGATGAAAACTATGTTTGTGTGATGATTAAAATTAGAAAAAATTTGGTGAAATATGCGGCTGATACCGATCTGTCAATTTCTACTGTATCGGGTTACCTCTCCATCTCTTCCGTTGATGTTGAAATAGCAACTAAATTATTATGCAACTAAAAATAACAACGTAACAACTTTGTCGAACATTTTTTATTTGTTAAAGGTACTTTAACCTATCGCAATTTATTCCACTCGAGCATGCAAAAATATAAAAAATGGCGGTCGAACGTTGGATTATTTATTTTAGGCATTTTATTGATGTGATTCATCTCAAAATCAATCAAATGATTGTGGAAACTAGATACATCTACAATATCAATTGGATATCCGCATTGAACAATCCGGTATGAAATTAAAGTCGTGCCTTATGTTACTAGGTACATAATTCTCGTACCTCTTACGTCGGTATCGTCTCCTGGTACTCGTTAGGTAAGACCGGACAACGATCATAATCTAGTGTCTTCCTCATACGCAATCCACACTAGTCACGAGACTTACAGAATGGGATAGTGTTTAATTCTTCGTAGGTATGTGAAAAAAAAGAAGATTGTAGTCTCTTTTGTTTTAATGGCTACAAATCGTGCTGATTTTACAGGATAGGTATATTACAGACCTCACGGTGATAATACACAGGTGTATTCATATGGACGTACTCTCCATTTTTTCCGTTGATGTCTTAAGAGGCGACCGAGGAAATAGTTTAAGGTACTTTACAGGCTGGGTATCTGTCACTATTATACCTGCCTATTTAAAACTTAAAATAATTTTAAACAAAAAAAAACCGACTTCAAATTTGGGCTATACTGAAAGCATTTGTCTAATAATGAGGGTGACCTTCCATCACCAGCAGGCCTCACTAATTACTGAAATTATAATTTCCAGTCTGCAGGTGCATTCAGTATTGAAAGAATTATCCTTTAACTCCTAAGCATTACGGAGTTGACCTTCCATCATCAGCTCAGTCATATTTTTTTTACTGCCAGACGTAAATACTGGTGTAGCTTTGAAAAATGTACTAAAAACATTACCTGTGCCAATAAAATTTGAGGGTTGCCCTCGATTTCCCTCATATTCCATCATCAGATCAAAATATGCTGGCAATGGGACCACCTGGAAACTATACCCTTTCAAACAAAAAAAGAATTTTCCAAATCGGTCCAGGCGTCTTCGAGTAATCAGCGAACACACATAAAAAAATGATGATAATAATAATAAAAAAATATATAATATATCCCGACGAATTGAGAACCTCCTCCTTTTTTTGAAGTCGGTTAAAAAAGCCGTAAAATCTCTCATCTCCCTAAAACTAGTTACTTTTACCGTTCCTTTTCATCAATGAAACTCCGCTCCATTGACTGCCCGAGTCATTTCACGCGCGGCTGGCTCCAGCCTTGACATTGTATGTCACTATCATGATCCATTGATCCAAATGCCAGGCACTGTCAACGTATTGAACGGTTTCTTATGGCATGACAAGTCACCGAGGGTAAAGGTCAGCATTACAATGAGGCTGTTGAACTGTGTGATGGTGGTATTAAAGAACTGTCGTTTGGCATGGCGCAGCAGTTTTTGTATTGTTTCCGAGGGTGAGAAAGACCGCTAAGGAAAATGGGTTAGTTTTAGGCGTCAGGCTAGCAACCTGACACTATCACAGCTCCTTCATTTGTTTTTGTTGTTTTTGATGCCAAAATTATGGTACCTAGAAGTGACTGCGTGACGTGAAATAGTTTTACGTGTGCTTTTCTTACTTTATTTGGGAACATAGGCGTGATTAATGATCGTATGTACCTATGTAGAGAAACCTCTGTGCATTTCTTACGTGTCAGCTGTAAGAGGTAGGTAACTAATGAAAATAGGATAAGATATGTTTTAGACATCAGGTATATGACCAGCAACCTGTCACTATTAGACCTGTATGCTCTGCCTACGATGTTTTGGAACTTAGGTGTGATTATGTGTGTATGAAAATTTCATTCCCGTTAGGCAAAATCATCCTAGGTAGTTAAGTCAATCGGAACATGTAGACGAGTGTTATACTTGTGCGCAGTTATAAGACACAGTGATGTACCGCGCAGAAACCGCTCGTTACTGAAAGGTGAACTTTAACTGATTTTGCGGTGAAAGGATGTCACTTAACTTGCTGCTCCGACATGTACAGTACCTACCTATTCGTAAACAGTGTGGAGTAGTTACTACTACAATAAACTTATCATAATCATATCATAATCATATCATTTATTGCATAAATGTTGTACATGGAGATGTTACAAATTTGCCTATGCCTTATCAAGTTATAACTGTCTTAATGACTTTTAAACCCTCGTTAATGAGACTATAGACTTTATTTAACTATAGTTAGCTACGATTATTCGCTACGAAACATGTAATAGTTTTGTCTATGTAGCGTTTTGTGACTGTCTACCCCTTGTAGAATACAGGCGTGTGTACGTATGTAGTAAAATTAGTAAATAATATTTACCAGTGAAAATAAAGTAAGCCGATAGCTGGTTAAAAAGTATTGTGAATGTAAATTAAGTTACAAAACGCATGATCCGCAACATTCGCCCGCGAAGGCTGCGTTACGACACATTTTAAAAAGATTGCCTTGGAGATCTATAATTGTGGTAAAAGCTTCTTAGGACACGGGCTGGCCGTTTCAAGAAAAGAACTGCGGTCTCAATTTAAAAAAAAGAACAAAAAAAACATTCAAATGCCGATGTAACTTTATTTTTAATCTTTTATCATGTTTGTATTTGTAAATGGGGACGGCAGAATTACAGTAAACGCTACACAGATTATCTTTTACACGTTTCATAGTCCGTTTTAGCATTTTTTAAGGATAAACGACGTACGAAAGTGACAGGTTGCTAGCCTGTCGCGTAAAGCACACCTAAATCTCTTTCCTTAGTCGCCTCTTACGACATCCACGGAAAAAATGGAGAAGTTTTATTCTTTACCCAACACCACATACAACTGACATACTGTACGTATTGTAAAGAAAACCATAAATCTCAAACAGCCATTTTTAGTGGAATATTTCCAAAATTACCTGCTGATTCGGAGTCACTTTAAATACCCTTACTTAAGTACCATAATCGACGGTGTAACCACCGAACGTAAGTGGTTCTCAGACGGTAAACAAAACATCCATTATCGAATTATCAGACAAACAAACCAATCAATTAAGTGTTCGTTTGATAAAAGCATTGTAAATTGGCCGTAGTTACTTGTTCGTGCTGTTGATACTCTAATAGCGCTAACGGAACACGGTGTGAATGGAGACTTCATAAAGAAAGTAAAATTTTCAAACGATAGATAGATAGCTACTGTTTTTTTTTCTGAGTAATACTCACAGATAATATTAAAAAATAGATTAAAAAAACATAATTGTCACAAAAAAATTGGCTCCAAATCATTGAATGGGTAGCGTCCCCTGAAAGCTTATAGTCTAGCCACTTAGCATGGCAAATCTGATCTTCTGTGCGAGGTCTGATCTCTACATTCTTAGTACAATAGTTTCCTTGTGGGTGATAAACATTATTATTATTTTCCGTCAAATAATATTCAAAGAGGAAAGCATTTAAGTCTTACATTTTCTTGCACCATCTTTTGCGTTTTTAAGTAGGTATAAGTTTGTTCAAATGTGTTTCTTATGACTTATGACGCTATTAAAATAGCTGGCTGTCTATTAGGTAAAATTGTTCCCAATTTTGACTATTGCAGTTAAATTCTTCCATTTCTATTTCTAAGATCAAGAGAATCAAATTACGCAAGTAAATACTGACTTATTTTATTACAAGACCAATTCTATTCTCGTTTAGTTTAATACGACAATGTATTTTTCCCGTACATGGTGCTGTTCCAACAATGATATCGCGAAATATGTTTAAAAGCAGGATGCGGCTTCACAGCTTTTGCAAAAGGTCACTCGTTGTATGTAGACCATTTACTAAATTGGGCAAGTTTGAGTGAAAGGCAGTTTGGCTAAAGTATCGTTGCCATCGTTGGACGTGGGCATAATGTTGCTATCCGTCTGGATGGGTTTTTATTGCAACTGTAAATAACAAGAAGAATCATTAAGTCAAGAGTAAGTATTTATTTTTTTGCGTATTCTGTCTCTGATCAGAAGATATAATATACTAGCGAGTAAACACTTACAATCACTGTCAGCATAATATTTAAAATTGTTACATGACAATGTAACGAGGTACAAGGGAACAGATAGTGAACGTGAGGCAGATCATCGAAAAAAGCCGGGAGTTTTATGTTCCAATGATTATGTGCTTCATTGACTACTCTAAAGCATTTGACTGTGTACAGTGGGATTGTTTGTGGAAGATTCTTTTGGACATGGGCGTACCAAGGCACCTGACAGCTTTGATAGCCAACCTCTATGCGGACGGAACGTCTATGGTAAGAGTGAACGGCGTTATCTCACAATCGTTTAAGCCTGTCCAAGGAGTTCGACAGGGATGTATCCTTTCTCCCATTCTTTTTAATATATATGGCGAATATATAATGAGAAGAGCCTTGGAAGGTTGGGAGGGAGGCATCTCAATTGGAGGATCGAGAATCAGTAACCTGAGATACGCGGACGACACCACCCTCTTTGCTACCTCAGAAAAGGAACTCGGTGAGCTGTTTCGCAGAGTTGAGCAAGAAAGCATTTTAGTTGGCCTCTCAATTAACCGGGCGAAAACGAAGGTTATGGTTGTGGACCGAGGTGAGCAACTCACGCGAACAGGAGAACTCTCTCACTTACAGTTTGTCAGCGAGTTTGTGTATCTGGGTTCGCTGCTGACCAGCCAAGGGGGAAGCGAGAGAGAAATTCAAAGGAGAATTCAAATGGCCAAGTCTGCCATGAGCAAGATGACACGAATATGGCAGGATCGGAAAATCTCCAACAACACCAAAGCAAGAATTGTGAGAACTCTGGTCTTTTCGATTTTTCTCTACGGCTCGGAATCGTGGACAATACGCTCAACCGAACGCAAGAAGATAGAGGCTTTTGAGATGTGGTGTTGGAGACGGATGCTACGTATCCCATGGACAGCCAAGAGAACAAACGTCTCCATCCTTCAGCAGCTTGGAATCCGGAAGAGGCTCTCTACCACTTGCTACCAGAGGATTCTTGGTTATTTTGGACATATTGCCCGCCGTGAACCTGACAACTTGGAAAAACTTGTGGTTGTTGGAAAAATAGACGGCAAGCGGCGACGTGGCAGGTCTCCTACCCGATGGTCGGATCAGGTCTCTGCTCTCACAGGCCTCACAGTGACGACCGCTATGAAAAAGGCCGAGGATAGGATGGGATGGAAGCGATTGATGACAGAGGTCATCAAAGAACTTCAGGACGGACACGACCTTCAGCAATGAAGTCAACGACTAGAATGAGGCAACATAAAAGGTTAGTTACAGCACTATCTTCCAACTCTGTTTAGGAATACAGGTTGTTTATGAAATCTTATTGAACATTTCTGTTTGATAAAAAGTAGTGAGTTAAATAATTATAAATGAACTAGCTGTGCCTGTAACTCCGTCTGCGTGGAATAGTGACTAATATTCCCCGTTTTTTTCCCACATTTTCCTCATTTTTTTCGGTCCTATTGGTCGCATCGTGATGTTATATATCCTAAAGCCTTCCCCGATAAATGGTCTATCCAACACAAAAAGAATTTTTCAAATCGAACCAGTAGTTCCTGAGATTAGCGCGTTCAAACAAACAAACAAACAAACTCTTCAGCTTTATAATATTAGTATAGATAGGCCATTCCTTTAATACTCAATCATGCCAACTGCTATCATATACATAGGTCAGTTTATACAAACCTTGATGTTATAGTGAATGATGGTGAGAAGATTTAACTGTAATGATAAGGTATTATTCACTGTCTGAATTTTTAGATGAGTAAAATGAAATGTAAATATAGCAGGATCACAGCAAGTAGTTAACACAAAATTGAGCAGTTGTATGGTGGACTGATCCATAATTTATATGTACCTAGATTTAAGCTTTATGCCAGGCTATATTATGCTACCAGGGTTCTTGTACCTATTTGTGAGTTTGTGTACTTACATGGATGTTGCCGAATAATTGAATAATTATGAATATGTATAAGAGTCCGGCTTATCCTGTACCTTTTACTAAATCATTTTTAGATTATACAAAAGGCTTAAATATAATTCAGACGTACAAATCTATTTCAATTGCATGGTCCATATTATATACTTAGTAGTTACCTCAACAAGCTTCCTAAAGGCAGGCTTGACGGTGGCACCGAGAGCCTCCTGCGCGGCCACCTGGAACACCGACGGCGAGCCCTGGAGCGTCCGCGTCAAGTGAGCCGCGTAAACCGCCATCCTTAACACTTATTTACGTAATTCACTACAGGATATTGCTAAAACAATAGTTTCAAACTGATAACTTGTTTTAGGACCGTGATGAGGAATGCAAAGTCATTTTTAGCATGTTAGCTGCTATTCAGTATCAGTAACGGTTTGAATTTATATTATTTTCCTTGTAATTTGTGTTTTTAATATCGTTACTTGGATTATTTACACTTTGGACCACAGTTTTAGAACTTTTAGAGGTTATGTTTATCTCGGAAACGTCACTTCTGTGTTTTGTCAATTGCGTTTAGTTTGTGATTGTGATGCGTTTAGTGTTCAATGTTGATCAAGCAAGTGTTGATACTTCGCGAGTGAGACACTGTAAAGTATCAATTGGTTTTAATGATTATTTTTAGGCCTACTAAATAATAATTATTATGAGTTTATTTGACTGTTATGTGCATGATACAGTTTTAGGTCAAATTAAGAAAGGATCCGAAGTTTAAAACCGACATTTAAGGTACAGTCACTTCTATTTATAACTGACCTAAGTGGAAAAACCACGAATTAAATTTTTACTTTCATTTATCGATAGTTACCGAGCATGATTCAAAAACTCCGAATGTCTAAAGCTGTTTAGTAATCGTAGTGATGTATACCAAATGCATTTTTTCATAAAACTACACCGTTAAGTTGTCAAAAGCGGAAATAAAAAATAGTAAATATACTCAAAATACTTTATTGATCATTTACACTTAAATATAAAGGCAACAATCAGCACCCGAGTAACCACGAAGCCCTATTTACAACGAAGCTGCGTCACGGAAATCCCAATGGATAAAATAAAAATAAACGTTTGGTCCAATATTTTTAAACTTTTAGACCGACAAGAACCTTTTTCTTTTCCAGTTAGTAAGGTGTGATCAAAAATTACAAAAAAACTACGTCGAAGGTATCGCGTTAACGCTTACATTGCCACCAACGCATATAGTGCGTTCGCGGCACCTGAATAAGATTGTACTATGAGAGATGACATTGAAAGCGCTAACTCACCTTTCGATCACACCTTTTCTTAATCTAAAAACTATGGCGGTCAGTTTACAAACTTCGAAGGAACAAATCAAACTAGAGCTAATTTACAGTTTCAAAATGTCTTGTCTACATAATTTACTTTTGTAGTTTTTTTAGTAAAAATCATAACCTTACATAATGCTCGCTACTTATGGCTCGTACTATAGGAACGATTTTTAACGTGCGCTTCCTATGAAATGATCTGAACTTTGCCGATTCCGCAAGCACAAATCTGTTTCATCAAAAAGCGCACGACATTTTGCCACTTTTGTTGGCACTTCGTGACACTTTGCGCCATTCTTATTTTCGTTGGAGATTATTTTATGAACATAGCATATCATCTAAATTTAACAATCGAGGCCAAGATTATTATATAAAAAAAGCTTTCATAACTTTTTACATATAGGTAAGTTTGTAACGAAGGTTTCCAATGAAATAGGTACGTCTATATACCTGTGACATATTCTGATATAAGGTCAAATAAGTAAAATACAGTGGAGTCGTTACTATACTTTCGTGAATTATTGAATCAATCAATAATTACATTAAAGAATCATATTTTTAGTTTATTTTACAGATTACGTAGCATCAATTCAAATTAGGACGAAATCTAAATAAACTGTCAATTGTTTTCTCACTAATTTAGTAATGTTCACAACATTGCCGCCAATACATAATTACAGTTAAATACAATCGCTAGGTCGCTAACTTAAGCTCAAATGGAATCACTCTTGAGCAAACTATCTATTTACAGTTAAAGATATGACTATCAATCCTTCAGCCCACAAAACACCAGGCCAAAACCTTACAGATCCAATACACGATTTGGTATAACTAACTGAGAACGTTTTCAATCATTTTCGAAACTAAAAACTTGATCTAAGGTTATGTTTGGTGTCATTTTTTATGCTAAATGACATCTAATGACAGCTCATTTGACATTTTAACAATGTCACTGTCTTGTAATGAAGGTTCAACAAAAACATTCAAACACCAAGTCGAGACGCTACCGATTCGGTAAAGCGTTAAATAGTGAGAAGTGTCAAAAGGGACCGAAACATGCGAGTACTCTAGTACACGTGTATAAAAAATCGATAAAAAGAGAAAAGCGATATCGATAACTCGAAAACTCGAAACAACATTCAATCCCTATCGACGTTTAGTTTTTGCTACGGAAGTTCCACTCAATGGCAATACAAAACTTGCGTAAAGTCCGGTCTTAAAAATAGTAATATCATTAATGAATATAAAAGTTGGTATTGCAATTATTGCAAACGTGTTAAAAATATGTAAATGTAAAAACTTTTAATTATTTCAGTTATTTATGGAACTAGAAGCAGTATTGCATTGTTACATTTATAATCAAACGACTCTTCGGCGGAACTCAATACCAAGTCAAAATCCGTAAAAAGTTTATAAAAAATGGTTTTATCACATTAAAAAAAAAAACTAAATATCAATAAGCAGCACAGTACCGAAGATTAAAACAAAAATATCGGTAGATAAATAATGATTAAATGATCATCGTGAGTACGACGGTTTATCCAAAGCATGAGCTTAGACATCACAATAAAAAAAGTAAAAGCGGCAAACTAAAACAAAGTAGCAAAAGCGAAATAATCCAGCTAACTTAAATCCGTATTAGCGTTGCCTTATTGTCTTGCATCTGCGAGCTTACTTAATTTATCAGAGTTACATATTTCGGTAGAGTTATTATTATTATGAATGGTTAGACAACTTCCCTAAAAACATGATATCCTAGTAGAAAAAAGATATTTTGTGCATTTTCCCCACTGACGTTTTTACTAATCTATTCACAGAAGCATTTTTTCCAACTTGAATCAACGGAAACGTAAGTAGGTTTAGGTTACGTTACGTTTTCATCGGCCCCGAGAGCCAACATAACGTAAGTAGAAAAAAAAACCCTCGCGTAAGCGGAGCTCCGTCGACACCGTTCCTCTGTCGACTCCAATTGGATAAAAATGCTACTTTCAAAGTAAAATTCAGTAAAAAACGACACTAGTAAAAAGTGCGAATAGAAATGTTGCTACAAGCAAACAATAATTTTGGGAAAATGATCTATCCAGACGACTTTATTCAGGGCGCAATATAAAGGAGGGCGTCACCTTCTTCGCTGTCAAAATTTTGAGAAGTGCTCTACCAACATAACAACATTTTTAATTTACATTTCACCTACTCTAACGGCCACAGCCATATTAAAGCAAATGCTCAAGTGGCCCTTATTGTCGCACTGTGCATACGTCTTTTATAATATCATTAAATATTTGTACAATAAATACCTAGTAAGTACTGGACAACGTAGTGATTTCAATGATTTATAATTTAATATTGTGCTAATACTTCACAGCACTAACTTGTATATGCTGCATATCAACTGTACAGTCAAGGGCAAAAATATGTAAACACCACAAAGTCTCAAAAAAGGGTGTCACTTGTATGGACATAAATAAGGGAACATCAAAATGTGCATAAATATGTATACGTTGTTTGCAAAATAAGTATGATAACAACAAATGCAATAATATGTCCTCATCAATCAACGCATAAATTTAGGGACATCGTAAGTCTCATAAATATGTATACTTTCATATTATAAACAGTCAACAAGACGTAAAGTTGCATTTAAGAAAACAATTCATACCCAAGTGGTCAGCTACTGCAAACTGAAAAGTCTTCACCTACAGAGGTATAATTTCACTGTCTTAAGATTGCGGGTTAGGGAGATGCATATTGGTTAGTTTCGATATGGTTTCGATTAACGGATAGTCCATTTAGTGGTTTTGATTAAAAATTAAAAAACTTTGTGGCTTTATTTTTGCTTTACCTTTAATTGTTGCTTTACCGTGTGGTGTCGGGTTAAGAATAACACCTCTGCATTTCTTACGTGGATGTCGTAAGAGGCGACTAAGGAAAAAAATTTTGGTATATTTTTGCCGTGTGGTGTCGGGATAGAATAACACCTCTCCATTTCTTCCGTGGATTTTGTAGGAGGCGACTAAAGAAATAGGTTTAGGTATAGTTTAGGCAACAGGCTAGCAACCAGTCACTATTCTACCTCTTCCATCTTTGCAAACCTAAAACTATGCTAGAAGTGGCTGCGAAGCGTGATAATAGTCATAACATAATCATAGTTTTGTCTATGTCACGTTTCGTATGCTCTAGCTATCCTATTTGGGAACACAGGCTTGATTGTACGTATGTATGTATGTATGTTTGTATATTTTCGGCGACAGGCTAGCAACCTGTCATTATTATACCTGCTAATTAAACACAAAACAAAAAAATATCCTAGAAGCATATACCTACAAAATTTTCTTGTAGGTATATGCTTAATCCTTGCTTTATTTCTTCGCAATAAAAGCTAAAAACAGAGTTTCAAACTCAAACATATAACCTACTTTATGCTCTAGTTGTACAATCTACATTTTTTTATTTCAAATCCGAGCGTTTCATTTTTAGCATTCTATGTGCATATTTTCAATAACGACGTGACAGATCAAAACTTGAGACAAACATATACAATGACAAGTCTGCACTGTTTTCGTGAATTGTCAAATCGTCCTATTCAAATTTGTTTCGTGTAACTAGAGCTTAAGGTCGCTTTTCCCAAATTTCAATTCTGCTGGATACTTAATTATGTCTTTTTGATTGTAAACATATTTTTGAACTTGCTGTATACATATTTTTGAGTTCAATGATGTTTACATATTTTTGTCCACTTGGATGAGTATATATCTTTTTAATTTTACATGGCTACTTATTTTCTTTAACATTGCTTGCTAACATATCTTTGCCCTTGACTGTACAATAACTGCATACGTTCAATCGCATTTATGATGTAGTTTCATCAACTGCAATTACTAGTGTATGGCATGGGCATTCTATGCGTACTGTCAAAGTGACATTACTTAAATTACAATGAAATAATTCTCTTAGAATTTAAACCGTATTGTTTTAGCATAGGGTGCACCTGCCACACCCTAGTACAGTGTCGAGAATTCAAACTTTGTCGAACTTTGTCACAATGAAGTGCTGTGGGTACATACTGTAAAATTATGCGACTTGACTCACAATAGTGAATTTGACAAAGTACAAAACTTTACTATACTATTACAAAATTATGCTTATCAGACGATACAAGAGATAGAGAAATGCAGACCACTGTGATACCATAAACGACGTAAACAGTATAACCTGTCAATATACAAAATCGGAAATCAAGCTTAATGCAATTTTGATTTTGCATTTTAGTTTGTAGAAAATTAAAAAAATTAAAATTGCGTTGCTGTACATTGCAATTTTTCTATCTCAACCAATCATCAAACTATCAATAGATTAAAACTTCGGTTTATCCGGGGAAAAAGTGTACATCAAGTCTACCAGTAATGTATATTTTTCCCCTTTGACCCGTCAATGTTCCCCGATGTCAGCGCCTTTGCTAGTCGCCTCCCGGGGCAGAGTGCTACTTGGCCGAGTTGTTGTATTGCGGCCGACCTGCCAGCTCCAGGAGGTACCTGTCAGGGTGCTCTATCCAATCCGCTGCGGATAGCTTCACCTGGGAAACAGAGGCATTTATCAGCCAGAAGCAGAAAAACTGGGAAGAGATAGTTTAGACATTTCCGATATTGCTCGGTGGGCCATTTTATGGGCCAACTATGAAAAAAAAAAGTATTTTCGTACGCTTAAAAAAGTTTACCCAAAAGAAATTCCATTAAATTTTTTTAGTATATATTGACGGGGAATGGAATCATAAAAGATAAAAATTAGGTTTTTTTTTTAACTTTTATCGAAAGCGCTTATCATTCTGAGCATGGAAAACTTTTATTGGAATTGAAAAAAAAAATGGTAATTTTTTTATAACATAGCCCAGTTAGACTGACAAGTTTATAGTATCTCACGCTATACGAAGAAAGAAATGTATATATTACCTGCCGTTGCCGCTCAGCCTCTTTAACCTGCCATTTCTTGACCTCCAACTGGTTCTCTCGCGACGCCTGGTCGCCACAGCCCCACACCTACGCAAGGTTAACAATGAAACGGGGTACATATGTACAATGCCCCATTAGGTTCAATGCAGGGGGTAAAACTGAACATAGGGGCAAACTTGAACACGATAAGGGGCAATCTGTGGTACAACATACCATCACATTTGCTTATTAATGCAAAGAATTGCATGGAAACTGTGTCGACCGTGGCAGTTTTGCAAACGTGCCGCTTGGAGGCGCTGTCCCAGTTCCCGTACAACTCTTCGCGTTAATACGCAAACTAAATCGACGCGTTTCTTGGCCGACTCATTACACTAGACGATCATTACAATCCGTGTGGTGTCGGGATAGAATAACACCTCTCCATTTCTTCCGTGGATGTCGTAAGAGGCGATTAAGGAAATAGGTTTAGGTATGCTTCAGGCGACAAGCTAGCAACCTGTCACTATTCTACCTCTTCCATGTTAACAAACCTAAAACTACGCTAGAAGTGGTTGCAAAGTGTGATATAGTCATAATCATGGTTTTGTCTATGTCGCGTTTCATGTGCTCTGCCTACCCCATTTGGGAACACATGATTGTATTATGTATTATTACAAGTTTAATACTAACCTCAATACCCCTAAGCGTGTAGGGCACTCCGTTGAAGGTGAACTTGTCGAAATCCTCATCGATTGCGAGCAGCGGCTTGCGCGGGTCGCTGCCCGCCCGCAGCCCGCGCGGGTAGCCTCGGATCGACGTATTTAGGTAGAGCATTTTTGGAGCTTGCTCTACCACCGCGAACCTGAAGGTGGAATCACAAGGTTCATTTTTTTTTTCATTTTGTGTGGATCTTTTGTACGTTGTACCGAAGGGGTAAAATTGTACATTTAAGAGAGATTTTTAAGAAAGGTTTGACCCAATGGTAGCCTCAAATTGTCACGTTAATTTAAGATATGCTAGGGTGGTTTGTTTTGTTAATCATGTGATTTTAATTTTGTATCAACTTATAATCATGTTAATTATTTTATGATATAGATAAGGTGTAAGTAATTGTTATTGATCGCTTTGTGGAAAGTGGAGCAATTATAGTGAATAAGTCATTCGATCGAGGAATCAACTTTCTTTTTTTTAACTCCAGTATGCTTCCAAACTTCAACTATAACATTTAATACAATATTATTATTTTTTGTGTCATCTGTGCGACTTCACCCTTCACTAAAGTTCATAGTGATCAATTTCAATCAAATAGCATGGAAATCAATTAAAGGCTGATTTTGTATGACGATGGTTTAGAGCCCTGAATAAATAAAATTTTTTCTTTCTTCGTGTATCACTCACGTAGGGAACAGCTGTATGAGCGCGGATTCGGGCCCGCCCCAGTAGGCGTGCGTCTCGCGCCACTCCTGCGGGCTGGCCACCACTACCATGACGTCGTCGCCAGCCGCTATCACGACTAGCGTCGGCCCTCTGTTCAAAATTCAAAATGTTATTTATGCAAATAGAGTACTAGAGCACTTTTACGTCACTTTCGAGTCTACCAGCGCTTCGGGAAGACCATCATTGCCAAGAAGAATGCGCCGCAAGAAACAAAAAAAAACATGTACAAAATGAGTACGCACGAATTTTCTTTTTGGACTGTTAGACTTTGTGGACGAGAACAGTCGAGAGATAATATGGAGAATCTACATATTTCACCAAATTTTTAATAATACGTCCTGGCTTATTATCAAGAAATACGTTTTGATATAAACGCTTATTGTCAAGAATTTTGCCAACCCATAAGATTAAGATTATGACAGCAATTGACTAGTCAGGCAATGCACATTAATAAAAAATCCAACGATAACTCTTGTAAGGTTCTCGGAGTGACTATTTGGCATACAACCTGGCACGATTTCAGAAATTATCAGGTAAAACCAACGCGCAAAACTCTCTCAAAAATGTTGCGCCGGCTCTTACCGGTAGTTGAGCGTGTGATGCAGGAAGCGATTCGCGCCGAGTCCGTGGTCGCGTGACGCGTACAGCGGCGCCCAGTGCGACGGCAATGCGCAGACGAGTCTTGCCAACCAAGCCGCCGACGCCGGCGCGCCCACTATTAGTAACAAGAGCTTAAAATTAATTCAAAAAATTCAAAAAAGAAGGTTCTCAACGATGATTTTTTTTGAGTTTAATAGCTTGCTTTTAATCCCGTTTAATCAAGGTCTGACCAGTAGTTTTAGAAATATCCTTGAAATAATGAAAGACATCAACGGGCATTTGGGCAGTCGTGTGCACTTCGGATAAATCCTCCCTTCGAACCTTCCTCTTGAAATATCTATTTAAAAAAATGCTTCAAAATTCGTTGCGTACTTACTCCTCGTCGTCGTCGTGTCGTTACTCCTGAGTGCCATATTCGTCGAATAACCGAACTATACAACCCTACATGGCGCTAACTCACCATGGGCGGGCGGCCGGGGCGGCTGCAGCGGTCTACTGTACAGGGGCGGCGCCGTGCCGGCCAGCAGCCAGGCGGCCGAGGTGGGCAGCAGCCCGGCGCCGCGCGCGCGCTCCAGCACGGGCGTGGCCAGCTCCAGCCCCGCGCCCGCGCCGTCCGAGTCCACGTGCAGGGATATGTCGCGGTGCCGCGTCGCCAGCATGTGGACGCAGTACCTGAAATGGAATAAAAAAACATTTTTAACCGACTTCATAAAGAAGGAGGTTCTCAATTCGACCTATTTTTTTTATTTTTTTATGTGTATGTTACTCGATATCTCGAAAACCCGTGGACCGATTTTCAATTTTTTTTTTAATCGAAAGGGTATAACTCGAAATTGATCCCATTGGCACGAAACCAGAATCTGATGATGGAATCTTAGAGAAATTGAGGGAACTCTTCAAATTTTATATGGAGATGTACGGCGTTTTCGGTAATTTGTTGATGAAGTCAAGATTTACATTTAGTAAACAAAATACTTTTAAAATATTGCTAATTTGAAGTCGGTTTTTTTTTTGTTTTAAATTATATCGTCAGTGGAAAGGAAAAAACGCTAAAGCGCCATATAGATACTTGGCGCTTTAGCGTTTTTTCCTTTCCACTGACGATATACATACACATTGCACTTATTTTCCACAGATAAAAGTTTCAATAAAAAGCTTTTATTAGCAAATTATGTACTTTGCAAATCGTTTTACTGACCGTAAACGGTAAAATGTCATGGGGAAAATCCGTACAATTTTGGGGGAATTACAGCTAACTCAATCTGATATGGAGAAATACTGTAAAATTACATTAATTCTATAAAACATTTTGCTTGTAATGTTTTCCCCAGTTAAGTTAAGGGGAAAAATTTTCAGAACAACTTTTTGTTACATAATTATGTTTACGCGGGACTTAATCACGGTATTTTTTAATTACCTCTCGACGTTTCGGCCGCGTTACAGCGACCGTGGTCACGAGTTGACTGAAGCGGAGCTCGACGTTTGTTTGGCAGCCCGGGTCCTTCGAACTACCCGCACTTGATTTTCATCAGTAACGGCTCCCCGAACTACCCGCGTTTCACCGATATTGTCCACCGTTCCTCTATTACACCGACACACAACACTAACAATGTCAGACGCTCGCACCGAATGTTCGTCTCTAGGCTGACACTTATTAATAACCGGATTCCATGAAGACGAAAGCTTAAAACCATCCCCTCGGTTAAAATTTTTATGCTTTTTAATTTCAACCGCTTCACGCACTATTCGCGAGTAATAATGGCGTTCTGTAGAGAGGATTCTGGGATTATGAAGCTCGATCCAATGGTTTGGTCCAGACTCCAACAAGTGCTCAGCTATGGCAGATTTGTTTATTTGGCGATTTTTAACAGCTGCAATATGTTCTTTGACTCTTTCAGCTATAGTCCGCTTTGTCTGGCCAATATAGGAACTACCACAACTACAATCAACCTTATAAACACCCGGTGTTTGGTAGGGAATAACATCCTTCGGCGTACGCATATACCTCGCGACTTTGGACAAGGGCGTGTATACTACTTTAATGGAAAACTTCCGTAAAAGGTCCCCAATTTTGTCAGTCACTCCTTTCACATAAGGCATATACGCGGGCTGTCTAGCCACGTCAGGACACTTTTTACCGCTTTTTCTTCTGGGCTGCCACTTTTTCACCACATATCCGTTGTGTTTAAGTACCTCCTGAACATGCTTTAATTCATCTTCTAAAAATTCAGGGTCACACAGGTCATACGCTCTGTTCTGTAACGAAGTTACAACGGATTGCAGATGTCTAGGATGGTGATGTGATGACGCATTTAAATATCTATCTGTGTGTGTCGGTTTCCTGTAAACAGTGTGTGTCAAGGAACCGTCCATTCTCGCCATTACTTTGACATCGAGGAAAGCAAGTGTGTGGTCCACCTCCACTTCAGACGTAAACTTAATCTTCACATGTATAGAATTTAGGTATGCCAGAAACTGCTCCACTTCAGGTTTCCCACCTTTCATAATACAGAAGACATCGTCGACATATCGTTTCCACAATTTCACATTCCACGATTGCAGATCTATCGACGCCTCGAAATGCTCCATCCATATATTGGCCATTACTGGTGCCACAGGACTTCCCATGGCCACGCCATCTATCTGGATATAGTGCTGCTCTTTGTACAGAAAGTAACTCCCTTCCAAGCAGTTCCTAAGCAAAACCATGTAAGATTCCGGCATGTCATTGTCACTTAGCTTTCCCCGTATCACGTCACAGCATTCTTTAAGAGGAACATTGGTAAAAAGTGAAGAAACATCAAAACTCACCATTACGTCTCCTGGTTCCAACTTAAAGCCCTTGAGTATTTCTACAAAATGGCGAGAATTCTTGACATACGAAGACGTTTTACCTACAAGCGGCTGCAGAACCGACGCCACATACTTCGCAAGATCGTAAGTAGGCGAAGCAATTTGACTTACAATCGGTCGCAGGGGTACATCAGCCTTATGCACCTTCGGCAATCCATACAATCTCGGTGCCTGCACGATCTTTGGCTTGTATAGTCGCTCAAAAACATCTTCGTCGACTTTTTGTTATTATGACGGGGCAAACCCGTACAATGCTCGTGGTTGGTAAGTAAGTAAACACTTTATTGCACAAAAGAACACGAAATACAAAAAATATATATACATATAGGTACAAATTAAGTGGCGAAGTACAAAGATGAACTTATCACTTAAGGCATCTCTTACAGCCAACCTGAGAAGCAGAGGAAACTTAATTCGTCCGTTCGTGTAGGTACGAACCTGTGTACGGGAAATATGAGCCGGTGGCAGTGCTGCTCCAGCCAGCGCACCACGAAGCCCACCGAGTGCGAGTCCTTCTTGTTGAAGCAGCCGTTCACCACCGAGTTCAACACTTTGTTTATCTGGAAACGCGAAATACCTATTTAGAGTTTTTTTATTATGGAAAGCGAGGTGGTGTCGCTCGCTTTGGAGGACGAAGGATGACGATGACAGTAAGTAAAGTGCATACTAGGGTTTGGGCTTATAACTGCTAAATCGCATTTTAACTATTTATCAATATTCCCAGCTCTCAAAATACCTAAATTGTAGATTGTCAAATTTTTATTTTTTAAACACTAAACATAACTAACCACACTAAGAATCAGGTGTAAAATAAATAAATTTCGTTCATGTTAGAAAGATGTCAATTCGATATTTAGTGAGTATTTGAAATTTTAATTAACCCATTCTTGGTCACTGTGCCAATTTGGGAACACTTAAAATTAAGGGAAAAATTTAAATTGTTGACGCTAAATGTAATATGATTGGGTACAGTTTTATAATAATAAATAAATCTCCACCTTGTCGACAATAACGTCGCTCCAAACTCTACCGAAAAGGTGAGAAAACTCGCAAAAATGCCTAAAAAAAAAAAATTTTTTTTTCTCATTTCCTAATTCCTTTTATCCTCTTTAATTGTAAAATCAACAAATTTTTGATGAATCTCTGCTAGTTTCATTTTGACCATTAATGGGTTAATTACGTTTGACCATCTGGTTACCCTGAAATTGCTAAACGTGGCACTGGATTTTCGAATTCACGTGCTCTGCCTACCCCTCTTGGGAATACGGGCGTGAGTATATGTATGTATGTAAAGAATATCTATCTCCGTCGAACGCGCGCACGTGAAGGCAATATTAGTGCTCGATTTTTCTCTGTGCTCCGCGACCGGCCTTTAACTCTGTGCGAACATAAATGAAATGGACTAATTGTAAGTCAGTTTACTTATCGCATACCGAGAGACAGGACTGCGGGCCGTCGGGGTAGTGGTCCATGCTGAGCTTGTAGCTGGTGTACAGCAGCGCGCGCAGCGCCGCCGCCGACACCGTGCCCTCTTCCTCTTCTGACGCGAACATCCTGCAAGGGAAGATACTATTAGCACCCGGGGCATCGATCTTTTACGGCTTATGGCCCAAGTAGAATTTCGTATAATCTATTCGAGTTTCCAAATGTTTCGAATCTAGTAGGATCAGTTTTAAGTTTGGATATTTTCTGTTTTAATGAAACATGACAATGCGAATGCGACTGGCTGTCACTTTCTAAAGTCTCTAGTTAGACAGTGAGAGGTATAGCCTATCTCACGCGAATCTCTACTCTCGCCTTGCCCTGCTAAGCCAGCAGAGTCGTCACAAAATAACAGGTACAGTCTTCACAATGTAACTTGGAAAGATTTTAAGTATTTAGGAGTAGGTTCACGCATAGCTCTTTCTATGGAACTTATCTTCGAACCATTTTAAATGACGGGGACTGTAGCCAGGCTACGCCTAGAGGTTGAGGCAGATAGTCGAGGAATCAAAGGCTGTCTCTGTCCAATGGAGCGGAGCGAGGCAGTGCAGTGGTGAGCGAGAAAAAATCCACCAATATATAGCATAAAACCTCCGCTCCTCTTCAGTGGACGCAATTACGAGTATATTGGTGGGTTTTTATTTCGCTTACCGCTCCCCTGCCTCGCTCAGCTCTAGTCACCAAGCACCCTAAAGGGCATACAGCAGCTAACTAGACACACACACTACGCTAAGCCAGCTGGTCTATTCTGTTCTTTTCTAGCCCCGGGATCTGTTGGTCTCACCGGACGTAGGTCTCGATGATGGCGGCGTCGTCCAGCATGGCCAGCACGCGCTCGTACTGCGCGCGGAACACGGCCAGCGGGATGTGCTGGTTCCTGCACCTGCCCTGGGTCTATTGGTCTACTGGTCTCACCGGACGTAGGTCTCGATGATGGCGGCGTCGTCCAGCATGGCCAGTACGCGCTCGCACTGCGCGCGGAACACGGCCAGCGGGATGTGCTGGTTCCTGCACCTGCCCTGGGTCTATTGGTCTACTGGTCTCACCGGACGTAGGTCTCGATGATGGCGGCGTCGTCTAGCATGGCCAGCACGCGCTCGCACTGCGCGCGGAACACGGCCAGCGGGATGTGCTGGTTCCTGCACCTGCCCTGGGTCTATTGGTCTACTGGTCTCACCGGACGTAGGTCTCGATGATGGCGGCGTCGTCCAGCATGGCCAGTACGCGCTCGCACTGCGCGCGGAACATGGCCAGCGGGATGTGCTGGTTCCTGCAC
>BHDV01000262.1:30521-68708 GCA_005406045.1 Adoxophyes honmai
TACCTCACGGTAAATCTGCGCAGTGTGTGGTAGCTCATTGAATTGTATAGGGAGCGATATTGACAGATATATGTTCTGTAACAGACATCTTACCGTATCTGCTTAATGTGTGACGAGCTGGCAATTGAGAGATAATGTGTAGGCGTTGTTATTTTCCTATCTCTTTAAAGCTAAACATAAATTGAATAGGACGTGCCGTAAGTCCCCTCTTGCGACATCCGTGGAAGAATTTGAGATAAGTTATTCGAAACCCGACACCACACGGGCACATAAAATAAATTATAATGAACGCAACAGCAATTCGGTCTGTCTGTCTGCCTCTATAACTCTTCAACCGCTTTTATCACACTGAGAGATCCGTTCGATTCGCAATGGTTTCAAAGATCCATCGCATGTTTTTCTCTTAGGAAAACTGAGAATACGACTAATTGAAGTGGCAATCAAATATTAGGGAATACAGGCTTGATTTCTGCATTGCATGTATGTAGTGTTTGGCTAAAATACCTTTATTTTTATTTACCAAACGAATGAATGAGAAAGAAAAACACATATTAACATAATTTGACACAAATATAACATTGTTGTTGATTTAATCTAAAAATAAGCCATATTTAAACAAGTAACAACTAAATACGTATGCAATAAAATAGTTAATTGTGACAAATAGCGCCAAAAGGGCCGCATTCAGCATGATATCGCGGCAAGCCGCAACGCTGATTTTCAGTGCAACCCTAAAGTGCGAAAATAGTTTACAGTTGATTAAGTAACCAAGAATTGATAAGGTTAATCGTTAAATCCGGTATCATATTTTTGTTTGGATAGATTAGAGCAGGGGTTCCCAAAGTTGTCTGGGCTACGACCCACCTAATACAAGTTTACAAAGTTGAGACCCATGAATAAAGGATTTTACAAAATACAAACGAAGTATTAATACGTTTTTTAAGTACTTATTTAAAAACTACCAATAAGTTATCTCAATGCGAAACTTGAAATTGTTTCCTATGTTTCGGCATCACTGTTGACATCAACTTCAACATCACGATTATGTTCAATTTATGAATTTTGGTATTTAGTTTTAAAGTCCACCGTATAGTAAAAGGGAGGACGACTTTCATAGCTTCATTCACTGGCCATCGGCTCAGTCATTCGGTGTGCCGATCTATTGGCTGGGCCCACTCTATATTCTCTTGCGACCCACCAGTGGGTCGCGACCCATAGTTTGGGAACCCCTGGATTAGAGTGCACGGTGGAAAGCGAGTAGTCACGCGACGGCGCGTCACATGACCGAGCCTCACGAGACAGCGGCTCATGCGGCAACAATAGGCCAAAATGACGTGGAAGATGCAACATCTTCGTGATTGTGTATCTAGTACGCCTGAAGTCATCTTCTAAGTATCCTAGTAAGTACGGTCGACCAAGAAAGTGGTCTACCACTTTTGACAAAAGTTCGTGTGACATCAAAATTATCACTAAGGTTGACATTGTCACTGTCATAATATTATGGCAAGGGGTAATCGACTTTGTTGTTTCATGAGGTTCAAATGAATATCGAAATTGAGGGGGTAGACCAATTTCTTGGTCGACTGTACACCTGGGATGCTATGAGTGCTATGATTTAAGCTGCGATCTAATTCGCCGCTGACTATATACGTTTTTGACACATCACGCTTGTATTACTATATGGGGCACACGAAACGCTACATAGACAAAATCTTAACTATCTTACGGTTCATAGCCACTTTAAACATAATTTCTAGGTTCCAAGTTAGATAAAGGAGGTATAATATTGTCATATTGCTAGCATATCACCTTAATCACTTCTTACGACATTCACAGAAGAAATGGAGAGGTCTAATTCTAAACCTCATACCAAACAACACAAACAAATATCAAAAATCAGATCGAAATCTAAATCAAAGCCAAGATCTTTAACACATTGAATTTTGAAATAAAATAGTATTTGGTATTCAATTTTTCTGAATTGCAATTATCAATCATGATTTGATTGAGTCTAACGTAAATCTGATACCTGCGTGATGAATAATGATTACATTTCGATAATCATCATAATCTGAGATAAGGGACAAAGTTTTCGAACATGAAAAATAACTCTTAAATTACTGTGATAAGATTAATTTGAGATTGGAGATTCGCTAAAGTGTACACTTAAATTTACTGCAGTAGGTCACAATACTTGATTCATATTTTTAATAACAAATTATGGATATATTAACAATAATACTTAAGCATAGTTTAAAAGCTCTCTGATGTCTTCATTTCAAAGTTAAATGTCTCAAAAACTGCAGATCAGAACTTGATGTAACTTAGGTAAGAGCCATTACGTTTATAGTAACTTTGGGTTAAAAAAAAAACCATCTTTCTATGTGATTGGGAGCTAAAACTAACAGGTCTATTGTAGTTAAATATGTAAAACTTTTACATATGGGGTTATATTATAACATAGACATGAAACACTACATTGACAAAACTCTGACTATTTAACGTTCCGTAACCATTTTTATCATATTTTTAGGTTTCAATTTAAAATGTGCAACAGTGACAGGCGGTTAGCCTGTCGCATAAAACATACCGAAACCTTCCTTAGTTATCTTTTACCAGTCTTACGATATCCACAGAATATATAAGAAATGGGGTTATTAGAAACATAATAAACCTTAAAATAGTCATCATTTTGTCTATGTAGCGTTTTGTGTGCTCTGCCTACCCCGTTTGGTAATACAGGCGTGATTGTATGTATGTAATAAACCTTGCAAGTGGGCGCCGCAGACTTCCTTTTCTTGATACGGCTGACTTGGATGCCGACTATGGCGAACCGGAGATCCTTTTTCAGCCTTCTCCAGTTCTCCATTTAATTTATTAACCAGTTCTATTTGCACACCAGAGAATTAAGCGTGTTTTATTTTGACGTGTTCAAGATTTTATTTTAGCTTCATCCACATTTTTACGACAGAATAGTTATTGCTATTGCTGTTATTAGAGAAGGATTTAAGACAATGAACTGACGAATTTTACTTCTACTTCTAATTCTAATTATAGATTGTAAAGGAAAACCTAAGGTTCAATTATGTACCACAACAAATATTTTGTATCATTTTGCCCCATGTCCAAGGCTGTACGAATATGCCCCAATCTGAATAAAATAAATATAACGCAGTAAAATGTAGGTGTAATAAATACAAATTATATTTGCACACCGCTCATTGTCTTGTATTAATTCTCAAACATCGCGAGATAACAGCGGTTTTGTTTGTGTCACATTTATGATTTAAAAAAATATATCGGGTATTTTTCAATTTCAAACCAATCTCAGCTAAATTTCAATATAAAAATCTGTAAACTTTGTGTACATTTCAGTATAAAATATCACATTTTACTCTCGTTAACGTTAGTTTACATCGACCTTTAGCTGACGCCGATAGTTACAATTACAACACATAATAAACATTAAATGAAAGTATGTTTAATTTAAGATCATATTTAATTAAATTGTGTTTAGCCCACTTTGCCTCAGTTCTTTTTCTGAAAATACACTCAATGGCAGCTAGAGCGAAATTCACATTAGCTATTATGTCAAAAGAAACTTGTAAAAATATTAGATTTTTTCACATAGGAACTTCTCACAGAATTTCCCACAATTTCGAAACTCTGCAAAACTTCTTGTGAAACTCCTATTTGGAAACTTTCCGATTCTTGCATTTCTGTAAGCACACTTCAAATGTAAACTAGGAGCGCATCATGCTCGTTTCGGGGCAGCCACCGTCACGCGTTAACCAGAAGAAGGACAGCAAAATAGTCTTGGCTACTTGCTACAATATTAATAATAAATATTCACGCTTTATTCTCTGTTTAACACTTTTACACAAATCACAACCGCGGCGCCGGGCGCGTGTCGAATGGTATTTATCACATTAAACTTGATAAGGGCTGATATGATAGCCGGTGATCTTGAGCTTGACAGATTAGTAGATAATGACTAATTAACTCAGCTCAATTTGGATTCAGTGACTGCATAAGTAGAAAATGTTTTATGGTCGGTATTGTTCTATTTTATTGTGTGTGAAGCTAGTCACTGAACTGTAGTGAAGGATGTCAAGAATGCAAATAACACATGCACAAATGCGAATGTCCGAGATGTGAATGTTTGAAATACAGTATTTTTTATTAATGAAATTTAACCAAACAAGAATACAATTATTGAATTAAGTGACTCTTATCCACAAATCATATAAAAAAATACATGTGAGTAAAAAAATACAATCGCTGTGGTGTGCTACTATACCCCATGTGGTTTCAGGTTATAATAACACCTATACATTTATTTTTGTGGATGTTAAAAGAGGCAATTAAGGAAAATTAATCCTGGTATGTTTTAGGTGACAGGCTAGGAAACTGTCACTATTATACCTCTTAAAACTAACTTAAGGGCTAAAACCTATGTTAAAAAAATTATGAATTTTAGTAGAAAAAATGTGGTCAAACACATGGCTATTTTTGAAAATGAGACTTTTGTAGATAGCAGGTAATTGCAGGAATAGGATTCAATTATAAATATTGTAACAAATGGGTTAAAAACAATAACAAGTTCACAGTTTTTTGGAATTTTTGCAGAACAAAGATTAAGTCATGAAATAACCAACATCATTGTTAACTTACAACTCTAATACCATTCATGAGAGTTGGAAATAAATTGACCAGAACAGAGCATTATGTCATAGAGTGATAATTGGTAGTGTTGAAAGGCTTGTTGTTATCGCTGGCTGGGAACACAAAGCGACTGATTTGATTAAATGGTCTAGTTTTACTAAATTAGTTAGGATGCGGATACTTTTACATAATTTATTTTAATTTACTAATGTAACATGCAACTCTCAACTGTTTTATTGCGAATTTAAAATCATGTAAATTATTTCAGAGCTAAATTAGGCATTTCTGTCATCAATTCAGACACTAAAATACAATATTTTTACCCAATATGTCGATACAATTTAGTTAGTCAACAATCTTATCAGGATTCAAAGATTATGTTGCTTGTTTACAAACAATTCCTTGAAGAGTACCGCAAATAGAAAAGACAAACGGAAAGTCGTTATCAGCACTTATCAACTTCTATTTTTTGATGATACAATGGATCATTCCTAGAAACAGCACTTAAAAAATACCAAATATAAAACCTATAACTCTGATTTAGCCAATCACGACGCGGAAAACAAATGACGGGCATTAATAAATTTGTCGCGGACACTCAACAAACTTAGCAAGGACGTCGGCTCGATATAAACCAAAGCAAACAATCGGCCTTCGTCACGAGGCGACAGGAAATTCTGACGCATTTTTCCGCGCCACGGGGCAGGCTTACCTTGCCGAGCTTCTCCACGGGCACCATAGAGGGCTGGAGCTTCTCGGGCTCCTGTATGTCGCTCCCGGAGCCCGAGCGGGGCACCGAAGTGATCGTTCCCCGTCGGGAGCCTCCTCGCGGCGTGCTCAACCCGCTTCCACCACCTCCCTGCTTTTCTTCCTTGCCATTCTCGTGGCTGTTGTGGGCACCCATCGCGCACACTCACTAACACTTATATAATTTAAGGCCACTGGACTCCACTTGAGTCCTTATTTGCGAAACGAATGCCAAAGAGCCAATTCAATGCTGGCCTGCTGTGACGTCCGTGACAGGCTCGTGACAGAAGCGTGATGTGACAGCTGCCAGTTGCTGAGGAAACGTGAGGCGTTTTTCATGCTTAAACGCAAACGTGTAAGTAATAGCAACAAAACGGAACTGTACGGTTTACGATTGCTCATATTCAAAATAAGTTAACATCAAAGTCTCTTCACTTTATAAATCATTAGTATTTTTTTATTTATTTATTCGTCAAAACTTAAAACTTAAATATGGGAGAAATGTCCAAAGGTTTCCGTTCACTGGCTGCATTGCTGCGCTGAACAGCAATTTCAATTTAAAATTTAAAATGTAAAACTGTCTGATTTAACTTATTCCTTCAGTTTGATTATAATTAAGTAATGAAACTACCTGCGGAGCAATGGAAGACGTTTGGACCAGTCAATCTGAAAGTTAAATTATTTTTCAAGTTCGGAAATAATATACCTAATAAAACTGTAAAATTAAACGTGTCGTTGATCAAACAATTTGCAGATATCGCACTATAGGTAAGTATTTTACACACGACAAGTACATATTTTTGACATTCGTCCCCGGCATCCTTGGCAAGATTTTAAGTGGTTGGGGTAACATTATAGGTACATTAAACTCCCGTGAGACTCACTCATGTTGAAAATTATCGGATAACTCACGTTAAATAAATCGAGTTTAGCTCGACATGTTTCGGACTAATTCGTAGATGAAGGCATCTAGGAGCCGCGGCAGCTGCTGCTGCCAAGCGCGAACTGCGCGCCTCGGCTCTCTTCGCGCGACTGACAGACAGACTGGCTGACAGTGTCGCGCGAAGAGAGCCGAGGCACGCAGTTCGCGCTTGGCAGCAGGAGCTGCCGCGGCTCCTAGATGAAGGGCTACGAATTAGTCCGAAACATGTCGAGCTAAGCTCGATTTATTTAACGTGAATAATTCGATAATTTTCAACATGGTTGGGGTAAGTTCGCGCATCGCTTTACCGTTTAAAAAGTGGCGCACGTCTTACCCCCACTAAATAAAACCTTGCCAAGTTAGATGCCGGGAAATCTAATCTTTATTAGGTACTTAGTTAATATTTGAGCGAATACGAAAAGATTCTGATGACTTTTCAGGCCTGTAATCCCAAATGGCGTAGGCAGAACACGCGCAACGGTACAAAGATAGATCCATGGGTCCATGGCTATAATCTACTCCATATCTCGTAGCCATCTTAACATTATTTTAGGGAAATAAGGCTGCCTTTCCACCAGAGATGTGCTTATGCTACGATGCTACGGATGCGTTTGATATCCACCAATCATATTCATTGGTGCAAATAGCATAGCCATAGCACCGGTGGAAACGTATTTCGTAGTGCAGCTTAATACATCTTCGCAGCATACATAGCTGCATAGCACATCTCTCTGGTGGAAAGGCAACCTTATAGTGATGTGTTTGCAAGCCTATAGCCTTATTTCCTTTGTCAACTCTTACGACATCCATGGAAAAAAATGGTGACGTGAAAACTCATGTCAACCGTCAACCTGACACTAAGTTGTTAAAAATACGAGAAAAATGAAAATTTTCAACTATTTGAGGCTGCGTTATCATGCAGTAAATACTTATGCCGATGAATGTTTCTTAATATCCTAATTAAAAAACTTGATTAAACAGCTTATCAATACGTCTTTTTATAGCAATGAAATGGTGGCTCAATAAGTAAGTCAATAACAGTAAAACTACACGATTTGCTGCTAATAGAATTAGTTACATATTAAGTATACTGATTACAAAACTTAGACAGCGCTTGCAGAGCGTTACTTACCTACTACTACTAGAGTACCTACCTATTGGTTTACGTTTTACGTTTTTGTTACAATAAGTTCCAACGCCTACACAATTGAAATATTTACCACGTGAGCTATTGCCTTTTCTTAAATCCAGGCGTTAAAAGCTTTCATTTCAAGCAAAAATATTTTAGCAAACTTTTTACCTCAACTTAGCCTCTCACAGGACCTTTTCAATGTTTGGCAATAATCCCCGTGTTTCAGATCAGTGTTTGTGCCGCGAACAAGCGAGTGTTGGGGCAGTGTGTCAGTTGCGTCACTGGTTGCGCGCGCAAACTGGTCTATTGACCTAGGTCGAGCTGGCCGCGCGCCGTCCCGCTCCCACTGTACCACGAAGAAAGGGACAGCGCGACTGGTGTACTTAAGTGGTGGGATTACACTCATAATTACTTAAGAGCGTGCAAACAAAATTCGGTGATTTTGATGTTTTTCAAATGCTTTAGAAAGCTATAAATCCTTAAGTTTTTAAAGAAAAACTACTGCAACATATAAATAAACTCTTTTTCTAGGGATTAACGGAAAGAAATATTTTATTAGCAACACAGATTTCTTTTACTTAGCCAATTTGTTGAAGGGTTTTCACAAAAATACGCGTCAGAGCTGTCTTTCACTTGAAAATTTTCCATTAAAATTTACCATAAACGATATAAACTTGTTATTATCTGATAGACAATATAGTCTACTGGGGATTAACGGATTAACATGAATCAAATTATTGGTTTTTATTATTCAAATATCATTTTACATAATTTGAAAGTTGAACCATTACTTTATTTTTTTTCTCATTGATTTTAATGTAATTACAAATGAAACAATTTTATTGTAAATTTACAGAATATGTTTAGTCTAACCATATTTTTTTCATGGCTAAATATGAGTTAATTTACATTTCACGATTTTTTAAACATTGGTCCAAAACCACTAAGGTCAGGTGGGGGAAGAGAAACGCAGAGATAAGAGGGCTCTACAGACCATAATCACTCATAACTCGACGAGTTATGGTCTGTGGTGCCTCTTACCCCTGCCCTGCCCCTGAATTTCTCTTCCCCCACCTGATCTTATATTACGTACGTAAAAAATGTGTGCGCCCTCTTAAATATGTAATTAATTTTGTCGCAATTTCACGGATTTAGGTACACTTTAAATCAGCTTAAGTTTTTTGTGGCTCTTACCGGCCTCGGTGAATTGTTCCACCAATTTTCAACTTATAATAATTACTCAACCTAAGTATAACAATATACAGCGAATACAAAGTTTAGCGCCCCTATTTTAGAAAACAATCAGGCAGCGCCCTCTATTGTCCAATAGTAGAACTTATTGGGTCATCTATCATCTATTAAACAAGAGATAGCGCTGACCCCTGTTTTTCTCTGCGCAGTCGATGTAACATGAAAACTACCACTATTTTATTAAATTTTTAGCCATAAGAAAAGTATACTAGCAAATGGGTCAACTGAAGGTAAACAATGGCAATCATACCCCATAGACATCCGCAATGCCAAATATAATGCCAAAATAGAAGATACCAATCGCCAATCAGAGGTCTAAGGTAGGTATATTGCTTCAGTAATAAAATTTTACTGACTGTCTTACCCTACAAGTAATTTAATTTCTAATAATTAAGCATTGAAATATAACGTTACGTTACGTTATATTTACATACATACATTCATACATATTCTCACGCCTATATTCTTAAGAGGGGTAGGCAGAGCACATGAATTCAAAAATCCAGTGCCACGCTTAGCAAATTCAGGGCAACCAGATGGCCAAACGTGATATTGCAGTGACAGGTTGCTAGCCCATCGCCCACAACACACTAACCCCTTCCCAGAGTCGACACTTACGACACCCACGGGAAGAAAGGGGGAAGTGCTATTCTAACCCGGCACCACACGGGGCACACGTTATATTTAAATGTAAATAAGCCATTTAAGGTAGGTACAGTCAAGTGTAAAAAGCTTATAATAAGTTGGAAACTGGCAATTATCACCATTTGTGGCGATGTCGATTTGACCGTTACAATTCTAATCTCATAGTCTATTTTTTAGGGTTCCGTACCCAAAGGGTGAAAAATATGTATGTATATTGAAACTTGGTTGATTATTTTTTACAACACGAGTCAATAACTTGTACTTATATTATACTTATACTATTCGGCATCAAATTGGGCAAGATTTTAAAAAGAGTAAATTTGCGCATCGCTTTTACCTGGAAAAAGCGCTACAGGAACTTAATCTCTTTAAAATCGTGCCAATTTTTATGCCGAATAGTGTACAGTACTTAGCACGGATCAGAATAAAGAAGGTTGGATAGGCAAAAGTCACACTTTTGTTTGAAAACCAGCGTCGCCACCTGTCTCCCACCAAAGAACTCCACTACATCAACAATAATAATAGATACACAATTACGCACACTAATACACGTAGAATAAAGAGCTGCAATTGGTTCGCACACTGCGTCGAAAGTGCGTACGTACGAGACAACTACCCGCACAAGATTCACTACAAACTCAAGTCCGGCGAGGCAGCGATCGAGTTGAAGAAGCGTGTTTATTTTGATTTCTTCGTTATCCATTGCGCGTCAAATGTATCTTCACCCGAAATATTTGCGTACTTCAACAGCAATGTACATTTTCTGTGTCTCTTGGCGTTATTGTTGTTTCTACTTAGAATTTCATAATTAAAAATAGTTGTTTCGAAAAATATACTATAAAACGAAGGTTCTATGCTTATCGGTGAATATAAATTACTCCTTGCTTGGTACTTGACGCCTGACTCTTTTACCTACTCGTAACAATCGTACAATACGGCATTTTCAAAGGATTTTAGCGCAGCTCCGCACGGCGATGCAAACATCATGCCACTAAACAAGTATGAACGCGTGGTTCTTAAAGTATGACTCTCTGATCATACCTGTGGTGCGCCTGCCGTGCGCATATTGCCAATCCAACCTACTTTATCTATAATCCGTGGTACTTAGTGTATATTTACAGCCTATCACCCAATAGTGAAATAAAACGGATCAACTCACGTTTTTATATCGAGATTAGCTCGACATGCAATCTCAATAAAAAAATTGAGTAGATCCACAGCGCTATATTGTCTAACGGACCAAAAATCTACATCGTTTTTAATGACTGTTTCAGTGTCAGTTTGCTTTAAAATGATTCAATTTCAAAGCGATTTTTGGTTTCAACTGTCAAATTAAAAACGATGTAGATTTTTGGTGTGTTAGGCTAAGCGCGCACTACGACTTTTTTTCGTGCGACACGATTTTAAAATAGCGCTGTCCATACTGATTTTTTCATCATAGTGCGCGCGATGACATACGTATAAACCCTTACGTTGCATTTCTGCGACAAAATTGTCGCGCGACAAAAAGTCGTAGTGCGCGCTTAGCCTTAGGCGTTTTATTTCGCTATGAGTGAGTCGCACCGTATGTTTATTTAAAATAGCAAACCTATCACCCGATCTGCGAGTTAGAAGATTTCGCGCAAAAGGGTTGCATCGGCATTCCCTCACAGCGGACTAACGTCACAGCGCCAGTCGCCGCCATGCCTTCGCTCGCGCTCGCCGCGCTGCTCGCCGTCTGCGCCCGCGCCGCCGCGCTCGGCGCGCACGATATCACCGGTAGTGTCATTTGGATTGCCTAGATTAAGGATTTAGGAATATTAGGTTAAGTTTCGTGGTTCCGTGGTGTTGTTACAGTTTATTTTTAATTTTATTTTTGAATTTCGGGTAGTTTTCGTAGCGTAGCGGTGCTGAATAATTATAAGTATACCAGGATACTTATTTATGAAAGTTTGAGATTGTAGATTGTGCCAATATTGTGGCCGTTGAGACATTTTTAGTAAAAAATAATAATTTAAATGTTATTTGAATAGTTTGACATTTTTAATTAGAAGTATAATTAGATTTAGTTCTGCAAATATATTTTAAGTAGGTAGTATTCGAAAGGCGTTGGAGAAAAATCCGATAGTTTACGTCTTTTGATTTTTTATACATATTAAAAGGCAAAAGAGATACTTTGATATCAAATTTGTAGACTGAAATTCTTTCAGTTAATTTTTTTTTTATGTGGTAGGTAGATAGGCATCTGCAATTCAAAATTCAGCAAATTTCTGACATTGTTATTCTAACAATTTTGCAAATTATTGTTTCCAATTAGACAAATTGAAAACATACAAAAAAGTATGCCGTATTTATTGCAAACGTACTCATATAATTTACATAAAATCCCTAAATCACCAAAAAAATCTTCTTAAAAAACCTAAGTGGAATATTGGAAAGTGACAAATTACCGCGTAATGCACGTAATTCATGTAATTTTCTAATTTTGAAGGCAACATAATAAGCGCAGATACATACATCTGTCAAATTAAAGCGATACCGATAACGAACAGGCGAAACAAATAACGAGTAGTAAAATATTTCAAAATCAATGTCCAAACAATAACCGTGCAATATTCCAAACGTGTTTGTTTTAATGTGCAAGTTTCAAAGTGCGTTTGCGTCAGTCCTATTGCAAGTGGAGTGGACGCGCTGTCGGCGCGCGCGCAGGTTTGCTAGGATAAGAGACATACATACATACATACATATTCTCACGCCTGTATTCCCAAGAGGGGAAGGCAGAGCACATGAATTCAAAAATCCAGTGCCACGTTTAGCAAATTCAGGGTAACCAGATGGTTAAACGTGACATTTCAGTAAAAAGAAATTAAAAAAATATATGAAAATGTTTATTCCGTGTTTTGTCGGATTTAGAATAACACCTCTCTATTTCTCCAGTGGATATCTTAAGAGGCGACTGAGGACATGGTTAAGGTGTATTTCAGGCGATAGGCTAGCAACCTGTCACTATTATCCCTAATCAAAACCAAAAAAAATTGCAAGAAGTGGCCACGAAACGTGAAATAGCCATGATTTTATTTAGTGTTTCATGTGCTCTGCCTACCCCATTTGGGAATACAAGCGTGTTGTATGTATGTATGTAAATATTTAATGTGTAAAACGAACAAAACAACCGGATCTTGGCCCTGAGCCCAAAGCTAAGACACCCTGTGTTACAGGACGCAGTATATTGTAGCCACCTAGCGCCACCTATCGTCGAATAGCAGAACTTCAACTGTTAAAGTGGTATCCTATATCCCGCTAACGGAGTTTCGACGATCAGTTGCATAAATACAACTTCCAATTACCTCTCTGTAGACTTCGGTCTCCAGGCAGGCATAACATTTGCCTGGAGAGAGATCTCTCTATTGGAGTCGTTCCCCTCAATCTCATTAACAAGAGGAACATTTTTCACGTTGCACAGTTGAACAAAGAGGTGTTCTTCTTATGAAGAGGCCATATGAATAGGATATGCGTGTGTGTGTACGTGAGAGAAAGAGATGCTGGAAGAAGTCTTGTACAGTCAGCTGCAGAGAAAAGTTACCCCCTAGTAATGAGATATTGTATGCGCAGGGGGTTACCTTTCTCTGCAGCTGTCCGTACAACAGTAGGCCAAGTAAGTGGTCTTCCACTTTTGACAAAAGTTTCTGTGAGATCAAATTATCACTAAGGTTGACATGATACTTGACGTGACGTCAATACAATAATGGTAAGGGAACTATTGTCACTGTCATAATTTATGGCAAGGGGAAATCGACCTTGTTATTTCATGAGATTCAAATGAATATCGATCTTATAGGCGTAGACCAATTTCTTAGCCGACTGTACGGTCGGCCAAGGAAGTGGTCTACCACTTTTGACAAAAGTTTCTGTTTGATCAAAATTATCTCAATGTTGACATTGTCACTGTCATAATATTATGGCAAGGGGAAATCGACCTTGTTATTTCATGAGGTTCAAATGAATATCGATCTTATGGGGGTAGACCAATTTCTTGGCCGACTGTACCCCTACCATGGGTTTAGCGTAACGATTTATGTGAAAAACTTTGTCCACAAGTGGCCAATAGCGGTTCTGTTGAAATTCTTTGTATTGTATTATAGGACTCTTTATTCCTGTGTGGTATCGGAATAGAATAGCATTTCTCCATTTCTTCCGAAGAAGTCGTAAGAGGCGACCTGTCACAATTATACTACATCTTCCATCTGTTTTCAAACCTAAAATTATGCTAGAAGTTGAAACCTTTTGAAATGTTTTTTTTTCCATCATGTTTCGTGCGTTTGTGTTTCAAGCCAAGTAACTAGTCACTATTGCACTAATTGCGCTAAATGTGGTTTAAAACGTAAAATACTAACGGTTTTGATTTCTCTGTGTATCCCATCAAGGAACGCAAGCGTGTTGTATGTATTTATTTTGCTTTCCTAATAAGTTTTTTACTGACACATCAGATCTTTGAGTCCTAGGTATTTTTTGTAGCATTAAACTGTGAATAATCTGCACGAATTTGACTGACATCCTATTGTTTATTTGTTTGAAATATGTCGACTTGATTTTCATGTCAATTCATTTGCTAGACATAATGCACGGAAAAACGTCAACAATGAAAAACAAGTGCGAGTCGGACAAGCACTCGAAGGGTTTTCATACCAAATATATTATGGAAGTTAAATATATATTTGATTTTAATAGTTGACTATTGAGTAGATATGTCACCGGAAAATAACACATTCCGTAAGTTTATAAATTTCCTAGGAAGTTTATAAACTTTCGTAAGATTCCAAACGGGAGACAAAAAATGTTATTACGCCCACATTTTTGCAAAATTTAATATAATCTAACCTAACCTAACCTAATCTAACATAAATAAAGCTAATCTGATCTAAATTAACATAATCTAACCTAACCTAACCTAACGTAAATTGATTATTTTACGGAAATGCGGCCGTAAAATAATACAATTTGTCTGTCGTTTGGAATCTTACGGATGTTTATGTCACCGGAAAATAACACATTCCGTAAGTTTATAAATTTCCTAAAAAATTTCAGGAAATTTATAAACTTTCGTAAGATTCCAAACGACAGACAAATTGTATTATTTTACGGCCGCATTTTCGTAAAATGATCAATTTACGTTAGGTTAGGTTAGGTTAGATTATGTTAGTTTAGATGAGATTAGGTTTAGTTATGTTAGATTAGGTTAGATTATATTAAATTTTGCAAAAATGTGGGCGTACAAACATTTTTTGTCTCCCGTTTGGAATCTTACGAAAGTTTATAAACTTCCTAGGAAATTTATAAACTTACGTAATGTGTTATTTTCCGGTGACATTTATAAATTTCCTGAAAATTTTTAGGAAATTTATAAACTTACGGAATGTGTTATTTTCCGGTGACAGATATACAACTAAGTCTTCTGTGATTATTTCAAGTGTCTACCTGTTACCGGTAATTATAAAACAGATCACTTTCAATGTAATTTTGATCTTTAATTTCGTTTTTCAATAAAAAAAGACAATATTATCATATATTATCACGCCTGTATTCCCAAGAGGGGTAGGCAGAGCACGTGAATTCAAAAATCCAGTGCCACGTTTAGCAATTTTAGGGTAACCAGATGGTAAAACGTGATATTGCAGTGACAAGTTGCTAGCTGCTAGCCCATCGCCCACAATACACTAACCCTTTCCCAGAGTCGACTCTTACGACACCCACGGGAAGAAAGGGGGAGGTGCTATTCTAATCCGGCACCACACAGGGCAAAAAAACGGAACGAGGTGAAAAAGGACGATGTGCCTAAAAATAAGAGAAGGAATAATCGAATCAATTGTATTTGACTTTCTTATACACACACATACATACAATCACGCCTGTTTGCCGTGGGCAGGCAGAGCACACGAAACGTGACAGGCAAAACCATGTCAATTTCACGTTTCGTTGCCACTTCTTCATTGCTTCTTCGTTGATTTTTTATAACCAGCGATTATAGTCTCGTAGTGTCGTCTATGTCCGGGAGGGTATACAAACAGCAAAAAGTCATTGAATACACATTTTTTTATTTGATATACTTATTGATATCTTTTTGCCATGTTGTTGACATCGATCCGAGAGCAAAACGTGATTGTGACATTTGTCACAGTCCATACGCAGTCCATTCATCCATTCCTCAGATAAATAATGTAATGCCATTTTATTCCTCTGATACCCAAAGTAATCGACCTGAACAACGTTCTTTGCCAGGCGGTTACTTTTACACATATACATTTATGTAGTCGCTAAAAACCCGAATTACTACTACGTTCAACTCACAATCTAATTTAAATTAGATTAAGGTAGGTATATTTCAGGCGACAGGCAAGGAACCAGTCAATATTATACCTGCCAACTTAAAAAGATAAATCCGTAAAGAATATGCTAGAAGTAGTCACAAAACATGAAATAGTTATGGTTTTGTCTATGTAGCGTTTCGTGTGCCTACTCTATTAGGAAATACAGGCGTGATGTAGGTACAGTCAAGGACTTTAATTCATGAGCCACCATGGAATTAATTCACTGTAAACGTCATATAATTATGTAGTAACATCCCATTATAGTTATCAAGGGAAATCATAATGATTTTTTCTATTAAAAGGTTCTATGGTGGCTCATGAATTGAAGTCCCTGACCGTATGTGTTGTTATTAATTTTAAACCAGTCGTCGTCTCTAATCCGCCTCTCTTTTAAGTATTCCATTTAGGTAGGTATACAGATATAGGTACTATTGTATTACATAGGTGTGTAGAAACATTTAGAACAATCCTTGAACATTTCGCACAGCTGTAAAAATAAAGACAATGTAATTACTATCCTGTCATCTCCGTTGTCACATTGTCACATACTTAACACTTGAAGTTGTGCAAATCACGTGAAAACGTCATAAAAAAAGGATTAGAAGTGGTGTGTGCTTAATTATACGTTCGTTTTTTTTTATCAAGCCACAGCATCTTTATTACTTTATTACAATTAAAAATCATACTCGTACCTATGTACAGTCAGGGAAATTGGATGTTTAGCAGGTTGAGATACTTCTAAAATTAGCCTTATTACTATTTCCAGACAATTGCATTGCATGACATAAATACTCAATATTGAACTTCATGGTGAAGTTTGTTCTACAATGCGAACAAATTATGAAGGCGGTCAACCTGCTAAACATTCAGATTCCCTGACTGTAATTACTTCACGTCTGTATGGATTATTCGTCACTCATGCCATTATTGTTTTGAGGGTTCCATACTTAAAGGGTGAAAACGGGACCCTATTACTGAGACTTTGGTGTCCGTCGCTCTATTCGTCTGTCACCGTGCTCGCTAGATTGTTCAAATTTTCACACATTATGTATTTCTATTGCCGCTATAACAACAAAATAATTATTAAAAATAAAGCAAAATAATTATTTACATGGAAATTCCGATACAACTCCTGATTTTTTTGGGGTTACAGCGCTGCTAGCGGTCATTTGTGGAAGTAAAATTCATACAAAGTGATTACTGACGCTAGTGAATCACTGAGAACTCGTGATAGTGGTACAGTCAAATAATTTGATAACTGTGCCACTTTGTACCTTTTTACAAGAAATGTCACTGTGACATACCTACCATACTATCTACTAATCAAACCAGTATAAAACTCATTATGAAAAGGTTCAAAGTGGCACTGGTATCAATTTCCTTGATAGTACACTGTTACAAGTATAGTTGCATTAACATTCTGCTCGCGACTGTCCCTTTGCATTGAACTTGACCGCGTAACATTTGAGATTTGGAGACATAAATAACATTATGAGCGCAGTTTCATAGTTAAGCCTTTTATAATGTAGATCAGTTTACGTGTTCTACGTGCTTGTACGTTGTGTACATTAGTACTTTAAAACGGGGTAAGTAGGGACAAGACTGACATTAAAAACTGGACAAATAAAAAATATAAAAAAAACATTTTATGCCAAATTAATTTAGTTAGTAAATGACCCGTTCATTTGCATTTTAGTTTTCAAAATCAGAGGTTTCGGTTTCATAGCCTTAAAAATAAACACAGTAGACATTCTGCCTTACCCCATAGTTCGCCTTACGTAGGTACTTACGATTGATAGCGACATCTGTTATTGAGTAGACAAACTAAACCTTATCGGTTTAGGTAGTTAAAACAATGTAAACAATCTTGACGTGTCTTTTTATTTAAACGTACACTTTATAAATCGAAATCTTTACATTTTACAATTTAGGTATGAAAAAAACATTTACTTTTATAATTGAATTGTATAGTGTTACGATTTTCATTTTTAGACTGTGTATTTCAATAAAAAGACATGTCAAGATTGTTTATATTGTTTTAACTACCTAAACCGATAAGGTATAGGTAGTGTTCGACTTTGGCAATAGGGCAATAGCCATTCCGAGCATCTCTATGTTAAAAATATTGTAGCTTTTTCCATTGACATACGACAAAATACCGTAGCATTACGAAGCAGCACCAAAATAAACCATAACATTTAATTATTGTTACACAATTTTTCTCTACCAACGTCACCAAAGAATTCAATTGTGCACAATGTCGCAAGTGTATCGGCCCTACAAATAATGTGCAAAACAAATGCGCGTAAGCATTTCCAAACAATTTGTGACCTAGAAAATGTAGAATGCGTAACAATGTGGTAACAAACATAAGTATTACGGGAAACAGTGCAATCTTCACTCGTAACTTATTATATTAGGCAAATTAACCCAGAAAAGACTTCCAATCTATAAAGGTTTTGCTTCTCAAGGCTTTACCCTTCTAAATCTTTACCGCCGCCTCATGAGACGTCTCTCTGCAATACACTCACGCTTGTGTTACGATAATGTAGGCAGAATACACGAAATATGATAAACTACGACTGTTTCACGTTTTGTAATTACTTCTAGCGTAATTTTAGGTTTAAGCCTTTACCTACGTGTGTCAACTATAGATGCTCAGAGACTGAGCATTTTTGAAGTTTTTTCTAACAAAAAAATGTGATTCCAGTAATTACTTACATACATACATTCATACATACATATTCTCACGCCTGTATTCCCATAAAGGGTAGGCAGAGCACATGAATTCAAAAAAATCCAGTGCCACGTTTAGCTAATTCAGGGTAACCAGATGGTTAAACGTGATGCTTACATACATATATAAGAGGTAAAAGTGGTTATTTATAAAAAATATGCATTATAATTATAACCAATGTGTGCGTGAAATTTTAAGCATGTAGCGCGCTATACCTACCCAATAGTTCAAAAATATGAAAGTGAAATTGTGTGTAATATGTCTCGCCAAAAAATGTTCGTACCTATTGGGCAGCGATTTTGGTGTTTAGGTCCCCGTATTCCCCGTAGGTAAAAGGTTAAAAACAGATGGAAGAATAATAGTGACAGGTTTCTAGCCTGTCGCCTAAAGCGTCCGTAAACTTTTCTTAATCACCTTTTCATCCATTGAAGAAATATAGAGGTGTTATTCTAACCCGACACCAAACAGGAGGTTTGTTTAGAAAGATTTTGTCGCAATCGAGCATGTTTATATCGAATGAATGGCGAATCTATTTTGTAAGTGCCCATGAGGTGTAGTTGCGCGATCGACTTGTAATGGAGCAAACCACAGAAGGCAGCTTCCAAATGATTGGCTGAGCAATATCGTAGTGCATGAACATACAGACATACATATTCTCACGCCTGTTTTCCCAAGAGGGGTAGGCAGTGCACATGAATACAAAAATCCAGTTCCACGTTTAGCAATTCCAGGGTAACCAGATGGTTAAACGTGATATTGCAGTGACAGGTTGCTAGCCCGACGCCCACAATACATTAACCCTTTCCCAGATTCAACTCTTACGACACCCACGGGAAGAAAGGGGGAGGTGCTATTCTAACCCGGCACCACACGGGCATGTATGTGTGAATGTAGCTACGTACTTATCAGTTTTATGCTAATCTCCATACAAATCATAAACGTAGCTAGTAAGTACGGTCACTGCGCAGGCGCGGGCGCCGCGCCGATCGGGGCCGCTTGCGCAACAACCGGATTATTGTAACCAAAACACTGAAATATTAAGCTGATCGTATGCGTTTGGAAATCAATCAAGTGTGGGAATGTCAACAGAAATCGGATCGGCTTTGATCGCGTGAAACATTAAACGACCGGGTACATTTTCGGCGCTATAAAATAACGGACAATTTAGCGCCCCAGCGCCACATGCGTCTAATAGCCGAACTAAACGATCCTACAACGCACTAACGAAGTTTCGGTATTTATGCAACCAATCATTGAAACCATGTGGTGTCGTCCATGGATGTCGTAAGAGGCGACTATTTTAGGCGTCTACTAGCAACCTATCACAATTATGCCTGCCAACTCAAAACCCAGAAATAATACTAGAAGTGGCCATGAAACGTGAAATAGTCATGGTTTTGTCAAAAGTAGCGCTTCAGGCGCTACGCAGACGACAGACTTTTGTGCGATCGAGTCTGCGGAGACTCCGCAGACTCGATCGCACAAAAGTCTGTTTTCTGCGCAGCGCCTCATGCGCCTACCCCGTTTGGGAATACAGGCGGTGATGGTGATATGTAACAATGGACATGTAGCTCCCCAGCGCCACATGCGTCGAATAGCCAAACTAAACGATCCTACATCGCGCTAAACGTAGTTTCGATATTTATGCAGCCCGTCATCGAAACTTCGTTAGCGCGATGTAGGATCGTTTAGTTCGGCTATTCGACGCATGTGGCGCTGGGGCGCTACAGGCATGCTTCAAGTTAGACCCTCTACCACTACTACCACCATTAGCTACTATGAGCTTAGTGACCGTACTTACTTACTAGCGATGAGTGAAAGATTTGTATTTGAGTAAAGAATGATACTTAATTATTATGTATCTGAAAAACCTATTGGGTTACGCGATCTTGGGCCGGCGATAAGAGCACAGCTATCGCCGCGATGGTTTGGAGGAATCTTCTCCGAACAACCAAAATGACATTTGTCACTAGTGGGATAACTACTCGCTGGATGGTATACTAGGCAAAAGACATTTAAGAGGATAGGAGTCGCGCCGCTTCTCCATACAAACGTAGTCCCCTGTTTTCTCCGTGAATAATGACATTAGAGCAAAAAAATTTTTTACATTATATTTGTATCTGTTGTGGCTATGCCCCTATGATTTGCTTTTTTCGATTTTCAAATTTTTTTATTTTTTATTTTTTCTTATTTAGAAAATCGAAAAAAGCAAATCATAGGGGCATAGCCACAACGGATACAAATATAACGAAAAAAAAATTTTTGCTCTAACGTCATTATTCACGGAGAAAACAGGGGACTACGTTTGTATGGAGAAGTGGTGCGACTCCTATCCTCTTAACAGCTCTCAGTTGTTAGCTTCGACGAGCTGTACAGTCGCGAACCGGGATTGTTGAGCCACTTGCCACTGTTTGCAATTTAGACGTGTAATCAATTACCGATGTGACCGACTAGATGTTAGCTATTGGATTAGTATTACACGACCAAGTTGCAAACATTGGTAAGTGGCTCCACAATCCCGGTTCGCGATGGTACATGCGGACATTATTTAATCCAATTAAGATACCTAGGTGTTAGGGAATGTTAGCCTAGTTAAGTCTAGGGCTTGCAGCACTGGACTGGTTGGTGACATAACCCGCCGCGGACGCACTTTCTAACTCGGCTACTCTAATACCCGACTTCTTCCTGCTGCGGTTGTTGCAAAATTTTCTCGATAAATACAAGTATTTTTAGCTTTAAACTATCTTGAGACCCATTCGGAGCCAAATGAAACGGTTACTCTCACATCTTGCCCATCGGATTAGCATTTGAAGTAGGCAGGCCTCATTGCAATGTGTGTTACCTTTGGTTAACGAGTGATGACTTGCGGCACCGAAACGTATCGTCGTATAAACTAAACGCACTATGGACCTCATCTCAAAGTCACTCAACGAGCAATGGAGCCACTAGCCATGCTGCGGTGTCTCTAAGTGATCGGGTAGAAATGGGGAGATACGTAGACGTACTAAAGTCACCAATATAGCCCACCGGATTAGCAAGTTGAAGAGGCAATGGGCAAGCCACAGCACAAAGAGCAGATCGCCGATGGGGTCGAAAAGTGCTCGAGTGGAGACCACGACCAGCAAGCGTAGCGTAGGACATACCTATAAGTACCAACATTATAAAAGTCGCCGGAAGACGCTGGATGCAGGTCGCTTCGCTTCCGACCGTGACATGTGGAAGCCCAAAGGGGAGGCCTGTGTTCAGCAGTTGACGTCTTATGGCCGAGTTCAATGACGGGTCAATTTGTGACCCATCATCATCACCACAAAACGTGACATATTAATTAGTCAAAACCATGACTGTTTTACTTTTCGCAGCCATTTGTAACACACTTTTGGGATTTAGGTTAAGTATACTTATAAAGTTTTTAGGTCAACTATTCATCTTTAGTCGCCTCTTACGATATCCACGGAAGAAATGCAATGTTTTGACTGCAGTCAAAATATTCTCAAACCATCATCACGCGAGTAAGATGCCGCGACGTCAAACATTTCGTCACGTTTAATTGAAAGAGTGGATCGAACCGTGGCGTAATAACTGAGCCAAGTTCAACTCAAGTTCGGCTGCGCGCGCGCAGCGCTTTTAGTTTTATTTCTATTATGACCGCAGACTTATATCAAAATAGATACCGCGAGTTCCTGCATTTGTATGAAAAGCGTGCCACTTTTTCTCTATCTACTGTGACACATGAGCGCTTTAGTGATGGAATTACCAGTCCAAGTGAAACCGATTCAAAGGTGACGCTGCCTTATTCAAGTTGTCCTGTCTCTAGGAAGTTAAATCTTATTAGATAATTATCTAAGTAGTAGGTACAAGACTAAATGAAATCGCGTCAAAGGAAGAGCATTGCTCTCCATTTTGGCACGCAAAGTACATACACTTGAGTCATCTATTTCGATGTGAAGTCTGTGATAATGACGTTAGGTTGGGGTGTTGCGTGTTGCCACACCTACTATTATTACGCATATTTTTACTATGTAACCGTTTTAAGTGAAAAAAATTTAGTGTTTCAAATCGCTTTTCGATAGGTCACAAAATGTTTGCAACTTTGACAACTAAAACCAATTCAATGTCTCTGTATTCAAATTAAAATGATTGTAATCTCTCATTTACTACTTAACCCATTCACATAAAGTCCTGTGTATTATTATTTGGGATCGGCTGCTAACGTACGGTCAAGAACTTTAATTCATGAGCCGCCATAGAACCTTTTCAAAGAAGAAATCTTTACGATTTACCCTTGATAAGTAATTAATGGGATGTCACTACGACGTTTACTGTGAATAGATTCCATGGTGGCTCATGAATTAAAGTCCTTGACTGTACGCTTTAGTCCGATTGTTTTTGCTGACCTAGCGATTACACACTGTTATCAAAGCTCTTTTAAGTGTGCCAATCAAGTCATTCCAAAAAAAGTAGGCCAATACATGCGCAAGGTTTGGACCTGTCAACTTACTTAACTTGACATTGTATGTCAAGTTTAGTCAAGTTAGTAAAACACGTGAAATGAAGAGCGATTGTTAATTAGGTAGTCAGTGACAGATTTTAAACTCAGGCGTAGGTGTGACAGTGATCTCATTCAGTCTGTCAAATTAATGTAGATATTATCGCACAAGGTCGCATCCCTGAATATACATTGCAAAGTAGGTTCCCCTTGACGCAGATCATCGGATGACGTGTCCGTTTGTCTGTTACCCTTTCACGCTTTAACTGCTAAACTAATTATAGGGAAATGTTGTAAGGGGCTAGTTCGAGTCTAAATTTCACAAATTGGCTACTTTTTGTGAAATGAAGCAGCGATTATATTGAGTCGTTTATCTAATTTGGATGTCGCACATTTTCCAAACTACATCGGTCAACGAAAGTCGTCTTTACGAAATATTTAGCAGTTGATTTAGTAATAATGTACAGTACAGGGATTTACAATGAATCGGACCAGACATATCCGTTTTATTGTTAGTACTTCCACATACACTATACTATACGTTGTCAGTTTAGGTAGTTAAAACAATATAAACAATCTTGACATGTCTTTTTATTGAAATACACAGTCTAAAAATGAAAATCGTTACACTATACAATTCAATCATGAAAGTAAATGATTTTTTCATACCAAAATTGTAAAATGTAAAGATTTCGATTTATAAAGTGTACGTTTAAATAAAAAGACACGTCAAGATTGTTTTCATTGATTTAACTACCTAAACCGACAACGTATAATAAAATTATGCCATGATTTCGCAAATTATGTTGAATATTTTATAAAAGTCAGACATCGGCAACCTTTTAATTATAATACATACATACATACATATCGTCACGCCTGTTTTCCCAAGAGGGGTAGGCAGAGCACATGAATTCAAAAATCCAGTGCCACGATTAGCGATTTCAGGGTAACCAGATGGTTTAACGTGATATTGCAGTGACAGGTTGCTAGCCCATCGCCCACAATACACTAACCCTTTCCCAGAGTCGACTCTTACGACACCCACGGGAAGAAAGGGGGAGGTGCTATTCTACCCCGGCACCACACGGGTTAATTATAATAAAGTGCATAATTATGATATTGACAAATATTGTCTACCATTAAGTTGACTTTCATTTACTTTCGTTTGCAATTCATATAAAACTATCTTTTGCCCGCCTTCATCCGCGGACGTCCGGAGCGGGATCCGCGAGCGTGCGCACGCGGCGGACGTACCATCGCGAACCGGGATCGTTGAGCCACTTTAACTATGTTTGTTACTTGGTCGTGTAATACTAATCCAATAGCTGACATCTAGTCGGTCACATCGGTCATTGATGACACGTCTAAATTGCGAACAGTGGCAAGTGCAGCTAGCGTAGGTCCTAAGGGCCTGTTCACACCAGCGATTCTTTTCGGCGATTTTTAGGCGATGCGAGACGCGGCATGCACGCAGCACGCAGCGAGTTTGCCACGAGTCGTCGCGGCATCGCGGCGATTATTTTATCGCAATACGATCGCCGCGTCACGCAGCGAGCACGCGGCGAGCGAACTGCCTCATAAACAATCGTGGCGATATTGCAGCTTGCTCACCGCATACTCGCGGCGATCATATTGCGACAAAATAATCGCCGCGATCTCGCATCGCCTAAAAATCGCCGAAAAAAATCGCTAGTGTGAACAGGCCTTAACAGTGAGGTCTCTCTTCCAGAGGAGCAGTACTACTCCATGCCGCGGCTGTTCGACCTGGACGAGTACGAGGGCTGCGTGGCGGGGCGCGGGGTGTACTGCCTGGGCAGCTTCGAGCTGTCCCCCGGACACCGCGCCTCGCCCCTCTACGACCTCATGCAGGCAAGTCTCACTCTTCACTTCAATCAGGATCCTTTCACATCTGTTGACACGGGACCAGCCAAAAATACTTCCAATTTACATTTTTCTCGGTCAGAATTACGAGCGGTACCTTTAGCTAGGGGTCGATTTAAGCAAATGATAATAACGCACCCTGTACAAAGGAGTCGCGAACTAGAAGCGCAGAGTTTTTACGATTGTTTTAATGGTCATGCACGAATGTCACTTCCCGTATCTTTTGACACGATAAGAGTGAAGGGCTTATAGCCAATAATTATAGTAAGTAGGAAAGATCAAATTAGCCAGTTCAAAGAAAGCATAAGATTGGGCTTTCTAAGTCATGAATTTTATGTCCACAGGACCCCTATAATTTGAAATATGAGTGTCATATGAGAGCGTAATGTGTACTATCGAACCAACTGATTTCTGACCCACCGCAGAAGTGACGCAGAACGTTGTCACAATAAACTTCATAAACATTTCCTTTGTCAAGCAACGCAATGTCACTATAACGTTCACTGTGAATAGGTTCTATGGTGAGTCAGGAATCAATTGGTTCGATGGTACCTATCTCTGTTTGTAACTGTTCTATCTTGGGAGACCCAACCTTACATAGACTGTCAGTAAGCCTGGATGTGCAACAGTCTTATCTGAAGATAGTTTTGCAAGCTATTAAATCAGCACTTTGTCATGCTAGCAGGCCACCTTTGACTCCCACCGTTAGGTAAGCCACGGCGGAGCAAAAAGTGAGAGTGTATTAAATCCACGTCCATGATAACTATAACATTACCTAATTTGGTATAAAAGTGTTCGCCGAGGCTTCTGTTCCACCGACGGCGATGCCTGAAGCGATTACTGAGCTAGAGTTTTGCAATTTTGAGCACCAACTTGACTTTAATGCAAATGAGTAATGTCGTAGTTTTGACGAGAATTTTTCTTTTATTCGGTCTCAATAATTAAGTGTCCTCTATTTTACTCAAAGGTTTTCTCAAAGAAATACCTTCAAATATTAGTCTGCTTTTGTACCTTGATATTTCCTTCACTTGTTTATTTTGCAATAAAGAGTTTACTTACTTAGAATGGATAGGCCGATTTTGATGCAGATTTTCCTATGATGTTAAATCGAGTTTCCTGCGGTTTTAGCTAAACTGTAACAAGATCTGACTGGAAGTTTCTGTACTGTTAAGTGTCGAGTTTTCCAACTTAAGACCGCCACCTATCGTCAAGTAGTAGAACTTCTACAAACGTCATCGACTGTCAAATCATGTCATCTTTATCTAGAAGCTTCGTTTACATGTTTTTGTTGCTAACTGATTCTTGAGCCAGAACAAAGGGCAGCTTTATATCGCAGTTGGTGCGACAAAGGCTTTACAGGCTTACACGCCGGAGATTCGTAAGCCGTGTCGCAACGGCTGCTGACCGCAAAATACGTGACTCCAATAATTCGCGGTTCGCGTGCTCTCGTGCAAAATTATCAAAGATGGACGTCGGCCGACGACCGATTATCAAACACCCTTTTCCTTACCTCAGAGTTATTTAATATTAGTGGACTAGTCAGTAGATATTTGTCCAGTCCTCTGTCACCCTGTGTTCTCAAATGAGGAAGGTGGAGGGTAGAGGCTCTACCTACGTTTCGTATGCTCTACCGTAGAGTATAAGAAACGTGATAAACAAAACTATGATTAGAGCCATTTCACGCTTTGCAACCACTTCTAGCATAATTTTAGCTTTGAAAACGGATGGAAGAGGTATAGTGACAGGTTGCTATATCTTGTGGCCTGAAGCACACCTAAATCCATTTCCTTAGTTGCGGTTAAGATTTTATTTTATTTATTTATTTTATTCAAAGAGATATCCATAGAAGAAATGGAGAGGTGTTATTCTATGCCAACTTCCCAGAGGAACGTGCATACACGTACACGATAAAGTCACCCACGTGGTGTCGCATAAAATACACCGATCGAATCACTTGCAATGAAATGATTCTATTGGTTCAACTTTATATGTACCTACATCCCTCCTACACATATTATCTTTCCACATATCCGATGGAAACTCTGACTTAATACAAAACCACGCGGGAGACTTAATCATTACACGAATAAGAGGCGATTAAACCGAACAAAAAACTTTTGCACGTGAAAAAAGTTTTTCATGTGAAAATTCTATTCTTGTCAGTAAAGAGCGAACTCTTTCAAGATAGTGAGCAATGAATGGAGCAAGCTACACAATCACTAGTGTACCCAACCGTATACTGTAATACTTGGTAATAGTAATATTATAGAATAACACTTACCGTGGCGCAAACATGCCGCGCATGCGCATCGAGCGCGGCAGGTCAAGCGATGCATACATTAGGGTTGCCAACTATACTGTTTTTCACTAAATTGGGTGATATCAACCCAGAAAATGTTATAAATTTTTGGTGGCGCATTTTTTTGTAAAATTTTAACAGAAACAATACTATTACCATTTTATTCGTAAAACATTTATTTACTAAATTATATAGTATTATCACTTTATATCCCATAAAATGTATAAAAAGTGCGCCACCAAAAATTTAATAAAAATTTCTGGGTTGATATTCATTAACAAAAATAAAGTATACAAAATACTGTTTTTAGGACATGAAGTTTCTTAAAAAGATTGTAAATTAGTAAGTTGTAATAGAAGCTCTAAAAATATGTATCTAAAACAATTAATAAATAAAATACTGTTCGTTTTTCTAAAATGCTGCTTAATAATCTTCATAGACCTGAATATACTTTATTTCTTGTAAAGAAAGTTGGCAACCCTAGGCATACATTCCATCACTATTGCACAAAATAAGGAATACTCGAGAATATGAGCTGCTTTCTCATTACAATGACCGTGTTTCGAAGAGAAAGGGTTAAGTTGTTTTACATCAATACCATAATGTTCCTGTATGTTCAGACGTAAAAACATTAATTTCTTGCGGCCCATTCTTCTTGGCAGTGATGGTATGTATGTATGTATGTAGGTATGTATGTAGCTCTTTATTGCACAAATAATCATGAGAAAATAACAGACAAAACAGAGCATAAGTACAAAGGCGCACATATCCCAAAAGGGATCTCTTCCTGCTAAACTTCAAGCGATTGACAAAACATGTGAAATTAGAGATGGTCTTTCCGAAGCGCTGCTAGACTCGAAAGTGACGTGTAAAAGTGCTCTTATAGGAACCTATTTGCATGCTAAAATAAAGTTTTGAATTTTAGAACGCAATAAGCAAAAGACCTACATTACGACAGATGAGATAGCATCATAATTCAAATTTCGAACTTCGTGAAACAGGATGACGATCGAAAGAAGAAAACAAAATACTTCTGGAACTCGGTCGTGATGGTTGGCGCTTTGCGACGCCGATGCGCAATTGTTTACGGAATTCAGTTTTACCGCAATTTTAGCCGCATTTGTATGTTACGTCGTAAGTACAGTAAGTTGTCTTTTAATACGTGTCAAAGTTATTGTAAAATATGGACGTAGAAAAAGTTTTGTTGGCGACTGTATGTACAGTCGGCCAAGAAATTGGTCTATCCCCAGAAGATCGATGGTTAGAATAGATAGAATAACACCTCTCCACCTCTTCCGTGGATATTGTAAGAGGCGATTAGGATTAGGATAGCGACCTATCACTGTTTAAATTTTTAACTTGATCTAAAAATCATGCTAGAGGCTACAAAACGTGAAATATAAAATTTTCATGGCTCTTTATACACCATTTTAGAACACATGCGTGTGTGATTTATGTTTGTGTATAATGCTTGCTAGACATCAGATAGCAAATACTTTCAACTTTGTAACCGTAATCTCCTTCATCTCATAATTACGACGTAAATTACGATATGTTTCCTAACCCATCTTCAATTACCCGCGTCGCAACAGTACCCGTCTTACCGCGGGCCAAGTCGGTTACGGCTAGGGTTGTCACCCGCACAGCTAAAGAATTTGATAACTGTGCCACTTTGTACCTTTTTACAAGAAATGTCACTGTGACAGACCATTATTATCTACTAAAGGTACTCTATCGGTTTAGGTTCAAAGGAATCTTACGTAATTATTGATCTGATGAACGTCTAGTTTTCTAATTCCGATTGTTTCTGGTATTAGGTAGGCGTTTCCTTCCTTTGCTAAACTTTTTGAATATTAGAAAAAAGTTGGATAGTAAAAAAAACGTTCTTAACCTGTCAAATCCTACTATTTAATATTATAAATGTGAAAGTTTGTGAGTATGTTTGGATGTTTAGATGTTTGGATGTTTGGATGTTTGTTACTCTTTAACGCAAAAACTACTGAATGGATTTTAATGAAACTTTACAGTAATGTAGCTTATACATCAGAATAGCACATAGGCTACAATTTATAAAGATTTTATTTGAATTTTCCAAAATATGACAATAGGAAAAATAGTAGGATTCCTAGGAACGTAAAAAGCTATAAATTGGCATGCGGGCTGTGGCTAACAAGATCTCTTCTGTGTTACCCCGAATTTAACGCGAGCGTAGCCGCGGGAAAAAGCTAGTTTGACATAAAGTTTGTTTACTTTTAGTTAAGTACCTAAACCGACAGAGTATATCAAAGCAATATGAAACTTATTATGAAAAGGTTCAAAGTGGCACTGATATCAATTTCCTTGACTGTACTTTATAATAAAGTATTTCACGTCAGTCATTGTTTTGTCTATATAGGGTTTTGAGCGCTCCGCCTATCCCATTAGGCCCGGTTCCGACTATGCCGGACCGGCAAAACTCCCGGTCCGGTAAAATTGCCGGAAGGCCTAGATTGTATGAAAATTGCCGGGCTCGGCGAAAAACCCAGACCAGAGATTACGTGAACAGCTTCAAACAATTTGTACTGCTACTAGGCCTTCCGGCAATTTTACCGGACCGGGAGATTTGCCGATCCGGCATAGTGGGAACCGAGCCTTAGGGAATACAGGTGTGATGTATGCATGTATTTATGTGTACTTTAACTTAAAAAAAAGGTGGCAACCCTACATCACGCATAGAATAAAGCCCAAACTGTGGTAACCGCCATGAAGTGGTAACTTTGTCGATTGCACAAAATAAAGTTTGCAATTAAATCTTGAAGCAAGTTTCGGTATTATGCTTGTCATTCACGGAATAGCTTTTAGCTTTTATAATGAAACTTGCGTCAACATGCTAAGCCCATAACCGATCATTCGTGAGAACTTGAAAAGCTTCTGTGCTTAACCTATTTCCTATTACTAAGACTTCACTGTCTGTCCGTCTGTCCCCAGGCTGTATCTCAAGATCCGTAAGAGCTAGGCAATAGAAATTTTCAGAGATGATGCACCTATTTCTGTTGCCGCTATAACAAAAATACTAAAATAAAAATAAAAATAGTAATTACGGGGGCTCGCATAGAGAAAACGTGATATTCTGGCCGTTTTTAGTGGTCACCATTCTGCGAGCTGTATCTCAAGAACCGTGATGGCTAGGTCGTTGAAATTGTCACAGATTGTGTTTTTGTATTGTCGCTACAACAGCAAATACTAAAAACAAAATAGTAATAACAGTAATTAAGGGAGGCTCCAATAAAAAAAAAATTTTTTTTTTGCTGCTTTTGATACGGAAACGGAACCATTCGTGCGCGAGTCGTATTCACACTTGGCCGGTTTTTTTTCTAAATACTTGCGGAACCCTAGGGTTCCGGGGAACACACTTTGAGTATGACTAATTTAGGGTATTATAGTTGTCCGTTTGTTTATCTTACAGCTATCTCAAAGTATACTTAACTCCAGTGATCAGGTCTAAGCAGACGTAGTTTTGCAAGCTGCACCGGCGCAGGCCTAGGTTGCGTCACATCCAGCGACTCCATTCAATTCCTTATGTAAATACACGGCGTGGCTTGCTAAGCGATTTGCAATGTTAGGTTATACATACTATCGAACCAACTGAATCCTGACCCACCGCAGAACGTTGTCACAATAAACGTCATAAACATTTCCTTTGTCAAGCAACGCAATGTCACTATGATGTTCACTGTGAATAGGTTCTATGGTGGGTCAGGGATCAATTGGTTCGATGGTACATCACGCCTGTATTCCCAAATAGGGTAGGCAGAGCACGCAAAACGCTATGTAAGAAAACTATGACTATTCCATGTTCGGTGGTCACTTTTTGTTAGGTTGTAAGTTGGCAGGTGTTTTTTTATTTATTTATTTAAACATACTGTGGACTTCGGTCAGTGTCGGTGAAATATCATTAGATATCATTACATTATAATAGTGATAGGTTGCTAGCATACCATCTAAAACAGTGGTAGGCAACCTTTTAGCAGATAAGGGCCACAAATCGGTGAAGTAGTGTCATCGGGCCTATAAGCGTTAGATAGATGCTCAAGGGCCACAAGGAGGATATACCTATACGGCCGCGGATTGCTGACCCCTGACCTAAAATATTCCTTCAATTATTTCCTAGATAGCTTCTTATATGACATCCACGGAAGAAATGGAGAGGTGTCATTTTAATCCCGACACCACAATATGTGACCGTCCATGAGAAAAGGGTCCTTATGGCAGTTTCTAGTTACGGAGATATTAGCTGTTTTGTAAAATCGTTCAATATTATCATTTTTTTGTTTTATGCGAAATAGTAAAATATAAAAATAGAGGTATATTTGTACCTAGGTTTCAGTTGTGTAAGTTCATTATTTCTTAATTAAAACCTAGTTTAAAGTTTAGTAGAAAAGGGTCCTTATGGGAAATTGCATACAATAATGGCAAAGGTCAATAGATAAACTTGTTTAAACTCTTAAATAGTTAGATACTTTGCAAATACATTTTCTTTGCACAGTATCAGTGGTCATTAGGGTTCCATAGTCCACAAGGAACTCTTATAGTTTCGTCATGTCTGTCCATCCGTCCGTCCGGGCTCGTACTGCTACTCCACCGATTATTACGTAAATTGGCGGAGAGATAGATAATGAAGTTGCATAAGTTGTTTTTTAAAATTATGAAAAAATATTTTATTTTCAGCCCCCCTCCCATACAAAGAAAAGTTAATTTAAAAAATTAAATTGGACTAACGCCAACATGTGGGGTATCGTTAAAAAGGTCTTTTAAAACACAACAAAAAATGCTTTGAAACTATGTAGATCAAACCTTGTAATAATCTAAAACAAAGTTAAAATTTTAGGTGTCCCCCCACCGTAACTTTTGAAACATTACTAAAATAATTCTAAAAAAGATACGGTATATAGCTCAAAGTAAGTACTTTAAAATAAAATTAAGGCGGACTCAGTATCATGAATAGTTATTTTTATACAACTCGACCAACTTATGTAGTTACAGTCGTCCGAACAAAATGTATGGAGTCAACCGCAAAATGAAATTTAGCTAGCTACGGAGCCCTATCATGTGCGTTCCCGACAAGCTCTTGCCAGGTTTTTTTAGATTTTACCTACTCTACATTTCTCGTCTGACGTCAAAACATCTCGCGGCGGCGTGGACGTGGACGGCGAACGTTCTCTCGCGTTATGCCGCCGCTCAGCCTATAGATCTCTCTCTTACATACGATATTTTGCACGTTGAACTAAAACTTACATGTAGCTACTGTGGTGAACTCGGCCACAGGAACCAAGTACGAAATGGTGTTTACTTTTGTAAAAAAAGGAAATCAGTACAAAATAAATAATTTAGTAGTAGGTAAAATAAGTAATACTTAATCATAAATCACAATCTAGCAAATTATTATTATTGAAATGTGTCCCCCCCCCCTTACCCCTATCAGAAATCGCGTCAAATTATCTTTATTACGTGATACTTACTATGAATGGTTCCTTAGTAGTAACAGACTATTTTAATTATTCGTTGACGTTAAATGAGAATAACTTCTTAGAGATAAAGATTTTGAGTATAATTATAATAACCTTTTTTCTTCATTATTGTGTGGTAATACAAGATTAGGAAAAAAATAATGTTTATAATGTGCCATTTTGTAATTATTCATATGTTTTGTCTGTGATTGGTCATAAGGACCCTTTTCCCAAATGTATGGGAGTCAAATTGTGATTTTTACGTAACTTTGATCGTATATAAATAAAAAAATAAGACTTGTAGAATAATAATGAGAACTTTATGATACTCTAGTGGGCTGAATAAATATACTTTAGAACTCACTATACTAAATTTGTTATTTGTTATAGGGGAAAATGAAAAGTATAGTAATTACCACGTTTTAATTAAAATAAAAATATTTCATTAACTATATGATTTTATTTCTATCCTAAAATGTAAGTTTATATATATCCTACTATATACAATAGTTCAGATTAAAACATATTAAAGAAAAAGCTGAAAAAAAAATATTTTATTAATTTCATTCTTATAAGCGTGTTGCTGTTATCAAAGGCTGTTTTGTCAGGATCTGGAAGTCGCATTAATAAAACCATGACTGAATTCAAAAGAAAAACCCCTTGAGATACAAAATCAATCATAATCTATGTAACTTCCAATGGGAACATACTTAAACTCAATTTCAAACTTCTTTTGACGATTTCTCGAAAGTGCAATTTTAGCAAGTATAAGTTTGATGTTTTTTTTAAAAAAATTTATGAGACTTAGGGTCATGATTGTTTCTGTGTTGAATAGCTTATTTAACATAGATTTAGGAACTGTGCTTAACTCAATACCTGCCATAAGGACCCTTTACCCATGGACTGTCACACATATTACCTACACTCCTACTACTAATGTACTTCAGTAATTTTAAATGTCATATCCTAGCGACGGACTTCCCTACCGCGTCGATTAAAAACAAACAGTTGACGTACAGTCGAGTTCATAAATATATGAGCAGACAAATGCCAAATATGTAAACTTTTGCACCTTATTGTCAATGTCATAAAGGTGTACAGATATTTTTGAACCCTCAGTTTTGCTCATATATTAATGAACTCGACTGTACGTTTCAGCGCGAATTTAAGTTAGTTTATTTTTTATGTGTACCATCGAACCTATTGATTCCTGACCCACAATAGAACCTATTTACAGTGAACGTCATAGTGACATTGCATTGCTTGACAAAGGAAATCTTTATTTACGTTTATTGTCCCAACGTTCTGCGGTGGGTCAGGAATCAGTTGGTTCGATTGTACACCCGTCTTTAAGTATACAGCGATTAGTTCGACTTGTTTCGGGCCAATTATTGACCCATTATCGAGAGAAACTCGCGACGGCGGCAGCGGTTATACGCAAACATTATAACCTATCTATTCGTTACCCATGAGTGAGTCTATCGGTACTTTCGTATTTTAAGTAGTGCCCTATAATGATATGAAATGACGAAAGACAATCAGTATCGTCCGCCAAACTAAAGCAATAAACTATTGTTTACAGACGGACAGAGGGGCATTAAGTAGTAAAACCATTGCTCACATTGCTTTCATTGCTTATCCTTAGTGTCCTAGGAAGCCCGGGCAAGTAGCCAATAAATAATAACCAGCTATTGTCTGTCTCCAATCAAAAAGCGACGACGTTGACAATAGGCCGATACGCCAATACTATATTAGGCACACTACGTTATATCAAGGCTTCGTTTGTATGCAATTTTGTTTCCGCATTGCAGGAACAATGCATCTATCCAGTGTTAAGAGGAAATATGCCGGTCGAGGGAATTGAAAAATAAGTATTTGCTAAATCTATTGCTGTCGCGCCGTGACCTGCCCAGACGACGTCGAGTGCGATAAGAACAACTACAGCTCGGACCGAAAATACCTATAAAAATTATTCAAAAACAACGTTTCGTAGTCCCCTGAGATTTCTTCTTCAAAACTTAACCGATTAAATATGTTTTTTCATTAAATGTTTAAAAAATGTCATAACTGTGTTTCTATGTTCTTATATTTTGATATAATTTTAATGTTTATTCAATATCAAAAATAAAATAACTAACTAAAATAATAACTAACTTAAAAACTAGACTATATTTAAAAAAGGGCACCCCCGAGGCATGGTCCCAAAGACGCTGGCAGCGTTTCCTCGCTGTATCGCAATGCTGATGCGTTGAGCGAGGAAGCTGCCAGCTCTTCGGTCTCCAGTTGTATCTACCAGTCGCTTGGAGATCTCTTTTACAAGGTTTGATATAATTGTGTTAAAATTGGTTTCTATAGGTTTGAACACAACGGAAAAAAACTACCAATTTTTCATGTTTTTGAAGGTTAATATCTCCTTTAATAATTCAATAAAGAAAAAAAGAAAAACATAGGAGCATGCTAATATATTATTAGATTGTTGATGTAAAAAATCATTGTTCTACGGGTAATATCCAGCGAGGAATCAGGGGACTACGTTTCCATACAAAATATGACCGCTCCATTTCCTCTTAACGCGTTCGACGCCAGTGATACAGCGTCTTTGACCAAAAAAATCTCAGTGAAACGCTGCCGGAGTCGAATGCGTTAAAAGGAGCTATACCCATCGGTCTCCAGGCATAACATCTGCGTAGAGAGCGATCTCTAATAGTCCATTCAAATTACAAAAAAAAAACAGGGTACAAAATGTGGAGGGAAGATATGTAAAAGTATGTATCACTGATCCAAGGGCCAAGACAACGCGTTAACGCAGGTTTGTTTGGTTGCAGGAGTACTCCATGAACTGGGTGGACAACTTCAACCACACGCGGCTGCACCGCGGGCTGTGCGTGTCGCGCCGCTGCGCGCGCGCCGCCCCCGCCCCCGCGCCCGCGCAGCCCGAGACCGGGCTCGACACATGGTACATCTACTGTTAAAGGCCGGTCGCAGAGCACAGCGAAATTCGAGCGATGACCCGTGTGGTGCCGGGTTAGAATAGCACCTCCCCTTTTCTTCCCGTGGGTGCCGTAGGAGTCGACTCTGAGAAAGGGTTAGTGTATTGTGGGCGATGGGCTAGCCATCTGTCACTGCAATATCACGTTTAACCATCTGGTTACCCTGATATTGCTAAACGTGGCACTGGATTTATAAATTCATGTGCTCTGCCTAACCCTTTTGGGAATACAGGCGTGAGAATATGTATGTATGTACCCGCTGTTATCTCAGTCGTACACGTGCAGTAACATTGCCCGCGCGCTCGCACAGAACGCGCGTGTTTAAGTGCGAGTGTGAGGGCAATATTACTGCTTGCGTACGACAGAAATGCCTGGATAGCAGCGGGTCACCAGGACACCACTCAAATTTTGTTGTGCTCCACTTCCGGGTTTTAGACATTTGTTTAGCAACAAAGTTGAATCAACGTGTTGGGGAGTAGCTGTCAATATGTAGTTGGCAACACGGCTTGCAGAGTTGGCAGCATGTTGAAAAGCTCTCGCTTGATGTGCGTAACATTATCGCAGCTCATTAAAGCTGGGTCCAACGCTACGTGAGCCGAGCACGAGCCGAACACAAATTCGTATAGTGTGGACCGAGTTACAAGCCTCGAATGAGCCGTCTTTATAGGGAGTTTTGCGCTCGGCTCGTGCTCGGCTCGTGTTCGGCTCGTGCTCGGCTCGCGTTGTTGCGGGGACCCAGCTTAATAATGTGGATCAACTCGTTCTACTTCGCGATGGTTCAAAAGCCCTTTGACTCGGGCGCAAAAACCGATAGCAAACGGAAGTCGCCCGAGGCGAGGTGAAGTTTAATGAGGTAAACCGAAGTGCCTCTACACTATCGTATTCGTTCAATTTCGCTAGCATTGTGGAGGCATAACAAATGACCTGTTTTGCTTGAAGCAAACTCTTGGAGCAAACTCCACACGCTCCAACGCAGCCCACCCCACGTGACATCGTTGAAGTCATGATATTCACTGTTTAGTCAACTTAGATACTTTATTATTATGTTCTAAGCTCTGACGCACCCTTCTTCCATTCCGTACTCTTATTTTGTGACGTCAGTGGTGATGTACGGTGTTTGCGTCGCTGCGCTGGCGCGTGAGAGGTGGTTTTACCGCGTCAATATTGGCCGCTAGCTAGCACTCGACGACGCTTGACAGATTTCGCAGAAAAACCCTGAGAGGGAAAGAACAGGATTCTTATTTCCTCTATCTCTAGGCTTAATGGCTCGCAATGTATGTCGTATAATATTCGTGAAAGTGCGGCTTTTCCAGTAATAGAGTCAAAAAGATAGTTCTAGCTGTGCCTGCGACTTCGTCCGCGTGGAATAGTTATTTTGGGTATTACATTTTTTCGCAATAAAAGGTAGCCTATGTTTTTTCTCAGGGTCTAAAGATTGTCTGTGCAAAATTTCATCAAAATCGGTTGAGAGGTTTAAGCGACTGCTTTTCATTTGTTCCATGGTACGGTGACGTCGTTAAACAGAATGAGAAATTAATATGTTGAAAATTGTTCGGATAACTCACGTTAATACAATCGAGTTTAGCTCGACATGTTTCGGACTAATTCGTAGCCCTTCATCTAGGAGCTGCGGCAGCTGCTGCTGCCAAACGAAAACAACACGACGAAGAATTTTCAACATGAGTGAGTCTCACGGTAGTTTAATAAGAAATTAATATGCTAATTGTTTCATGGAACATTTAGGCTTCAAGACAGACAGAGTTACTTTCGCATTATCGTATCTATTTAGTCTGTGACACGCTATAGTGTATTATATCCTTCCAGGTTCGCGTCATGCGTGAACGCGAGCACGATGTCGTCGCACAACCTGTCGGCGCGGCTGTACCGGCTGGAGTACTGCGCGCGCGGCGCCCCGCCCGCGCCCGCGCCGGAGGCGGCCGACCGCGCGCTGCCGGCCGTCGTCGCCGCGCTGCTGGCGCTGGCCGCTGTTTCCACTGCGCTGGACATGCTGCTGTCTGACCGGACGAAAAAAGGTCAGTGATGGAGCTATCTTTTCACAGAAAATCCCTGAGAGGGAAAGAATAGGATTCTTATTCTTGTATCTCTAGGCTCATTCTGAGCAAGAAAAAGTTTGATGTCGCGGACGGTACCATCACGCGACCGCGTCGCGCCGCGTCCACTGTCAGTACGTTGGTTGGTTTTATGTCGCGCCGTTTATGCACCGGGCGAATAGGATAGGCGTTAGTTAGGGGTGTACCTCGCGATCCCTAACATCGTTTGTCTTAAAATCACTTGCCCGAACCGTTTTGTCCTAATGGGCATTTCCCCTAACGATCAATTGTCATAACAGTTATTTTCCATAATGTAATTATTGCCCTAAAACTCATTTGCCCGAATTATTTTTACCATAATTATTAATATCCCTAAAGTTATTACGTATATTCCTCAAAATCCCTAATAACGTTTAATCTCATGTCATTTATCCTAAACGCTGTTGTCCTAATAATGGGCATTAGCCCTACCGAACAATAGCCAAATTGGTATTTTTTCTCAGTTTTAACACGTTCAGTGCGTTACGACCAGTATTTTGTCGTAGTTG
>BHDV01000267.1:0-35414 GCA_005406045.1 Adoxophyes honmai
ACACCTCACGTAATTTATGGACGCCCCCTAATCCATAGAAATATTGGCAAATTTCGTACCATACAGAAGGGGCGGATGAACTGGCTTATCCAAGTAGGCACGAAGAGAGAGATGTTTCATTGTATAACACCAATGATACAAGCGTAGATGACTAAGATTGACATTTAATTTGAATGTAAATATGATGAAAGATATAGTGAAGGATAGGATCTAATGTTGCGTGTGCTCTGCCGGGATGTGTATTGTATTTAAGTACTGCGAAAATTTTGCATTTGTATTGGTTACGCTATGATTAGGTTGCAGATGACAACGGAGTTGTCAAAATTGCGGGCACTAAGCTTTGTATTGCAAACAATGTTTTTCAATGTAGCTGGTCCAAGTCTAAACTTAATAAAACCAAAACCATAAAAGTTGTTTTACTATTTCATTATTTCACATTTACTTTTTGAGTTTCTCGCTTGGCAACTAAATTAAAAATTACTTAAAAAAAATATTGGTATACCAGTTTGAGACTTCAACATTTTTGGTTGGTTGCTGGTTGCATGGCATACGTCCTTTGTCCGCGTTACTAATGCTTAAAAAATATACGTTTGTCAAGAAACTGAGTCAAGAGTAAGTATTACATTTTTATCTTTTTGCTTTAACAAGATATTTAATAAGTGTCTGACTTCACGACTTTTTCCTACAATTCGTGAAAAAGAAAAAAGAAAACCATAGCGAGGCTACTTGAGCCAAGAAATAGAAATGTATATATATTTTCATGTCTTCCAACTTCTAGTTATTTTATATAACACGAGTTCTAACGAGAATATCGCTCTGAGGCATCATTTGTCTTCAATTAATGCGTCTTCTGTCTTATTGGACCTTGTCGAGTATCGAGAAAAACGTTCTGTAATTGAGTTGTTGCTTGGTCGACTACTGTTTACGACCCCATGTTTTATTGTAGACCCTCTCGGTTAACGATTTTAGTAAACCAGTAAGCTTATTACCGAACCGCGATTAGAAAGGGATTCGAGAGTACCGTTAGCACAATCGTACTTATTAAAAGATTAAATATAATTATAAACCAATATTTTGATATCTTCATAAGTGCAGACGCTTATAGATAATAGAATTAATGGCTGAATATGATTTGCATATTTAAACTCTATTCTCGGTAAATACTGTAATTTTTTTAATAAAAAATTGTAATGTCTTATCTGACAAATCTGTCACTAACCACATTATTTCGCTTTATCAAATTGCCGTAGCTGTTCAAAAATACATAAATAAAAAAATATTTAAAATACTTTTAAAACGCTACAGGTTTAAGAAAGTAACTCTATTTGATCTGAAGTATTATCTCTTAATGATGACGGAAATCAATAGAAAAACGCTACATAATTTGATTTTTTTTTCATGCTTTAGAAATTCATTGTACCAAAATAACAATTTACTTTATCTGCATACTCTACCACTGACAATGTCATATCATGCATTTAGTTCAAAAATGACATATGTGCCCAATCCCTTTCTAATCGCGGTTTGATAATAGTACGATAGCACACTCAACTCGCCTCGTACGCGGGATAGACCCTCCGTCACTTTCTGACGTCTCTAGTTAGACAGTGACAGGTATAGACTATCTCGCGCGTATCTCTACTCGCGCCGTGCTGTGCTAAACCGGCTGGAATACTTACTTGTGTTAGCCTACTTGATCCTATTGACTTTTTTGGTAAACATGTCTTAGATAACTGTCTATCTGTAGGCAAGTCTGTGGCTACAAATCATAGAGGACAGACCCTATGGATAGAGAGTCAATGTCATTGGATTTGTTCGAAGACGATTCCGACAAACCATGGCGGCGTTTGCTGTGCTCTTATTGGCCGGCCCAAGATCGCGCGTAGCGGGGCTTTCTCCTCTATGGTTATTGGCTCTTTACAGTTTCTGTGACAGTTTGTAAGTGGTAATAAACTAACCGTTTGCGGAACTGGGTGGCCATTATTGTTTTTCTATGTAGTTAGTCTGTCCTCTATGCTACAAATGTTTAAGACTTTTACTTTGTTGATAAATTATTAATGATTTATTTATTAACAACACAACTATACAGAAAAACAATAAAACTTAAAATATCTTACACTAAAAACAAACTTAATTAGAACTAAAATTAAAATTAAATCTAAAACTAAAATTAAAGATAAAAAATTTCTCCCAAATCGCCGCCAATAGGGTGGGTGCCCAGAAGGCTGGCAGCATTGCCACGTTGTATGGCAATGCTGATTCGCTGGGCGAAATAATGGCCAGCCCTCTGGTCACGGGAGGCCCCTATGAGGCGCGCCGAAAGCTCTTTGTATATGCGGCGCGCATTAGGCCCCCAAGGCCCCAGCGTTTCGACTCCAAACGCCTCAAACAAATAACTGCCACCGAGGGCGCTATATTTTCGGCGTTTGAAGTCTTCTGCCGAGGCCGCGGCAGTGCCAGCAGTGTTTTGGGTCCTTGGAAGATGGGTCGGTGCAAGGGTGTCCACACAAGTGGCATCCCACACTAAGGGGCGACCCATTCGCCAAGGAACCAATGTCATTCCGTTGGGCCTCTTGCCATCGTCTCTAGCCAGGCCGTTCGGTTCTAAAATGGCCGGCACTTGGACGCTGACTAGGGCCCTACGAATGACATCGTTTATGCTGGCGTGGCGCGGTATACGACCCGCGCTCCTGCCACAAGATAGGCTATGGTGGCCATATTTATCGGCCATCTTCCCGCATTGGCAGCGATGTGGGACATTAGGTTATTATATTGGGACATTATTTGTTGATTAGGTTAATTTTTATTATAATTCATTTTAACCAGGGCCCGTATAACTGAATTTTTACGCCTTCATTACTAATTAATTTATTCCCTCTTTGCTCTGGACCAGTTTATAAATAGATGCGGAATCTGTGGGAAAATGCTAACGGAGCGCTGTGACGTTGTTGGAATTTGCATTTTACCCCATTTTCAGTGAACGGCGGAAGAGGCCGCCATATTGTGATGATTCTGATGATACAATACATACATACATACATATTCTCACGCCCATATTCCCATGAGGGGTAGGCAAAGCACATGAATTCAAAAATCCAGTGCCACGTTTAGCAAATTCAGGGTAACCAGATAGTTAAACGTGATATTGCGGTGACAGGTTGTTAGCCCATCGCCCACAATACACTAACCCTTTCCCAGAGTCGGCTCTTACGACACCCACGGGAAGAAAGGGGGATACAATGGTGTTGCAAATTTAAGTTTAGTGTGGGTTTAGAGTTAGACCTCTCCGTTTCTTCGGGCCATATCCATAATTCTTCGAGCTGTAACGTTAATTCACCGCTGTTCCTCCATTTCTGCCGTGAAAGTCGTTGGAAGCTAGTTTGGAAACAGCCTGAAAGTAACAACTTGTCACTACTATATTTGACGGCCGGATAGCCCAGCGGTTAGAGAACCTGACTGTGAAGCTTAAGGTCCCGGGTTCGATCCCCGGTCGGGGCAGATGTTTGTATGTTGAATACGAATGTGTGCTTTCGAGTCTTGTATGTTTATCTATGTATAAGTAAGTTTATCCGTTGTCTAGTACCCATAACACAGGCATTAAATTGCCTACTTTGGGACTAGGTGATTGGTGTAAATATTGTCCAGTGTCCAGTGATATCTTAAGACTAAAAACTAAAAAATAGCTCTGCCTATATACTTATTGACAAAACGCGATTTTTAGTTGAAACGCTCGAATCACCTTGCACTAGTATTTGTCACATAGTTACCATTCATGGAATAAGAGGTCATTCCACTTTACGGTGGGATTTGAATCTTACATTTTCCCCAGAGAAATCCACAGGCGAAGACGGCAGGCAAATTTAATCGCGCTATGTACACCTGTTTCTTTCTACCTTAAGGCTCAATTCACACCAGAAGAGCGGCGCAGCGCGGCGTAGCGGAGCGCAGTTTCTTTGTCATGTCAATGTCATGTCAGTGTCAATGAATTTTAACTTTATTTTCATTAAGACTTATTATCGCATGAGAAACTCTAACGATGCGCGCGGATGCCCGCGGATGCGCGGGAATTCCAGCGCATTCCATAAACAAAGCCGTGCGACTGCGCGAGCTGTCGCGGGAATGCCCGAGGATGCTCGAGTAGTCGCGACGGCCGCTGTCAATATGTCAATATGAAAATTCCAAAACTTCCTACGCATTCCAGCGGCTTCTCGAACAGTCGCAGGAATCCTCGCGCATTCTCCACGGAGCGGGTCGCTGCGCTACGCCGCGCTTCGCCGCTCTTCTGGTGTGAATTGAGCCTTAGTGTATAATCGCTGACACAAGAACGTCACGGTCGCGTCTGCGTTGACGTCTGTCACTTTAGGGTTGCTACCACCTTACAATACAAATGCCGTGTGGTCTCGTTTAGTCCTATCCTATTCTTCCGTGGTTGTCGTAAGAGGCCACTAAGGGAAAAGGTTAAGAGGCATATTTTAGGCAGCGAGCTAGCAACCCGTCACTGTTATACTACCTCTTCCATCTGTTTTCAAACCTACAATTATGCTAGAAGTGGCTACGCAGCGTGAAATAGTTATGAACATGGTTTTGTCTATGTCACGTTTCGTGCGCTCTGCCTAACCCATTTGGGAAATAAGCGTGATCGTATGTATGAAAAGATTCTTACATACATACATATTCTCACGCCTGTATTCCCAAGAGGGGTAGGCAGAGCACATGAATTCCAAAAATCCAGTGCCACGTTTAGCAATATCAGGGTATCCAGAAGTTAAACGTGATATTGCAGTGACAGGTTGCTAGCCCATCGCCCACAATACACTAACCCTTACCCAGAGTCGACTCTTACGACACCCACGGGAAGAAAGGGGGAGATGCTATTCTAACCCGGCACCACACGGGGAAAAGATTCTTATAAAAGCTAAAGAAACACTGAACGCGCAACGAACTCGCGGGCAGCAGTGTAGTAATAGTAAGATGTTTAAACACACAATGACGTGTGAATCACGTAGAATGTGTATTCCGGAGTTTGAAAAACACGCCCGCCTAAAACCACTATCGAATCAGTATCAAAATAAACTAGAATAAGAAGTGCAGGGAAAACGATTTCCTCTGTTTACGAAAACAGGCACTAAATCCACTGTCAGCGATTTACAAGCGGTTTTTCGCTTTGCGGACAAAGTCCAGTCCAAATTTTTATTTACATACATTACGTCTGAATTCCTTAAAGTATTAGTCTAAGCAAATGAAACGTTAATTGTCAAAACCATGTCTATTTTACGGTTTGAAGCCACATTTAGCTTAAGGTTAGGGTTCAACGGGCAACCTGTCACTATTAGGTATACCTGCAAACTCAAAGCCTAAAAAAATATGCTAGAAGTGGCTACGAAACGTGAAACAGTCATGATTTTGTTTATGTATCGTTTCGTATGCTCTGCCAACCCTGTTTCGGGTCGCGATGTATGTATGAAGTCCACAACAATACACTATAAAAATCAGGTACAAATCGCTTGTTACCAATTAACTCTCTTAGGCGCAGAGCAGACGACAGAGTTTTGTGCGATCGAGTCTGCGCAGCAATAAATTCTCTGAATGGCGCGCTGACAGTTTCCACGAAACTCTGAATGGAAATTCCTGGAAACTGTCAGCTCGCCATTCAGAGAATTTATTGCTCCACAGACTCGATCGCACAAAACACTGTCGTCTGCGCTGCGCTTTAAATTCATTTTTGTAGAATCAGACGCGCGACACGTGTATATACGCGGATATAAGTCGCGCGACATGTCAAGCGAAGTCCGGCGACGTCGCGCAACATCGCTTGACATGTCGCGGCACATTTATCCCCTAATGTATCCATGGCTTAAGAGTTTCCATACGGCGTGACTAAGACAGTCCGCATGCAATATGAGAACGACGAGGTGGAATTTCGGCTTTAAGTTAAAAATCTGTTATGAATCTACAGTCTGATTCTACAAAAATGAATTTAAGGCGCAGCGCAGACGACAGTGTTTTGTGCGATCGAGTCTGTGGAGCAATAAATTCTCTGAATGGCGCGCTGACAGTTTCCAGGAATTTCCATTCAGAGTTTCGTGGAAACTGTCAGCGCGCCACATGTATATACCCGCCCGACATGTCGCGCGACACGTGTATATACGCGGATATAAGTCGCGCGACATGTCGAGCGAAGTCCGGCGACGTCGCGCAACATCGCTTGACATGTCGCGGCACATTTGTCCCCTAATTATCTTTGGCTTTACCATTTCGGTTCGAGAAGCTAACTCGCTCTCAGTGTGACGCCGCCCTTACGCGTTCCAATTAAAAGTCTTAATATAGTTTTTATCACTCTGTGTATTTTTTCCGAACCTATTTTGACGCGCGGCGGATGTCTAAACTATCGGCCTACTTTAATTTCTGGTCTCCTAGTACAATAGATCAAGATCACATCATACTTTTTGTCAGTATATGTGTTTGTTACCTTTTCACGCCCAAACGGCTGAACCAAATTCGACGAAATTTGGTATACAGGAAGCTGACACCACAGATTAAGACATAGGCTACTTTTTATCCCGGAAAATAAAAGATCCCGTGGGATTCCGTTAAAATTCTCTAGGCAGACGGAGCGGGGAGCTGTTGCCGATATTTATTTGTTAGCAATAGCTAAAAAGACTATAAATAGCAGCGTTTCTGCCCGTATTCCCAATCGGAGTAGGCAGAGCACACGATCCACTAGGTAGACAAAACCATTATGTACTTCCGAATTTTTATTTTAGGTTTAAACTCGGCAGGTACCATCGCGAATAGAGATTGTTGAGCCACTTACCTATGTTTGTAACTTGGTCGTGTAATACTAATCCAATAGCTGGCATCTAGTCTGTCACATCGGTCATTGATTACACGTCTAAATAGGGTTTTTGAACATTTTTGAAATATACTTTTAATAAATTCTTCATTATGTAATAAACACGATATATTAGTATTTCCGGATTCTTGTCTGTATTAACAAAGAAAATAAATATTAAAGTTCAAATTCTTAAACTCACGCCAAAAACGCTGTTTGACGTCACATGCAAGTAAACAAAGGCACCACACAAAGAAGCTGTCAAAATTGTCATGTCAAATTATCAATGTCCACTTTGACCACAGATACCTACCTTTCATGGTATGTGATGTCATCAATCAATCGCAAGCGTTTCGGTCACAGTTACATTATTAACGAATATTAGAAATTAATAAAACAAAATACTCTAAAAATGCATAATATTTTGAACAAAAGAAAGTGAAATATGTTTAATTTTCCTATAATCTGTTAGGATGGCCACAAATGATAGTTTATTTTTACTGTTGTCAAAGACCCTATTGCGATCAGTGGCAAGTGGCTCAACAATCCCGGTTCGTGACTGTACAATAGTGACTGTCCCTCGCGGTCAATTAAAAACAGTGTATATACTAAATTTTCTAAAGAAACCGACCCGATTTCACTGTCCGCAAAGTGTACGCGTGACCTTAGTTCATTAAAAGCGATTCTTTTGAACGTGGCATTATTTATTTCCCTTGTTTATCAAAGCTCCCGTAATTACGGAGTTTAGTGAGATTTTACTCCAATTGGATTTTCTTTGAATAGATTATTGTGTGAATTATTAATGGCCTGTGCACAGTGTAAGGGCAGTAAGTAATCTTAATGGAAAGCGCCACAAGACTCTTAGGCTCAATTCACACCAGAAGAGCGGCAAAGGGCAGGGAAGCGCAGCGATCCGCTCGGTAGAGAAGCCGCGACTGCTTGAGAAGTCGCTGGAATGCGTGGGAAGTCGCTGGAATGCGCGGGAAGTCAATATCTCTGGGCGGGATATTGCCAGCGGCCGCTCGCGACTGTTCGAGTATCCTCGGGCATTTCCGCGACGTCTCGCGCAGTCGCACGGCTTCGTTTATGGTATTCGCAGGTATTCCCGCGGATCCGCGGGCATCCGCGCGCCTCGTTGGAGTTTCTCATACGATAATAAGTCTTATTGTAATGAAAATAAAGTTAAAATTCATTGACACTGACATGACATTGACATGACACTGACACTGCGCTCCGCTACGCCGCGCCGCCCTTCCCCGCTCTTCCGGTGTGAATTGAGCCTTAGTGAATTTCGCTCGCGTAGAACTTACGTTTTATCAATAAAAAATAGATTGCTATTGTTCCGGGTTGTTTCGGATTTAAGCGCGTCACATATTAAGCAGATACGGTAAGATATCTGTTACTGAACAGATCAAATGGACCAGAACAAACAGGTCAATATCGCTCCCTACAATTCAATGAGCTAAGACACACAGCACAGCGCAGATTTACCGTCAAGCATCTGTTGACACCGACATATGGAAAAATGGCATTTATACGCAGATAAAATATTATCGTATATGCGTAGTCTGTGACGGGCTTTAGCTTTCTGACGACCGCAACCAATTATGTGTAGTTCAAAATTTACTCTGGCTGCCTTTCCAAGTTTCCACGCTTTATTCTACGTATGCGTTTGATATCCACCAATCATATTCATGGGTGCACGTAGCATAGCACCGGTGGAAACGGATTTCGTAGCACAGCTTAATACATTGCATGCATAGCTGCATAGCACCTCTGGTGGAAAGGCAGCCTTTATGTCAAAAGACAAAGTTACAAATGAATTTGATTTAATGTACTACATGTAGCACGACGGTCGTCAGGAGGTTAGTAACAACTAGATTTCTTAAGAAGATACTGAGGAAGGTTTAGGTACGCTTTAGGGGACAGGCTAGCAACCTGCCACTATTATTATCTACTAGCTTATTCCGCCCGCGGCTTCGCCCGGATTGGACTCGGTTATATTGCGGTATAAAGCACAACTATAAGAAAACTTCTCGTTTCAAACGACACAGCACCATCGATCTATCATCTATCGATCGATATCGATCTATCAAGCAAACTATATTTTTGTTTTCCCTCGGGAACATCAAATTTTTCCGAGATAAAATGTACCCTATTATTTAATCCGGACTTCTATCTTTATGTCTGCAAAATTTCAAAGCAATCGGTTCACTAGTTACGGCGTGAAAGCGGATCAAACAAATAAACTCACTTTCTGACTTATAATATTAGTAAGGATAGTTAGGATAAGGATTTCATCAATGTTTCAGTCTAAAATTTGGTATAAGTGGCTACAAACATGAAATACGGTACGGTTTAAACGCCTGAGTATTCACCCTCTAAGAGGTCTGAATAAAAAAACGTAATATAGTCTAATAAGGTTAGGAAATCACCTCGGAATTCGAGATACCCAGCTGGAAGTTTTGTAAATATTTGCATATTGAGGCCCTAAAAGTTGTCTCAAAGGGTGTGAGCGACTATTAAATTTCAAGGTCAAAAGTCACAAAAATCTGTTTTTTGCGCTTCTTTTGTAAATATCTCATTTCCTATGGATTTTTGCTATTTGTGTTTCTTATCAATATTGTAGAATACAAAATTCTCTACAAGTTTTGTTTTTTATTTTTTTTATACGGTGAACCGTTTTCGAGATATAGGTCGGAGAGCGCGCGGTCACAGCATCACTTAAGGCCTTGGGTACTTCGATGGCCAAAACGACACAGATATTGTAAAACTTCAAAATGCTGCAGAAGTTGATGGTCGGGGGCACGGCCGTGCCCCCACCAAGTCGAGCGCGAAGCAAGCACTGCCGTACCATCCTTTACTGGATCCATTTCGCCGCGTTTTCAGGCACCTATTTGAGCACTTCTGGATAAGACCAGAACGCTGAAATTTTTGTCATCTAGTAAGCTATAATTACATACTTAAAATCCAAAATTTCAAATCAGCAGGTCATTTAGTACCGAAGTTAAACGAAAGCAAAGTTTCGCATTTTCGACACTCACTCACTCACTCATGATCATCAAAATAGAACTAGTACCTACTTCCCATAAACTCACAAAGCTGAAATTTGGTACAGAATTAGAGATTAATGACTACATAAAGGGAAAAATATAAAACTGGGATAATTGAAGATCTGGAGTACCTGGTGACCATGATTAGAAAGCACTAGAGCCTAACCAAACTACTGTCGAAATCGACATACCTCCTTTACAAAAAATATTGAACTTAGTGGGTCACCTCATTTTACGTCAAAAATCGAAAACTAGCTGGTCTGATACATAGAAAAAAATCAACTTTAATTGCAAAAATCCAGCGTAGAGGGACACATCTTCTAATTTACGCCAAAAAACGAAGACAGTCAGCAGCCAACCCAAAGCCACATTGATTTAATTAATCAAATATTTATAATCATTGATCTATCGATAGTTCATCAAGTGTATAATGGCGCGTTTTCGATCGGAGACCGGTCGACCCAAAGTGATGTTATGACCGCGCGCTCTCCGCCCTCTATCTCGAAATCGGTTCACCGTATAAAAAAAATAAAAAACAAAACTTGTAGAGAATTTTGTATTCTACAATATTGATAAGAAACACAAATAGCAAAAATCCATAGGAAATGAGATATTTACAAAAGAAGCGCAAAAAACAGATTTTTGTGACTTTTGGCCTTGAAATTTAATAGTCGCTCACACCCTAGAATATGTAGGTTTTGAGACAACTTTTAGGGCCGCAATATGCAAATATTTACAAAACTTCCAGCTGGGTATCTCGAAATTCCGAGGTTCTTACTTTAATTAACCTTATTTTATTAGGCTAATATGGAATGCAATCGCATACGGAATTAAATATAAATATGACATTGGGAAATTGAAGATACAGTACTGGTTTTATACTGAGCTTTAGTTTTAGCGGAACGATTTTGTGATATAAGGTACCTGGGTCGAATATGGCCAGCCGAAAAATATGGCCATACCTCTACACAGCCATATCTATAGCGAGATCTACAACTTTGTTTATATGCACTGTTACGTCTAAGTGTAAGTAATGCTCAGGTGTCGCCACCATCTTCCTGCGGCAACGATGGTTCTGCAATGGCAGTTGATAGAAACCACGTGTCGGATGCAAATATTCGCTCATAAGTTTTAATGTTCTTTTGGTTTCTGTTGACTTTTAGCTAAAACTATGTAGTCTATTTTTGTCATTACTAATCGCAAATTATATGGGTATGTTTTTTTCCAAGCTTACTTTTGTATATTTTTGTTTTTTAACTTTTAAGTGAAATGTGAGTACAACTGAAAATATGGCCACCATGTGGCCATATTAATCTTATTGGTTTTTGAGTTTCGGCAGCAGCTGGCCATATTAATCATATAGATATTTGTTTTCAGTCTTTCTCGATTTGACTTATTTCTTTCTCCTTACAGAATATTGTATAACTCCACAATACATATCAAAATAGACCTGAGGAACTAGTTTACTAATTACTAGTTAAAAAAATTTTTTTTTGTACTTTTTGTCCATTTTATGTAATTAATTAATTTAATGTATCGCACTAAGTCACGTGTGGTCTGAGGTTTACAATTACACCTCTCCATTTCATCTGTGAATGTCACAAGAGGTTACTGAGGAAATGGGTTAAGCTATATTGTAGTCAATGGGCTAGCAACCTGTTAGTATTGTTCCATTTATATCCAGCCTTAAGCCCAAACTTGAAAGTAGCCCCAAAAGGTCTTAATAGTCATAGATTAGTCTATGTAAAGTTTTCTGTGATCTGTCTAACCCGTTTAGGAATACAAGCGTGGGGTTATTTATGTGTACAAAGGACTTACCCCTTACGTATAGAAATTACTTCTATGATCCATTCATACGGTTAATATGGCCCATCACCTGGCCATATTCACATAAGTACACTGTCGGAAATATGGCCATTTTCCCAACTTTCCAAAAATGTATTCCTAACCCTGACCTATTATATTCTAGATATTTTTGTGCCTGCCATATATTACCTAAATAAACACATTATCGAATAAATAGGGATTCGTCACTTCCAGTATTATACAAGTGCTTTATATTTAGTGTCAAACCTTAACGTGGCCATATTCGACCCAGGTACCTTACTTCGCTTCAAACGTTGGGTGTTAATTCGTCTTCTTTAATTATGCTTTATAGGTAGGTACTAACAGTTTTAGGTTTTAGGCACCAAGACTTATATTAAATTCTTAAGTTGAGTCATTTTACTATGAGGTACTTTTGTTTTTAGAAAGAAACAAAATTGCGTTCGAATATTTTTTGAATTCATGTGCTTTGCCTACCCCTCTTGGGAATAAAGGCGTGAGAATATGTATGTATGTATATGTATGTATTTTTTAAACTTCCGTGTCGCTAGGTTTATTGCGAAAAAAAATATCTAAGTATCACATGTTTTTGATATTTTTTTAACTGTTCAGTTGTTTCGAGTCCCGGGCGGCGTAAATCATTAAACAAATTGAATGCAGTTTTGTTCCTTTTTCAAATTAATGTATTGTTTAAATATACCGAACCAATCTGAGGCTAGAAGACAGTTTCCCTCAAGGCTCTGACTTATTTTCCAAACTGTAATATATTTTTCATCACACTTGCTCGTCAATGGTGTTATTACAAGAGCGTCTCCTTTAGTACAAAGGCCTAAATTGTAACCGCGGGAGTTATCATTACATCCTATGGGAGGTAAAGTTTAGTTTTAAAAATTGCAAAAGTTAGTATAGGTACATTAGTTCAGACTAAGGAGGTTACAAATGTAAAAATAAAAATTCTGCTATTAAAACTTAAGGGCCAGTTTTTAAATGCAAAATTAATGTATGCATTATGAAACTGTATTAATTTAATACTTTGGATGTATGTCAACGCGTTTTTTAATATGCTTTTTTCGTAAATTTGTTTGAACCTTTTTGGCAGAATCTGGCTGTTGACCATTCGCATTCTGTGCGAAACATAGTTCTTGTCTGTGGTATATGATTAAAAAAAGTGACAATAGACCTAAACGCACTGACAGCAGTGACAGCGCAAGCAGAATTAGCGCGGTGCGGTGACGTGATGTCATTCATTTTCTTTAATTTTTAGTTTTTCCTCGCAAATGTGATGAAAAACATTGTGTGTAACACGGGGAGTAAAGGACATTATAAACTCGAGTCATAAAAGCCCTCCGCCTGCGGCGTCGGGCTTCTAACAGCCTCTCGTTAATAATGTTCCATTTCCTCCCCTAGATACTCAATGTACTATGAATATTCCAACAAACTAAAACTAAGTATAACCCCACATTTCAACCCTCTGCTAGACCGTCTGTACGGTTGACAAGATAATTAGTCAGCGGTTTACGTCTAGGCGAGCAAAGGGCCAGAAGTCCTAAACACACTATCTCATTACTGTTACTTCCAAAGTTTAGAAACTACTTCGGTCAAAACTACCCACAATTGTACGCGGATTTATTGACATTAAACTGAAAATGCAAGTTGACGACAGAAATTTTACTCTCATGCAATTTTATGTCATATAAATTCAATAATAAATATCATGTAAGGTAAAAGTACCAATGCACGACGCCTCAACGCCCAGTAGATGACACTCATCTGTCACCTGTCTTACCATGACATAAGGTTGCAAGTGCCAAGTATTGGGACAGTGTCGAGCACAGGGACGTTTACCTTGCTGAAAACACTACATTTTTTACACGCGCATTAAGAGGCCTCGTAAAGAGGAATTTCTAATAAAATATTCATTAATCTCGAAGTCATGAATATTGGATTTTTCCGTCGCATCTACGTACGATTTTTAATCAAAGTTCTATGAAGAACTAAGTGGATTGAAATGTTTTCAATAAACTGGTTTTTGTGAGAGTTCTCGGCAGATCTGTTGTTAGGGATGTCTATTGGGCATCTATTGGGTGAAAAATATTATTGTTCTAATTAGTCCGTTAGGCTCAATTCACGCCAGAAGAGCGGTGAAGGGCGGCGAAGCGCAGCGACCCGCTCGCTAGAGAAGGCGTGAGGATTCCCGCGACTGCTCGAGAAGTCGCTGGAATGCGCAGGAAGTCGCTGGAATGCGCGGGAAGTCCAAGATCTCTGGGCGGGATATTGCCAGCGGCCGCTAGCGACTGCTCGAGCATCTTCGGGCATTCTCGCGACGTCTCGCGCAGTCGCACGGGTTCGTTTATGGAATTCGCCGGAATTCCCGCGGACCCGCGGGCATCCGCGCGCCTCATTGGAGTTTCTCATGCGATAATAAGTCTTATTGTAATGAAAATAAAGTTAAAATTCTCATGACACTGAAACTGCGCTCCGCTTCGCCGCCCTTCGCCGCTCTTCTGGTGTGAATTGAGCCTTATTTATATATAGATTATGGAAAATGAGACACGTGTTTTTTGGTTCATCAAATAGCTGAACATCGACAAAGGTCACATCATCAAACTTCCGGAGTCAGGGTAAGACGTTATGCCGTGGTAAAAATTATACCACGTAGTGACGACGTCACTCGAAACTTCAAAGCGCTGTATTCTCGTTATTCGCTCATAAAATGTTGTCAAAAATAAAAATTCTTACCAAAATATTTAAGATTCTCTCAACTGTCAATAAAAAATCACAATTAAAAACTATCACTCATTTTTTTTCCTTATCGGAACATCTCTGGTAACACTAACGGTGTTAAAGTTCAAATTGAATTTTAAGTAAGGTAAACGTCCCTGTGCTCGACACTGACCCAATACTTGGCACTTGCAACCTTATGTCATAGTAAGACAGGTGACAGATGGGTGTCATCTACTGGGCGATGAGGCGTCGAGCATTGGTACTTTTACCTTAATTTTACGATTCGTTTTTAAACAAACACCTACCTATAGAAAAAACTTTTTCTCTGCGTAAAAACCATCCTCATAAAATCCTTTCAAATGTTCTCGAAACTTTGCAACACATTATCTATTCAATTTATGCTATAGAAGATTTACATATAACCTATTGGATTATCGCACGAGGAATCTATGACACTATAGATAAACTTAAGTGGGAGCGCAGACGACAGACTTTTTGTGCGACCGAGTCTGCGGCGCACAAAATGTATGCGTGGATTGTATACATTGTGTTCCTGTCTCCACATTTAGTAGGTACACTAGGTATAATTGTTTTTTTTTGTAAAAAAAATAACCATTTTTTTTTGCTATAATTTATTTTGATTATTGGTAACTTTTGTTTATAATTAATTTATTTATTTTGTAATTATTTTTCTTTGTTTTGAAAAAATTACTTTCTGCCAAGTTTCTTGCGGCGCATTCTTCTTGGCAATGATGGTCTTTCCGAAGCGCTGGTAAACTAAAAAAAAAAGACGTGTAAAAGTGCTCTTAGGAGCCTATTTGCATAAATAAAGTTTTGAATTTTGAATTTTGAATTGTGTTACGGCGTTACTGCATTCCATAGGTATTATTTTCACAGACTAAAAAGTCCGTCGCGGATAGTCTGTCGTCTGCGCAGGGCCTTAACGTCATTTTCCATCGGTTTTCCCGAAGCGAGATCGTGCCTTAACCGACAGTATATTTACGAGCATTTCCCGCCAAAGGTCGCGAATTTATTTGCATGACAATGGTTTGCATGAAATCATGATGCTCCTTCATGTTGTATGAGAGGAGGGAACAGCGTGCGACCGCCTTTTAATGAAAATATCCCTTACCAAGAGTTTAAAATTTTTTGTAAGCTATATAGACAAAACCATGACTATTTTACGTTTCGTGGCCACTTTTCGCTTTTTTTTTTAGGTTTCGAGTTGGCAGGTATAATAGTGACAGGTTGCTGGCCTGTCGCCTAAAATATACGTTAACGTTGCCTTAGTTGCCTGACGACATCCATGGAAGAAATGGAAAGGTGTTATTCTAAACCCGACCCCACAAAGAACCAGACAATAACAAATACATACATACATATTCTCACGCCCATATTCCCATGAGGGGTTAGCAGAGCACATGAATTCAAAAATCCAGTGCCACGTTTAGCAAATTCAGGGTAACCAGATAGTTAAACGTGATATTGCGGTGACAGGTTGCTAGCCTATCGCCCACAATACACTAACCCTTTCCCAGAGTCGACACTTACGACACCCACGGGAAGAAAGGGGGAGGTGCTATTCTAACCCGGCACCACACGGGTACTAACACGGTACGGTAATAACAAATACAATAAAAAAAATGTGTAGTCTATCCAGCCCTTCACGCGTCATCTTATAATAATATATAAATAATAAATAATATATTATTTTACCCGTGTGGTGCCGGGTTAGAATAGCGCCTCCCCCTTTCTTCCCGTGGGTGTCGTAAGAGTCGACTCTGGGAAAGGGTTAGTGTATTGTGGGCGATGGGCTAGCAACCTGTCACTGCAATATCACGTTTAACCATCTGGATGCCCTGAAATTGCTAGATGTGGCACTGAATTCTTGAATTCATGTGCTCTGCCTACCCCTCTTGGGAATACAGGCGTGATGTATGTATGTATGTATGTATGTAAATAATATATAAATAAAGGGAAAGACAAGTGACACATTACAAATAGATGATTATACCAGACAGAATACAAAAAAGTCGAGCGTAAATACGTAGCAAGATTTCGCGTGGACATGACAAGTATACAGAATGCTAGTCTTTAAAACTTCTTTTGGTAAAAGTACCAATGCTCGACGCCTCAACGCCCAGTAGATGACACCCATTTGTCACCCGCCTTACTATGACATAAGGTTGCAAGTGCCAAGTATTGGGTCAGTGCCGAGCACGGGGATGTTTACCTTAGTAGATTTTGTCTATGCAGTGATTTTTGTGCTCTGTCTACCCCGTCAGGGAAGACTGCTTGAGGCGCGAGTCGAGTAACGTGCGAGATAGACTATACTTGTCACTGTCTAACTAGAGACATCAGAAAAAGATAGGTACCACGTGTGTTGCTGTGTCATGCCTAATAATCATTTTTAGGGTTCCGTACCCAAAGGGTAAAAACGGGACCCTATTACTGAGACTTCGCTGTCTGTCTGTCTGTCTGTCCGTCCGCCCGTCTGTCTGTCACCAGGCTGTATCTCACGAACCGTAACAGCTAGAGAGTTGAAATTTTCACAGAAGATGTATTTCTGTTGCCACTATAACAACAAATACTAAAATCAAAATAATAATAATAATTAAGGGGGGCTCCCATAGAAAAAAACGTGTTTCTTTTTGCTGTTTTGGGTCTATTTAAATAACTGTAACAGCTAAATACTTGAAATGCTCACAGAATATTTAATTAAATATCTACTTTAAAAAGAAATAATTAAATTAAAATAAAATTAGTATTTAAGGGGGCTCCCATACAAAAATTCTGATTTTTTGCAGTTTTTGGTACGGAACCCTTCGTGCGCGAGTCCGACTCGCACTTGGCCGGTTTATTATCACAAGTCTAGGCCCAAATGAGTACCACAATGCCAGGTTTCTAACTAATCGTGTAAAACATACCTAAACATATTTATTTTCTTAGTCCCCTATTACGACAGTCACGGAATAAATGGAAAAGTGTTATTCTAACTAATAACTAACCGAATGGCGGTTGTTGTCTCTGCGGGCAGAGAATGGGACGTAATGTTCATGTATGTGTGTATTATCGAACCGCGTGTAGAAAGGGATTGAGCTCATATGTCATTTTTGAACTAATGCATGATATGACATTGTCAGTGGTAGAGTATGCAAATAAATTAAATTGTTATTTTGGTACAATGAAGTTTTTAAGTATGGAAAAAATATCAAATTATACAGCGTTTTTTACTGATTTTTGAACAGCTACGGTAATTTGATAGAACGAAATACCTAATGTGTTTTGTGACAGATTTGTCAGATATGGTATTACAATTTTTTATCAAGCAAATGACAGTATTTACCGAGAATAGAGTTTAAGTAAGTAAGTAAGCAAAGTAAGTAAGTAAACACTTTATTGTACAAAAGGAAAAAAATACACAAAATACAAAAAACAAAATTATATACAAAAGAAATGTCGAAGTACAAAGGCGGACTCATCCTTAGGGCGCTTGTGCACTGTCATGAATTTTCCGGTCCGGCCGTCCGGTTTTTCAAGGTCAGTCGCGCCGTCCCGCTCACGTCAATACAATTTAATGGAAGAGCAAGCGAGACGAGACCTCAATGAAAAAGCCGGACCGTAAAATTCATGGTAGTGCACAAACGCCCTTATTCTTTAAATATGCAAATCATATTCAGCTATTAATTCTATTATCTATAAGGGTCTGCACTTATGAAGATATCAAATATTGGTTTATGATCATATTTTAATCACTTATTAATTACAATTTATTGTGCTAACGGTACTCTAAAATCCCTTTCTAATCGCGGTTTGATAATATGAATTTTATGTTTTAAACCTGACATCACGTGGTCGATTCGTTGCTAAACATTTTTTGACACCTTTTTTAATCACAGAAGAAGTAAGTAGTTGCCTCAACGATTACTTTGTATTGAGAAACAATTTTTTAACATACATACATACAATCACGTCTGTCTTCCCAAATGAGGTAGGCAGAGCACACGAAACGTGACATAGACAAAACCACGCTTCGCTGCCACTTCTAGCATAGTTTCTCATTTGCTAAGATGGAAGAGGTATAATAGTGACAGGTTGTTAGCCTGTCGCCTAAAACATACCTAAACTTATTTTGTAGTTACCTGTTATTTTCCTTACTTACAACATCCACGGAAGAAATGGAGAGGTGTTATTCTATACCGACACCTCACGGCAATTATTTTAACGTTATAGAAAATTCTGAAACTTAGTTTATCGTAAATCACTATTACTTAGTCGAATCTTACAATATTCTACGGAAGAAATGGAGAGAATTAAAATACGTTTGACATAAATAAAGCCAGACAGGGGTTGTTTGCAGACGTCGGTCGATCGCTCATTTAACTACCAATTACTACGTCAACGCAATCAACAGGGTGTTCCGAAAGGACAATAAATTCAAAATTCAAAACTTTATTTTTGCAAATAGGCTCCTAAGAGCACTTTTACACGTCATTTTTGATTTTACCAGCGCTTCGGAAAGACCATCATTGCCAAGAAGAATGCGCCGCAAGAAACTTGGCAGAAAGTCATTTTTCAAAACAAAGCCAAATAAATAACGTATAAAAAAAATTACAAAAAAATGGTGAAAATTTACATAAAAACAAACATAGTGTACTAAATGTGGAGGCAGGATATTTAAGTAAAATAGGGATGATGACAGGGTTAAAAATGTACCTATCATTCTAATTAGTCCGTAAGTTAGATTATAGAAAAAATTGAGACCCATATTTTTTAGTTTATCAAATAATTAAACATCGATAAAGGTACAGATCATCAAACTTCCTGAGTGGGGCTCGTGACGTCACGTTTGAGTAAAAACTGTACTCAAACGTGACGTCACGCGAAACTTTTAGGCTATGTGTTATCGTCATTTTTCGTCTGTCAAATAAAAGAAAAGATACGGGTACAATATTTTTTCGTAGTCTATCTGACGGACTAAATAGTTTTTTCTAGTCTTCTAGCCTATTACAAATTGTATCCGTTGATATTCTCATCCTAAAAACAACTGAGTATAGAATGATATATGTTTAAACTCAATCATCCCTATTGAAGCAAAACGGGTACATTTTGTCTTCAAACCCCCAATTATCTATCCACCGGAACGCCATTCCCCGGTCTCAATGTTTAATGTACGGTTAAAAAATCCCTTGAGGATGGATTTCCGATACACCCTGTTCATCTGTCATTACATGACCACGTTTGTCATGAGGGCAATACAAATAAAAACATCGATCCCGCCCTCGCATTTTCAGCTTTACCCCGTTCGCTTTACGGATGATATCCGAAACCCGAAACCCTCGAGTTCGTGTGGGTTTTGAGATATTCTTGTGCTTTTATTTGAAAACGAATCGAGACATAGTTAATTGGGACGGTTTGATTGCACTACTAGATCTGCTTCGGGTTTTTTTTTCCACATGTCACCTCGATTGGACGGGATAGTTTTGAATCTAAAGCGTGTACAGACTACGCAGATACGATATCTGTATCTAAACGGATGTCAGTCAATATAGCTCACTATATACCTACGATTCAACGAGCTAACACACTGAGCAGATAACTTATATTTTACCGTCAAGTGTCTGTTGGCACTGGTGGGTATATTGAAAGGTGCCATTTATACGCAGATAAAATACATGGTGCTCGTGAGCATTGCGAGAGATTTCAACCACGAATTCCAGAGGCTATAAGAAGTAATAAATGTTACATGAACTTAGGTCGAGACACGATTTTTTTTATAATTTTCATACATAATAATTGCTAATGTCGTATAAACGTGCCTTAATAATAGTAAAAAAAATCGTGTTTCGACCTAAGTTCATATAACATTTATTACTTCTTATAGCCTCTGGAATTCGTGGTTGAAATCTCTCGCAATGCTCACGAGCACCATGTATTATCGGATCTGCTAAGTCTGTGACTGACTGTGACACGCTTCACGTAGATACTACTATATTCTATCTGCGTATAATAACTTAATGATCTGAAACTATCACACACTATGCAGATACGACAATATCCGAGATGATACGTTCAGTCTAAATACTTGTAACTGAGTAGACTTGTTTTGGATATCGTAAAAAGCTACTAAAATAATACGTTTAAGTATATCTTGGGCGAGAGGCTAGCAACCTGTCACTATAATACCTCTTTCGTCTGTCATGAAATAGTCATAGTTTTTTTCTACGTATCGTAAAATCACGTTCCCTGTGCATACATCACATGTGAAAGAAAGAAAGAAAGAAAGAAAGAAAGAAAGAAACATAATTTATTATTGTCACAACTTCTTAAACGTATAATTCGTCCATTTCACAAATTTAACTGGTATAGTGACAATAGGCTTCGGCGTCAGCATGTGCCGCTGGCCCCACCGCGAGGATGGCGCCATGCAGCGCTGTTTTTCAGCCGACGCCCTACTCTAAATGCTCCAACACTTAAATGCCAAGATGTGGTGCATTTCGAGGCACTAACGAGCTAACCACACATAAGTTCGGCCCATTATGACTGCCCTTTATCACTGTACGACCTGATCAAAATTTACACTAGTGATCTAGATATTCCAGTCTAGATCATTTTCATTTGCTTGCACGTAAACAATAAAAGTAGTAGGTATACCTTATCGGTTTAGGTAGTAGTTGTAACAATATAAACAATCTTGAAATGTCTTTTTGTTGAAATACACAGTCTAAAAATGAAAATCGTTACACTATACAATTCAACTATGAAAGTAAATGTTTTTTTCATACCTAAATTGTAAAATGTAAAGATTTCGATTTATAAAGTGTATGTTTAAATAAAAAGACACGTCAAGATTGTTTACATTGTTTTAACTACCTAAACCGATAAATAAGGTATAGTAGTGTGTATGGGCACCTGGGTACTAATTATTGAATGAACTATTCCAACCTTGATCAATTAAAATGAAAAACTGTACGCGAGGGATATTTTTTTAATTGCTAGCTTTACAGGCAATTCGATATGGATTCATTGTTTTTATTGAGTGGCAACAAAACGGGATAGAATTTGATTTTGATATTGCAAGAGAAAATGGATTCTGTGTTTGATAATAGTTGCTTACTTTCCCGAGTGGTGTCGGGTTTAGAATAACACCTCTCCATTTTTTCCGTGGATGTCGGAAGTGGCGATTAAGGAGGTTAAGGTTCATTTTAGGCGACAGGCTAGCAACCTGTCCCTCTTGTACCTGCCACCTTTAAAGCAAAAAAAATGCTTGAAGTGGCCATAAAACGTGAAATAACGCCATCGTTTTGTCTCTGTAGCGTTTTGTGCGCTCTGCCTACCCCATTAGGGAGTACAGGCGTGATGTGTGTATGTACCATCGGGAACCGGGATTGCTGAACCACTTACCTATGTTTGTAACTTGGTCGTGTAATAAATACTAATCCAATATCCATCTAGTCGGTCACATCGGTCATTGATTACACGTCTAAATTGCGAACAGTGGCAAGTGGCTCAACAATCCCAGTTCGTGTATTATCGAACCGCGATTAGAAAGGGATTCGAGAGTACCGTTAGCACAATTGTACCTACTCAATAAATTATTAAATAAAATCTTAAACCAATCTTTGAAATCTTCATAAGTGCAGAGGCTTATAGATAATAGAATTAATAGCTGAATGTGATTTGCATATTTAAACTCTATTCTCGGTAAATACTGTTCCATTTGTTTAATAAAAAATAGTAATAATATCATTATCTGACAAACCTGTCACTAATCACATTATTTCGCTTTATCAAATTGCCGTAGTTGTTCAAAAATCAATAAAAAAACGCTGTATAATTTGTAATTTTTCCATGCTTTAAAACTTCATTGTACCAAAATAACAATTTAATTTATCTGCAAACTCTACCACTGACAATGTCATATCATGCATTAGTTCAAAAATGACATAATAATATGAGCTCAATCCCTTTCTAAATGCGGTTTGATAATACTTACTAAATCTGACAAGACACTGATGTACCTCTTTGTTCACAGATACTGTACCATCATGGCGGCAGGGGACAGTTCTCTCAATTCACAGCGGTAAGAAAACACTCTTATTTCTTCACCCATAGGGCTGAATATTGAAACCGGCACAGTGCGAGTCTGATTCGCACTCGAATGATTTTGTACTATCGAACCAACTGAATAAAAACTCGTTGTATGGCATGGACCCTTTAAAGACTTATTTTATTTACATTTAATTTATTTGCTTTTAAAGTAGATAATATTATTATATAAAACTAAATACTCTATGAATATTTCAAGTGTCTACCACCGAAAAATCACATACATACCTAACCTCACGCCTGTATTCCCAAGAGGGGTCGGGAGAGCACATGAATTCAAAAATCCAGTGCAACGTTTAGCAATTTCAGGGTAACTAACTAGATGGTTAAACGTGATATTGCAGTGACTTGCCAGCACGGTTCGAGAGATACAGCCTGGTGACAGACGGACGGACGGACAGCGAAGTCTCAGAAAAACAGGACCCTATTACAGCAGTAATAGGGTCCTGTTTTTAACTTTGAGTACGGAACCCTAAAAACACAATAACAACCTGGGAGCAAAACTATGATGCCTGTGACTAAATAGGTACATGATTATGGCGCAAAGTTAGTTCAATGACTCTTGATAGTTAAAAAAATGTTAGGCTTTAATGTGGAATAATTTTCGGAACTCAAAGACATCCTTACTTCCTTACTAATATTATAAATCGGAGAGTGAGTTTGTTTGTTTGTTTGTTTGTTTGTTTGTTTGTTTGTTCCGCTTTCATGCCGTAACTACTGAACCGATTGCTTTGAAATTTTGCAAACGTAAAGTTAGAAGTCCGGATTAAATAATAGGGTACTTTTTATCCCGGAAAAAAAATGATGTTCCCGAGGGAATGTTCGCTTTATACCGCAATATAACCGAATTCCACTCGGGCGAAACTGCGGGCGGAAAGCTAGTACGGTTATAAGTGTTATAACATCTCGTGGTATCGTTGTACCACTTACAATTGACGAATACAGACCCCAATTGTCATCAATTTGTTGAATAAACTATTGAATTGGACAAATTGATCAAACTCAAGGTTATTGGACATTGCATATGGACAATACCATTCACACCAGACCTCAAATCACATGACTATTTTATTGTAACGTATCATTATAGTTTCCGAATTAGGTGTTGCCAATTACAGACAAATTAGCAACTTTTTAGGGATCCGTACCCAAAGGGTGAAAACGGGACACTATTGCTGGGACTTCGCTGTCTGTCTGGCCGTCTGTCACCAGGCTGTATCTCACGAACCGTGACAGCTAGAGAGTTGAAATTTTCACGGATGATGTATTTCTGTTGCCGCTATAACAACAAATACTAAAATCAAAATAATAATAAAAATTAAGGGGGCGCCTATAGAAAAACGTGTTTTTTTGTTGTTTCTGGTACTCGTACGCGAGTCCGATTCGCACTTGGCCGGTTCTTTTTTAGTCTCTGATTAGCGTCGTTCATACTGTTTCTAACTGGTTTTTGGTTATAATTACCAATCAGTTCCCTCACTCTGGAGTATCTCCAATTCTCCATGGAAGAACGGCCTTAAGCCAGTATTAAGGATACACTAGGCGATATGTCAAGCGAAGCCGGCCGATTTCGCCTGACATATCTGGCGACATCGCGCGACTTAATGTGTCGTATTGACACGCGTTGCGCTCCTTCATCCAACGTTGCTGGGGACACGTGTCGTGGGACATTCGTCCCCTAGTGTATCCTTGGCTTTATCCATCACACTACGGGTGTTATTGACCACGAGGCCACCCTGGTGCGGTGCAGAGCGTGAGTGGCAACCTTTAGGCTCAATTCACACCAGAAGAGCGGCGAAAGGCGGCGAAGCGCAGCGACCCGCTCCGTGGAGAATGCGCGAGGATTCCTGCGACTACTCGAGAAGCCGCTGGAATGCGTAGGGCTCAATTCACACCAGAAGAGCAGCGCAGCGCGGCGTAGCGCAGCGACCCGCTCCGTGGAGAATGCGCGAGGATTCCTGCGACTGCTCGAGAAACCGCTGGAATGCGTAGGAAGTCGCTGGAATTTACATATTGACATATTGACAGCGGCCGTCGCGACTACTCGAGCATTCTCGGGCATTTCCGCGACGTCTCGCGCAGTCGCACGGCTTTGTTTATGGAATTCGCCGGAATTCCCGCGGATCCGCGGGCATCCGCGCGCATCGTTAGAGTTTCTCATACGATAATAAGTCTTATTGTAATGAAAATAAAGTTAAAATTCTCATGACACTGAAACTGCGCTCCGCTACGCCGCGCTGCGCTGCTCTTCTGGTGTGAATTGAGCCTAAGGGTGTTATTGACCACGAGGCCACACTAGTGCGGAGCGTGAGTGGCAACCTTTACATTACATCAATAATTTACCACCGATGCCATCAAAGGATGATTCTGGGTTGCATAATTTACGCGATTGAATAAAATATGCAACGGGGATTCGTGAATTTTAGTGTACGACATTTGTAACTATGATTCGGTTATATTGCGTTTTGAAATAGGTATGCTATTTTTTTCCTTGAGCCGTATAAGTAAGTTACGCTATTTTTTTCCTTGAACCGTATAAGAATGTTGTGAGTGAACTCATAATCGTACAAGAAAGTACGAGATGAAACTTTGTTTAAGATTTTAATGTAAGAAGTGTTTCATAGGGATTATCTACTTTAACGTTATTCAAGTAAAGTTCTTATCTTTTTATTTCCATAACAAGGGTAAACAAAAGCGACTTATATTTTTCATCGACAGTCACTTTAATTTCATCTTAAAATGTCGCAATTGTCAATTTTTTTTTGCGATAAACAAGTTTAGTGCAAGTCACATTTTTGTTGTTGTTTTTTTATGATTTAGGCGCAGCGCAGACGTCAGAGTTTTGTACGATCGAGTCTGCGCAGCCATAAATTGTCTGAATGGCGCGGTGACAGCTTCCAGGAATTTCCATTCAGAGTTTCGTGGAAGCTGTCACCGCGCCATTCAGACAATTTATTGCTGCGCAGACTCGATCGCACAAAACACTGTCGTCTGCGCAGCGCCTTCACGGTAAAATCATCGTCCTGTAAAATCGCTATAACGTCATTGTGTCGTTAGTCGTTATTCTTTTGGATGAACGATATGCGTAGCTATGAGTCGTGCAATATCCTCTTTCGCATTCACATCCGCAGATGTTAAATAATTCATCCGCAAAATCTCTGTATGCATCTTTAGAAGTCAAAAGTTACAACGTAACATACAGCGTGTTACAAAAACACGAGAAAACCAGAAAGGGTTTATAAAAGAGGAAAGAAATTTACAATATAAAAAAAAGCCTCATTGAGTTTGTAAACCTTTTTGAACGAAAAATTGAAAATCCATCAAAGACACTGTTAACTTGTATGATAATGATAACTTCAGTTCTTTAGACAGCTTACTAAGGTTCACAACATTTTTACGCTTGATAATTTTCATTTTTCAACCGGTATTTTGTACAGTACGTAAAGATTGGTATTCTAAAACTAGGCTAAATGTACAAATTGTACAATGTCCTGTGGTTTCTAGTTGCAAATAGGAATCGCAGGACTATACCCGGTTAGGTACTAAATTTGATCCGGGTGACCGACTTCTGATTCACACTGAAATGGTTATTGAGTTGTCAACAGTAAGCCAGTGGTTCCAAACTTTGGTTTTGCTTCCTTTAATTCAATTCCGTTTCATCCGTGGATTTAAAGAAGGAACTAAGGAAACTGAGTTATGTTTTAGGCGTCAGGTAATGGTTACAGTTATAACTCTTTTAGGTATCTAACGTATTTTTTCCCGTGTATTGCCGGGTTAGGTGCTATTAATTCTAACCCGGCACCACCCAGGAAAGAATATTTTCTCTGGAATCCAAAGGCTAAACTGAAAATTATAAATTCAGTAACTAGTTGGAAACCACTGCTTTAGAGCAGTCGAGTGTTAAATTAATTAACAGTAACACTAACTTCAAAGCACATAATCAATTCAAGCTTGTAGCCGTACAATAATCTCAAATACATAACTCCTGCATTTCACGGAAGCGTGGAAGTTCACTTTGAAACTTTCTGGAATCCGTACCAATTATATAAATGTGAAAGTGTGTTTGTTTGTTTGTTTATTTGTTTGTTTGTTTGTCCATCTTTCACGGCTAAACGGAGCGATGGATTGACGTGATTTTTTAGGTAGAGATAGTTTAGGGCATGGAGAGTGACATAGGGTACTTTTTGTCTCTTAAAAACCCCCCATTTCCCTAAAGTGAGGTGTGGAAGTTTTCAATGTACAAAGCTATAAATTGGTATGTGTGCTATCTCTTCCGTGATACCCCGAATTTAACGCGAGCGGAGCCGCGGGCAAAAGCTAGTATAATATATTTATGACATATACATACATCATGCCTGTATTCCTAAATGGGGTTGGCAGAGCACACAAAACACTACGTAGCCCTAAATTACCACGTTCCGTAGCCACTTCTGTTTTTTTAGGTTTTAAGTTAACAGAGGGGTGTAATAGTGACTAAAATGACAACACACTTATATCCCAAAAAGTATTCTCGATTTATTCTAAAGGGCGTCACACATTAAGCAGATACGGTAAGATATCTGTTACAGAACATATATCTGTCAATATCGCTCCCTATACAATTCAATGAGCTACCACACACTGCGCAGATTTACCGTCAGGTATCTTTTGACACCGATATAATATGGAAAAATGGCATTTAGGTATACGCAGATAAATTACTATCGTATATGCGTAGTCTGTGACGGGTTTAACGATCTCCACGTAGTAAGCATAACTTTGTCTACTTTCATCAATGATTTTAGATAATTTTCAATGATAAGCTTTATACGCCGTACTAACAAAGAAAAGGTAAAATAGAAACTAAATTCCACAAATTTAATTATTATATTAAACTAAACTTATCGGTTTAGGTAGTTAAAACAATATAAACAATCTTGACATGTCTTTTTCTTGAAATACACAGTCTAAAAATGAAAATCGTTACACTATACAATTCAATTATGAAAGTAAATTATTTTTTCATACCTAAATTGTAAAATGTAAAGATTTCGATTTATAAAGTGTACGTTTAAATAAAAAGACACGTGAAGATTGTTTACATTGTTTTAACTACCTAAACCGATAAGGTATAGCCGCGCCGAGCGCGTGTTCCTTTGAATGTAATTTTATTGTAACATCGATAATAAGGATGAAGACAGGGTTAAAAATAAATCATTCTAATTATTCCGTAAATTAGATTATGTAGAAAAAAATGAGACACAATATTTTTTAGTTCATCAAAATAATTAAACATCGACAAAGGTAGATCATCAAACTTCCTGAGTGGGGGCTCGTGACGTCACGTTTGACTAAAAATCAGTACAATTTTTACTCAAACGTGACGTCACGCGAAACTTTTAGGCTCTGTATTATCGTCATTTTTCGTCTGTCAAATACTCAGATAAATAATGACGGGATACGCTGTCCAAGGCGTTACCCCTCTGTCAAAGGTATAAGCTAAAAAATCCTACACGTTTTATAAAACTACTTCAGCCGCCATCTTTTCCCAGACTTACCTTGACCGCCGTGCCGAACACATCACCCAGAAAAATGCCAATCTGTGCGGTATTTTCATGTAAAAATAATTCCAAGAGTTCTAGTTTGCAAAAGGACGGAGTTACCTTCCATTTCTGACTTTGTTTTAAATGATTTCGTTATTATTTACTTTATTTTTTAAATTACAAACTTATAGGTTACGCGACGAACCTTGATCACAGTTATTCCCACGATACAACCTTGTAGTGGCGTCACCGTTACATTAAAATCGGATTGTGGGCGTCTAAAAATTACACTCATTTATTTTAGGTAGATATATACCATTACAATGATATTCCGTTGGAATTATAACAATTCTTAACATTTACAAGAAGTTATCTCAATCAGACTTTACGTTTACGTCTTGCAAAAGTTACTTCGTTTAGAAGACGACTAATGTGGAAAAATATCGATGAACAAATGTCGATAGTGGAAAAGTAGGTACAGAATAAATTAATGTAGTTCGCTTTCAGCCTCCGATATGTAATCAATTATGTTGTCTGCGATAATGAAATAAAGAAGATGGAATTTTTATACTTACATTCGTCGCGCGTGATGTAATAATAATAATGGTTATAGGTGCTGAATGTTAAAAAAAATACATAAAATGAATGGTGTTCGAATTAACTTTCAACTAAATGTAAGATGTGTAAGTATAAGTTTAAAACGAAAATGTAGGGTTTTTTTTTATTTTTAAGTAGGTTCGGTTTGCTATTATTCTCAATGTTCATTCATCACAACGTTTCCTACTAACATAACGAATAATTTAACTATTTTACTAAGGCATAATTATTACATTACTGTAAAGATTTATAATCAAGACAGTTTTAATTAAAATTTTAGGTTAATGTGTTTTACTTATTTCTGCTAACCTTCAAAGATTGCACCCCTTCTAAAATGTGAAATTTATTTAGCTACGTATCTTGATACTTTAGCAACAAAGTTAACTATTTAATTATATAATACAATCGGGTCATGTAAAAAAAATCGTTTCTTTATTTTACACTAGACGCTCAGAACGATTTATCGATATCGATATTTTCGAATCATATTCCTTGCACTATCTTCTTACCCACACACCTGCAAGTTTGCGTGTTTGGATACGGAGTAAGATGCAAGTCTGAGCGTGTTTGCGTGAATTTTTAAATTGTGTGTTAGTTCCATGCATGTGCGCGTATATAAAAACGCAAATCATTTTCGCGTATGTGTGTCGCCTGTTTATGTAGTAGTTACCTCGTCCCCCGCAGAAAACGACAGAATTTTTTGTTCGAGAAAATTGACCGATGCTGTCTCCCGTCCTTATTCCTCCGAGGTCAAATAAAAGAAAAAATATTGGTACAATATTTTTTCGTAGTCTATGTCTATCTGACGGACTAAATAGTTTTTTCTAGTCATCTAGCCTATTATAATTACACAATGTAAACATCATACTCATACTTGTCTTAATGCCAATCACACAGGATTCTTAATGTTTAAACAACCTTTTAGCATAATTCTTACAACGCAGACCGCTTTTGGATGAAACTCGTGTCGCACAACGTTATTTCATCGAACAATTTGGCATAATCGTGTTTGGTCTAAACAATTATTATGCATAACCCAGTCTGTAGTCTCACATTCACACATTGCAATCTTTAAAGAAAAATTGTTTACTTTACCCCCTTTCTACCCGCGGGTGTCGTAAGAGTCAACTCTGGGAAAGGGTTAGTGTATTGTGGGCGACGGGCTAGCAATCTGTCACTACAATATCACGTTTAACCATCTGATTACCCTGAAATTGCTAAACGTGGCACTGGATTTTTGAATTCATGTGCTCTGCCTAGGCGTGAGAATATGTAAGTATGTATGTATGTTTACTTTAACTTTATTAAGTGTTCCACATTCCTTTGTAAGTATATTAATGTTTTGTTTTTCCTCCATAAATCTTTGTTCGCTGTCGACAGATGGAATAGAAACGGATGATGTTTGTTTAGCAAAAATTTTGTTTAAGAAGTTGAGGGAAAATCCCACACGGGAAGTAATGAACCATATAACAGAAAAAACAGTGAGAAAAACCGAGATATTGTTGATTTTTTCATACAAATGTTTGTTTGTTTGTTTGTCCGTCTTTCACGGCTAAACGGAGCGATGGATTGACGTGATTTTTTAGGTAGAGATAGTTTAGGGCACGGAGAGTGACATAGGCTACTTTTATCCCGGAAAAAAATGATGTTCCCGAGGGAAAACAAAAATATAGTTTGCTTGATAGATCGATATCGATCGATGATAGATCGATATCAATCGATAGATGATAGATCGATGGCGCTGTGTGTCGTTTGAAACGAGAAGTTTTCTTATAGTTGTGCTTTATACCGCAATATAACCGAGTTCCACGCGAGCGAAGCCGCGGGCGGAAAGCTAGTACATTATAGGTAAGGTAAATGTACCATCGAATGCTTCAACGCCCAGATGACACCCGTCTGTCACCTGTCTTACTTTGAAACAAGGTTGCAAGTGCCATGTATGTTTTCTATAACACAGGTTACACTTGTAACCTAGCATAGACTTAACTTTAATTACTTTTTTAGACCTAAGATTATTTTATGTTTATTATTTCTTTTTTTGTATGAATTTTATGAATAAATTTGAATTTTGAATGTTTTGGGACAGTGTCGAGCACAGGGACGTTTACCTTAACTCGTTCACTGCCCTGTCCATTTGGATTCAATAAGTTAGTTATTTAAATATTCAAATTGGTTTTCTAATTGGGAAATAGATGAACAATAGTTACATTGAAATGTACGCGAACAGAGGAATTAGTTTGCAAGATAGCTGTTTATAAAGAAATTATATTTTATTTTTAAACATAAAATTGATAGTGTCTCTGAAAAGCCTTACGGTTATAGTTTTATCTATGTATATTTTCGTGTTCTGCCTATCTCACTATACTAGGGAATGGGTCAATATCAGATTTCGTCCCGAATTTTCTAATTTCTTTGGCGCAATTTTTTTCTTCAATATAAGCAATAGATGAAATGACATACCTTGTAAACGACTGAATTTCAGCACAATAACATAGTTATATAAGAAATTCAGTCGTTTACAAGGTATGTCATTTCATTTATTGCTTATATTGAAGAAAAAAATTGCGCCAAAGAAATTAGAAAATTCGGGACGAAATCTGATATTGACCCGAATACAGGCGTTATATGTTCCAGGTGATAGTGTCTGTTGTATCTGATAGTGATAGTAAATGAATACAGAAGTGAGTAAATGAATAAAATAGTTAGTTCCTTTAGGTATTCTATAAAACTAAACTATGTAGGATAAAGGCTATAACTATAATAACAAAGTATACTATACTTAACAAAATAACTAAATCAATTTAAAAGTAAAGGAAAATCAGCACATTATACAAAAAAAAACTATTTAGGGTAGGGTAGGTATACTTAATTATAATCTGTATTGTATCGGGGTAAACTGACAAGAATACTGTGTTGATTATAAATACATTCATTGGCGTTATAAAAACATTTACTTAAGAAATAGTCTGTACCTATACTAGAGACCGATAGGTACTTAAAAGATGGTAAACAATCTTGACGTGTCTTTTTATTTAAATATACACTTTATAAATCAAAATCTTTACATTTTACAATTTAGGTATGAAAAAATCATTTACTTTCATAATTGAATTGTATATTGTAACGATTTTTATTTTTAGACTGTGTATTTCAATAAAAAGACATGTCAAGATTGTTTACCATCTTTTAACCCTTTTCTTGACATCGTATCTTGTAAGATACAGTCAACTTCAAAAAATATTTGCGTAAAAGTTTTTATGTTAAAATTGAACTCGATTATAGTTTCAAGTTTTGTATATATTTCTAGACGTATAAACTGCAATTTGCGTTAGATTGGTTGCACTGTTAAGACGTTAGAACACAAATAATCAACGGTTTCGACATGATCCCGCGCAGGATGATAAAAAAGTTGCATTATTCCTATTTTTCGTATAAGAAATCAATGAAACGTGTGTGTTTCTACTAACTTAAGAATATATTTGTGACATCTAAATAAATTATAAAGAAAATAACTAATATTTGGTATGACTAACAAACCGTTAAACTGTATGTATCTTCAAATGCACATTGCCTGCTTTATGGTAATTTTTGGTTTTCTCGTAGGGTATCTTACGGTATACATTGCCCGGTTTATGGTCTTGTTTATAACTATGTTTTACACCTTGCTTTGCCTGTTAAACGTATGTTTTTCTGTTTTTTTCTATTGGGAGGTGCATGACCAACGTTCTACAGGTCCAAAAAATACTAGCTTTGATACCAAAGCCAAGTATAAAATCAGATGATTCAGATTCTGGCCCAGAAATTCCATCCCATTTGTTCCGATTAAACGTGCACGAGGACAATAATGAAGACAGTTCCTTAGCACCTTCCGTGCTATCTTCATTCGAGAATTTGAACATTTTATCAGATCATGACTTCTCCCAGTTTTAAGAAATTGTTTCCCTTGCAACGCTGCCGCCGCCGCTTAGTCCAGGCGCCCCATTGCCAGCGCCATTAACTTCAACTGGATCACGATAAAGTCTGTTTAATATTTTTTTCTCCATCACCGGCATCACCGCAGTCACAACTTACGCCAAACCCATCACTACTAATTCCTATAGAAAATGTTCTGGCGCCAACGCTGCAGCAACATTCCACAATCAGTCTTACTTCTGAACTGCCTCTACCTTCACCTTTAGTAGAATCTCCTACTACCTCCACCGACATACCATCACCAAAGGTTCCATTCACGTGATCGAGAATAAGGGCTAAGTCCCTTCCTAACAGATTACAACAACAACCTATGACTATACAGAAGAATCAGATAATTTTTGAATGTATTGTGGTGTCGATCTCACAGACATGTTGTTCGTTCTGAACCGAACTGAACTCAAAGGCCATCGCTGGTAGATACTTGCCGTTAGTATCTTAGACACTGGACATGAGTTGAATTAACAGCTGGATTTTGTACCGAAGGCAGAGTGCGAATGACAATGAACGAAAGTTATCCATAAAACGATTTTGTCACAGAATGATGCAAGGTTTATTGAAATGCGACCGACAATTTTTGGGATCCATAGCCGACGTGGCAGGGCAGGACTCCTACAAAATTATCGGAACTCCGGTTGTCTGTGACCGTTGATGTGAGGCGTGATAAATTTGAACACTTTCCCATTTTAGTGCAAAAGGCAGGTGTAAGTTGTGTGAGAAAGGTCCAACTACCCTACACTGCTCCAAAAGTAATTATGTTAAAATTGAGCCTAACACGGAAACTCAATTTTTTTGTATTATTTCCACAAAGTAGGTGATTAAATGCCTGATTAGGTATTTTTTACATTGTTACTTAAATAATTATAGTTAATTTCGTTATTTGTATTTCATTTCCACATTCTGGGCAATGTATCTTTAAAGATACACAAAACTTTATTTAAGAATCTCCATATTCCGGGCAGTGTATCTTTTAAGATACATGTAATATTTCCAAAAATTGGGGACAAACATTTTTTTTTCTAATTTTTTTTAGTCTCATTTATGAGTATATTTCCAAGCATACAAGTTAATCCACAAAAATACGATTTTTAATTTTTGCCAAGAAAAGGGTTAAGTACCTATCGGTCTATAGTATAAGTCGATGCTTAAAACTATCTTGTTCACTCACTTTCTCACTTACACCCGGTCTCACAATTCAAACCATCGATGGTTCAGTAGTAGTAGTAGAAAAATTACTGATAATGTATGGACTCACACTTACTCACCAACCCACTTACCCACCAACCCACTTACCCACTTACTCACTTACATTTTTTGCAGGGTCTTCAAGAAATCGTCCCCCAACAACAAGCTCACCCTGTATCTGGCATCACGAGACCTCGTCGTCGAGACCAACAGCATCGACCGTATACAGGGTGTGCTGCACGTGGATGCCGACTACGTGGAGAACAGAAAGCTGTATGGACAAGTCACCCTTACCTTTAGGTAAGAAGCAAAAAAAGTTTACGTTACAGGCTGGAAAGAATCATGGCTGACAATAGCCGAATCAGGAAAAAAAACAGTCGTACGATTTGGACTCGCCGTCAAAGTCACTCCGATGACCGCCGCATATGAGCCACTTGGAGGCGCTGTCTCAGTTTCCATACAATTCTTCCATACGCAAAGAAATCGAGGCGATTTTTAACCGACTCTTCATTACACTAGACGCTCGGTATGTATGGAATGCTACTTGTATTGTCGATTACGACAGTTGTGTAAGCGTGCCGCTGGGTGGCGCTGTCTCACTTCCCATACAAACTGATACGTCTGATGTGTATTAACGACGAGAGTGACTCGTTTTGATCCTAATGACGACACCTGGCACCTAATGGTTGCTTTAAATCACCTACAACCTGTACGAATTAACTGTGCACTCCGTTGGAATGCGACCCCGCTCCTGCTGCCCCGCGCGGTGCCCCGCATTCGCCGCAAGCGCTCAGTAGCGATAGCATCTTTGTTACCGTTGCGCGTTTTCTCGTTTCCATCGTCTAAATACGTTTAATCTCCTGTTGCTATTACTGCGCGTCACAGCGCGAGGTGCACAGTTAATTCGTACGGGTTGTACCAAGGTTGTACTTATGCTCCATTCATGGAAACAAGTTAATATAGCGCTCTCTCTGTCACGTAATCCCATACAAATGACAAAGACAAAAGTCTACGACATTTGACAATCTCAAAAAATGTATTCACACCCGACTATTATAATAAAAGTGAATTATAATTTTTAGTTGAAATTGGGTGTAAAAAATGTAGGGTTTTTTACAAAACAAGAGATAACATTAATTTGTGAAAGTCCATTTAACAAAATAATAATTTGACACTTGAAATTGCACGAAAAATTTATTATGACGTTACAATCTGTCAAAAGCTTTTTGATAAAACAAAGGTAGCCAAGTTTCAACACTGCCTTTTTTGATTTCCCCATTAGCTTGTTTCCTTGAATGGGATAGGACGTGGCTTTACAGAATGGTTGCATTACGTAAACCAGTTAGAAGCGTTAAGTTGATGGTCGAGTAAACCATCGAATTAATGGTTGTTATTACTGTCAATGTGAACCGAAACGTCAAACGTCAAAATCAGCTGTCAATAATGACAGCATGCGTGTCCATCAATCGTCATCAAATTACGTTATTGAAGTATTCTTCAAGGTTTTGTATTGGATTAGCGTTTGATAAGGTGTCTACGAGTACGACTATTGGTATATTATTGACATATTACTAATACATTAAAGCTAAGGATACACTAGGG
>BHDV01000268.1:13123-26394 GCA_005406045.1 Adoxophyes honmai
CAAATAGTACAAATTTGGTACTAAATATTGCAATATGAATTGACTAAATCCAGGTCGTGGTCCCGCCATTATAACGCTAACGATATATCGCATCTATGGAGACAGTTTTGTTTATGTCAGGATTGTATGTAGCAAGTGGAACAACATGGTTTCTGCCTAAACCTGAGAAGAGGGGTGATGGTATGTATGTATGTACAGTCAGGGAATCTGAATGTTTACCCTCAACTCAATTTCATCTCAACCTGCTAAACATCCAATTTCCCTGACTGTATGTATGGAGATAAGTCACTAACTGCATAAATTTGAATTTTGGTTAGATACTACATAAATTCCAAATGTTTTCCTGAAATGCTTCATAGGTAGACAATGTTCAAAAGCAGAAATCAAGAATTGCAATAAAAATGTTTATCAATAAATTGTATTTTTATTCCCCATCTATAAGATCCAGAAAAAAATATACTAATTTTATTGGTAATAGATACTAACTATTAGTATATATTTGGTAGTTCCAAATGTTTGTCAGGTTAAATTAAAACAACATCTGATTATAATTTTTTTAATTAGTGTTTTTCCTTACAAAATAATAATGAAATCATCACTTATACATAAAAACTTAGTTGATGCTTAAATTCCAATAAATAAAAAACTTATATAGATTCTGAAGGTTGCACTTAAGAAACTAAATTTGATTTTAAATTCTTGAAAAAAATCAATTGTTCAAATCATTTTTACTGTAATGGCCACTGACCACTAGTTATTTCGTAGCGTCTGCAGCAAAGAACTAGTGCCTTTCCCATCATGCTAATATCAATTGTTGTACTTTATTAATCTCGAAAGGTAAAATGTGATTTGATAATGTGTCAGCATCATTTCTGTTACTCAATTATATTATAACTCAAAATACATTACATTAAGTAGGTAGTTAATTTTGTTGTGATATAGTGAGTTTAATTTTACAAATGAGAGTGCAAATACATGTTTAGAAACTGATCCTAAAATTTTCAGCAATTGCTACAGCATAGAGATGATCAATTTCAAGTTGATATTTATTATTACGGGCTTAGGGGTGATTGAACCAAACCTGAACATATTTCAGTCTTAAAATATGTTTAGTCTTATGTTTGCCCAGTGTTTTTCACAAGAAGTGATTGACTTGCAAGTGTAACTAATTTCAAGAAAAAATTACATTCTCATGTCGTCAAATTTCCAGCTTGAGTAAGGCATTTGCATATGCTTTTGATGAAAAAATGTGCTGAAATTGCTGGAAATTTTATGCTCACTGAATAACTAAAGCAAGTTGTTGCATTTGCACACTAAGCTGTGCATTTCAACATTCAGACAAAATATGTTTGATTAGTCTGATGTGTTTTGTATGACAATGAGTATGAATTCACGATCTGGAGCGATCAGAATCTCATGTCTTTTACTCCTCACACGCAGGAATGTCAAGTCATTGGAAGAGTCCTGAAAAAACGTAAATATTAAAAACTGGAATTTATTGGATGAAATAATGTTTACTTTCTGGTCACAATAACTAATCCTTGTTTTTTTTTTAATAATAATAATTTTGTTAATAACTACATATAATATAGTTGCTACAATGTTAACTACATATACCTAAATTACTATTATTCTGGGTAGGTTTGAAATTAATTCTTAACCCCTCGTATGCGGGAAAGGAAAAATATACTGCATTCGAGCTTCTTCTGTTTCAATATCTACAAATTATGGTGATTAAATAAAAAATAAAAAAAAGATATCCTTAAAATAGAGCAGATCTGCTCCGTAGTATACGAGAGGTTAAGTAATTAATGTGTCTATTAGAGGACTTAACTTACCATTTCTCTGACCACATTCTTAGCTTTTTCTGTTAGTTGACCAATAAGACCAGAGTACAAGACGGAAGTAGCATTGTCCAAAGAGCTCTTTATGGGAATTCCTGAAATAAGAGGGCATTCAGTACTTCTCTCCAACCAAAATTGAGATACTTACGTCAGAAAGTAAAAAGTTACAGTGCCTAATAATTACAATATACTGGAAGTAACTATAGTAACGTGAGAAAATCGACCAAACCTTCGTGATTCACGATAATCACTCCCATAACACCTTTATGTGCCTGAATGCGCTTGATGGTTTCTTCTACTTCAGTAGCCTGAAATGAATAGAATAATTACAAACTTAATTCGTGTAAAATCCGCGAAATAAAAGCATGAATACAACAGAAAGTTACCATTTTTTCTTGTTAGAAATAACTACTGTACGGGAAGCTCGTTCAGTTTACGTCGTTGCAGTTGCGATTGCGATGACACATGACTGAACTGAACTGACAGATCTCAATCTCATACAAATACCATCGCTGCCACAGAGTGAGAAGGAGTTTACCGATTGGTTGCTTTTGAATTTTTCTTATACAAGAAACCAATCACAAGCAATCCTTGCAAAGCTATTAAAGCTACTAATAAATCCGCGGCTAAAATTATGTTGTATGCGTGAAAAAAAACTGTCATTTTGACGTTTCGACAGTGAGTAAAGTGACAAACTTTTTCAGGTTCCCGAGCTCCCATCCGCAAAATACGACACGAAAATTTTCTTACTATGCCTCACGTCTCACGTTAATAAGGAAACAACAACTTCGAGATCTCAGAGAATATTTTCATGAATGTAAATTTGACTAAAATGCATTCTGTTTGAGGGAACAATGAACGATAGCGCGGCAGAATGCTCAGAAACTCTGGACCCAAGAGTGCAGGTACTGGTAATCGATATTATTGAAGGCAACTGAGTGTTATGGAATCGGAATAAGATATTTAGTATCCAGGTCATCTGCGGAAGATACCAATTAATACTACTCTTTGTTATTTACAGCACTTTATATTATTTTACTTGAGGCTGTTTGTATTAAGTCATTGTTTTCTTTCGAAAAATAAACTACTGTACTGAGATGCAAATTTGTTTTTTAGCTAAAATAATATCAACTTGATTTATAAACTACGCGTTGCAAGTATTGTTAGCATTACCCAGAATATAAGAAATAAAATATGTTCTAACATTTACATAAATTTCCACATAGCATCAATTAAGTTGGCAATTACTTTTTAATTAAATCGTAATTATTTTTAAAGTGAAGAAGCGCAGTCTATTTTAATATTAAAATGTTATGTTTACATACTTACTTAATCAGATTATTTAACATTTGAACATCACATAATATTGAATTTTGTGTACAGATTGAGCTGGAACGCCTAAACACATCAACAGATGAGATAAATCGTTTAGAGGTAGAGTTGGACGAGGCTCGGCTGGTGTTCCGCCGGTTGCTGGCCGAGGGCCATCTCCGCATACAGCAGCTCACCAAGAAACTTGGCACCAGTGTGCACAAAGCCAGGCCTTATTATGAAGCGAGATTCAGGGCTAATATTGTAAGTAATATTATAGACTAGTTCTAGAACTTTTTCCTCACATACAAACTTGTTTAAGATAAGCCTGAGGCCAGTGTTTCGCAAACCATTTGTTTTCACCATGAAAAAAAAGAGGTTTTAAGTTATATTAATCCACACACTTAAATTTTTTAATTTGCAGAATTAATATTTCACAATGTGTTACAAAAATAGGAGTTAAGCAAAAAGGGGGTTAAATGGCCCTAATGAGCAATAAATTGTCCACCTTTTCTGCAGAATTTATTTTGCATTCAATAGAAATTTTCAAGCAGTATTCTTTAGAATACTAGTTGGGTTAGAATAAAACCTCTCCATTTCTTCTGTGGATGTTGGAAGAGGCGACTAAGGAAATAGGTTTGCTTTAGGCGACAGGCTAGCAACCTGTCACTATCATACTTTTTTCATTTATTTTTGAATCTATTATGCTATAAGTGGCTACAAAATGTGGAATAAGTAAGTCTTGACTATGTAACGTTTTGTGTGCTCTGCCTACTCCATTGCGGGCGCCCGCCATTTTGCCCGGCGAGATGAGCGAGAAAGAAAGATTTCAAATGTTATTACATACTCTACTGTATGCTTAAACTTATAAGGTTTTTATTGAATTGGTTATACATTCTGTTTCATCCGGCATTTGTCTGCTCGTCGATGCGGCAGATGCCGATGTAACTTATATTTGTGGTACAGATAGCTGCAGAGAAAAGTAACCCCCTAGTAATGAAACATTGTATCAGTGGAGGGCTACTTTTCCCTGCAGCTGACTGACAATGAACTTCGATTTTTACTATAAGTAATGTTAACTTAACCCATAGACCTCGCAAGAGCTTCAAGCAGCCACCATCACGTACGACAAGGCTAACAGCGCGCACGCGGCGGCGCGCGAGATGGTGTTCCTCGCGGAGCAGGGGCTGGCGCGGCTGGCCGCGGGCTCCGAGGGCGGCGTCACGCTCGACCCCGCCTGGCAGGAGATGCTCAACCATGCCACGCATCGGGTTAACCAGGTCTGACCACGACATTGTTCTAACACATGATCAGTTTGACTAGACAAACGATTCTTAACCTTTATGGCTGGCAACCCACATTTCAAAAATATTAGAAGAATATGGTTTTCGATCGATATCTCGATAACGATGCCGATGCATGTTACGCAAAAATTATACACATAAATTATAGAGCATAAAAATAGCTACAAAAACATCTTAACAAAATTATCGTATCTCGTCGGATAGCCGAGTTATTGTCAAAAAACCGATCTTAACCTTTTTACAAAATGGCGGAAAACCCACATAGGATATCTTGGTCGACAATTTTCAGTAAGTTTTTTTAGGCACTCCCTACTACATATCAAAAATTTAGCTTTCTCGGTTCATTTGTATTTATTTCTAAGTCATTTTTTCCGACGAAATGACTGGATTATGTTACACCTTGGGTGTGTCAGGCGGAGATGGAGCGCGCGTCGGCCACGGTGACGCAGCGCAGCCGCGCGGCCGCGCACCGCGCCGCCGCCGCGCTCGTGCACCAGCTGCAGGGCTCGCTCAAGCGGCACATCGCCAAGTCCAGGTACCGATGGCTCGCCTCTGCCTATAGGCTAGTAGCCTTACTACAGAAGATCCACTCCCGAACGTAATGCATGATTTCCACCAAACGGCCGGAACCGGAAAGAATTTTATGGTCTTTAAACGATACATTACCTTATTTTTGTATTCCGTGGTCGCGGGCGACGTACGTCACCTAGCTTTTGTACGCTGCATGGTAATGTAGACTTAAACACAGTGACCGTAAGGTTCAGTATCGTTTAAAACCCATAAAATTCTTTCCGATTCCAGCCGTTTGGTGGAAATCAGGCATAAGGCGTAAAGATATTGAAATATCTTTCTACCGTTAGCTGTTTGCCGTAAAAAACTTTCGTCACACGATTATAAAGTTCAAACAGGTGTGTCAATTCTTTGACGGTATCAATCAAAAGCAAAATAATCCCATAGATGAAAAAAACAAGTCTTTCGTCTATAACGTTTTATACACTGCTCTTGCATTGACTCGCTGTAGACACTAGAAAGCATGGTCATTATACCTAGTTAGTTCTTCGCTTTGTACAATATTATTAGTAATTTCTAGAATTATTCACAAACCTTACTCCTTGTGGTTAGCTGTTTCTTTTCTACCAGAATTGAAGGTGTTTGGCTTCTTGAATATGGATTTGATACATTTGGAACTTTCGAATTCACACGCCCAATGTGTACACTACCTAACTTAGTTTTAGTTAATGCACAGTTTTTAATTTTTCAGATTTTTTTGTAATTTTGGTAGAGCTCGCCTCTGCTTGTTTTCCTTCTTTGTCTGGCTTTAGCATTGTATTATGATTATAAGTATTGCGAAATATTTAAGATGTGTATTTTTCTGAAGTTTTAGACTAATTGAGTCAAAAGGAACATAGACATTTTATTATCTACCTACTTTTGCTATACTTAGTTACAATCCTTGGCATTTAACTTATCAAAATGTGGCAGTAAGCTCGCGCATCGCTTTCCTATAAGGCAAACATAGACTTACAAATGTCACGACACCACAATAAAAGCTTGAAAAATAATTTATGATTAATTTACTGAGTTTGGATAAACGTATTTAACGTATGTATTAATTTTTTTGTCGTCCAACCTATTCTTTGGCACGCAAGCGAAAAGCTAGTTTGCTTCTGTGAATTCCGACTAATTGAGAACTTATTATGTAATTACATTCTAAAAACCATTTAATTCGTCATATTAATACCACATCAACTAGTCATGGAGTTTTTTTTTACTTGGCTTTTTAAGTCCCATCTATGTAGCGAAGGGACCTAATAATGCGTTAATCATTTTGATTATGCTATTTGGGCTCTGTTTATCAAATACTTGTAACATTCAAGTGGAAACCTTTAACACATTTTATTACAAAAGTACTTCCTCTTACATGTTACTTTAGTTTGAAAAACAGGGCCTTTCTACGCTGGTAACACCGTAGTTCACACGGGTCACAAAGATTGGCACCCGCTGTACATTAGTGCAGGCCTCGCCTCGGAGGAATGAAGACAGGAGTACGCATCGGTTAATTTTCTTGAACAAACCTTGCTGCCGTTAACTGCGTGGGATAAGTCTACTCACTGTATAGCGCCCGCGTACCGATGCAAAATTATGTGCGTTGATACATACACGCAATGCAGCGAGATTAAGTCTGGCAAATAAATTATGAGAATGGAAAACGCAATTGCAACACCAAGTTGACAATATAGACTATTTCTACTAACAAACTTTAAAATATCCACATGCCATGCATCTTGAATTTCTAATCCTCCTAATGCTCCTGCAAATACCAATGCACAAATATTGGAATAACTTTAACAAGTTGAATTGTCTTTGGTAACAATATCCATAACAAACAACATACCTACTTCCAACGTTACATCCAACGAAAGACAATAACGAAGTGAAATACTTTCTATTGATGTACCAACTCATGGATACATTTTAAAGTCACTTGACTTAAAGTTATAAATAGTTTAAACCAAATCGCATTCTCATCTTTAATTTGCCAAACTACTTAAATTTCACGCACACAACAGCCATATGATTCCGAATCATATACCCATGGCATAGGTACCACCTAGTACACCTCCTGTGTTCACACCTCCGAGGTGCAGGCACCCACTAACTCCGCACGGTCTTGTAAATAGCTATTTCTGCTTGTGTAGTGGCCGCACGCTGCGCCCGCGCCGCGGTCTACCAACTGACGGTACCTACTTACTTTTTCTTTTGCATGTAACTTAGAATAAGTCATGAGGATAACATTGAAGTTTAATTTGACAGATGAAACCGATTGTTTCTCATTCTAATAAGCAGGGATCATACTTTTTCCAGCATTCTTGGTGCGGTGACGTAAAATGACTTGTGAGAGCGACCTAGGGTTGTCGACGTGTATTATTATTTATGATTGACGTTTGAAATTATACATACATACATACATACAGTCACGCCTCTTTCCCACAGGGGTAGGCAGAGACCACTTTGTTCCACTTGCTACGATCCTGGCATACTTCTTTTGCTTCATCCACATTCATTAGTCTCTTCATACATGCTCGTCGATTTCGGGTACTCTTGACCTGACCTGTTTCTAAAACGTCCGCAATTTGGTCACGGAACGTCCGTCTAGGTCTTTTGAAATTATGTAATACTGTATTGTCATTGAAAACGACCGGGTTTCACTTGTGGCCTCTCATGCAGAGGGTCGTAGGCTCGCAACTCTGAACTTTTCGAAAATGTGCGGAATCGAATTTGATATTTACCACGAGCTATACGGTGAAGAAAAAACCACGAGGGAAAATGAATACAGCAACGAAGTAATTCAATGATGTTTATGAAGTTCGCAACCCGCACCGGGCCCGCGTGGGAACTATAGCCTGAGAGAAGGGCTGTGCCCACTTGTAGGACGTATTTGGGCTGGATTGTTATTATTACATTATTATTATTGAAAATTAAACACTTCAATATTGGGTGCTACTGACAACTCTCGTACTGCACCAAAAATACAGGAAAAATAAAATCGCTGATTACAAGTCAATTTAAATGTGACAATCGGCTTCGATCTATCAAAAACTAGGTGACACTAATTTATTGGCGTGTTGTTCGAAATGCCTACTATTTTTTACAATGTCGCAACAGCTCTCATAAATCTATGGTCGGTATTTAATAATCTCGAACTATTTTTAAAAACAATTCAATGTTATCTTCATTGAGTGGACTCGCCGGTGTATTTGGTATAATTCTGACACTGATTCTCTCATAAACATTTTTTACAAAATACGCTGGCGTGTAAACTTTAAGAGGAAATGGAGCGGTCATGTTTTGTATGGAAACGTAGTCCCCTGATTCCTCGCTGGATATTACCCGTAGAAAAATGATTTTTTACATCAACAATCTAATGATATGTTAGCATGTTCCTATGTTTTCCTTTTTTTCTTTATTGAATTATTAAAGGAGATATTAACCTTCAAAAACAAGAAAAATTGGCAATTTTTTTCCGTTGTGTTCAAACCTCTAGAAACCAATTTTAACACAATTATATCAAAATATAAGAACATAGAAACACAGTTATGACATTTTTAAACATTTAATGAAAAAACATATGTAATCGGTTAAGTTTTGGAGAAGAAATCAGGGGACTACGAAACGTTGTTTTTGAATAATTTTTATAGGTATTTTCGGTCCGAGCTGTAGTTGTTCTTATCGCACTCGACGTCGTCTGGGCAGGTCACGGCGCGACAGCAATAGATTTAGCAAATACCTATTTTTCAATTCCTTCGACCGGCATATTTCCTCTTAAATTGTAGTATTTTGCATGAATAACTTATATTGATAATTCATTTAGATGTGCGATTGTTCGAGCGTTCAACCTCATTCATCTGGCTACATTTTATACGCATCTGCTGTAGATTATTGATGTCTTATTCGATAACTAAACGGCTGTGCCAGGATATGATAAATGAAAATGAATAAATAAATATTCCTCTAGTTTTGCAGAAAAAGTGTCCAGAGGATTGAAACGCTCGTATACTCGCCCAGATAGACTATTATGGTTTCGTATACTTAGATATTGCCCATACAATAGCATCTGCACCTTTGCTTGATTAATTTCACAAGCTTGACTTGTAGATTGCCTTCTTTTCGTTACTCACACAACCACAGTGAACGAATTACACGAAACCAACATCGATAGGTATACAGGATGGCTGGAAATTGACTGGTAAATATTTGAACCAGTGGTCGGGTATACGCGTCTGAAAACCCCTGTGAAGTTTTTTTTTGGAATTTTAGTTTTTTAATTGCTAGAAATGCCTACGAAACTTGTGATCTGCCTGTCCCATTTTGGAATACAGGTGTGATGTATGTATAGTTTTGTATTGGCATAGCTATAGTGTAGGTTCATATAGCACAGGTTTGCGATACACAGGTCGTACTGGCCTGAAAAGCGATGAAACATTTGTCTCTCAAAAAGTTAATAAAAAAAATGTGGAAATATTTTACACGGGTTTTCAGACGCGTATACCGGACCCCTGTTTGAAGTATTCACGGTAAATGTCTGTCGAACTTGTATACCTATTACTCATATAATGACGCCATCGCGCTGCCCCGTGCAGTCAGTGCGTTTGGAGCTAAAAGGCAAGCGCAGACGATAGACTTTGTGCGATCGAGTCTGCGGCGCACATAAAGTCTGCGTGGATTGTATGCATTGTGCGCCGGACTTTTTGCGTGTCGTGTGCGTTACGGCATATAATTCCATAGGTTCTATTTTCACATCTAAAAAGTCCGTCGCGGATAGTCTGTCGTCTGCACAGGGCCTAAGACTAAATAGTTGTTAAAAGATTTTACAAAAACAATCATCAATTGGTCAACGAACGTTCAAACTACTCCCAGGCCTTATTTCGAGGAGAAGGCCCGCATCAATTCGGCCCTGGAGGGCCAGAAGGCGCGCATCCAAGCGCTGGAGCTGCAGGTCGCTGCCGCTAAGCAGCAGTACGCGTCTGCTCTCCGCAACCTCGAGCGCATCTCCGACGAGATCCACCGACACCGCTCGAGGAGACAGTCTGCGCGGAATGGTGAGTTGCCTTCATCACAGAATAGTTAAAAGACCAGAGACCCGATTATATGCAGCATAAAAGCTTGATTGCATAACGTGACCATTTATTGTTTTTGTCAGAGCGGGACATTCAGATTCAATATGTAGTAAAAAAAAGTTTGTCAAATTAAGATTATTGGTACGAAAGTGCTGAAATAATTAGACCCAACGATTTTCAGAAAAAAAAAACATTCTCGTCATTCCAGCCAAAAAAAAAGTTTTTCATGTTTGTGTCCTTCGCTACTGCTTGTAAATCCTTGTACGTGATTAGTAAATCCAGCACTTTTTGCACCTCTTCCCACGTAGGCAGATCTACATAATCTGCTTTCCTGCGCGGGGCGCCGTACCACACATTTCGAGTGAGAAAATACATTTTAAATTATCGTTAGGTCTGTTTGCGAAAGCAACAAGACAGACTGCCTGAATGCGGGGCTGTCCCGCCCAAAGCGGGACATATGGTCACGTTATACATAACAATGTATATGCATGCAAATGTGCGCGAAAAATGCCTCATAGACTATTAGTGGCCGGATTATATGCAACATAAAAAGCTTGATATATGTATTCAAATGTGCGCGAAAAATGCCTCGAAAATGACAAATAAAAAATTGTATAAATGCCGGTCGCAGAGCACAGAAATTCCAGCGTTGACCCGCTGCTGTCTATCTCTGTCGCACGCGTGCAGTAATACAGTTGCACGTGCTAAGTGCGAGCGTGAGGCCAATGTTACGGCACGCGTGCGACAGAAAGATAGTAGCGGTTTAACGCTTGAATTTCTCTGTGCTCCGCGACCGTACTTCAGTACAAAATAGAAATTTGATTTTTTTTGCTGTACAATCAAGCATAAATAGTATTAAACTAAGTATCAATTAACAATAGGGTCTTTGACAACAGTAAAAATAAACTATAATTTGTGGCCATCCTAACAGATTATAGGAAAATTAAACATATTTCACTTTCTTTTGTTCAAAATATTATGCATTTTTAGAGTATTTTGTTCTATTAATTTCTAATATTCGTTAATAATGTATCTGTGACTGAAACGCTTGCGATTGATTGATGACGTCACATACCATGAAAGGTATCTGTAGTCAAAGTGGATATTGATAATTTGACATGACAATTTTGACAGCTTCTTTGTGTGGTGCCTTTGTTTACTTGCATTTGACGTCAAACACCGTTTTTGGCGTGAGTTTGAGAATTTGAACTTTAATATTTATTTTCTTTGTTAATACAGACAAGAATCCGGAAATACTAATATATCGTGTTTATTACATAATGAAGAATTTATTAAAAATATATTTCAAAAATGTTCAAAAACCCTATTATAGTGGTCGGCAAGCAACTTGGCCAGATTTTAAGTAGTGAAGGCTTCGCGTATCGCTTTTCCCCCTCTACTCTCATCTTGCCATGTCAAATGCCGACAGTAAACACCCAGTATCTTCCACAGCTGGCTCAGACATAGACCGAGCTTCAACCATCACGGACGCGGCCAGCGACTCCAGTACCACCGGAGCGCTAGAGGAGCTCTGCGACCGCAGCGCGGACGCCTCGGTGCGCGAGTGGCTGCGCCGCGCCGCCGCCGAGCGGCCCGCCGAGCGGAGAGACGACACCTGGACCGAGATCGACCTGGACTACTCTAGCCCTGAGGAGGTGGGGATATTCTAAATTCGAAATTCAAGGTTTTATCTATATCGCTGACACCTGGATAGAGATCGACCTGGACTATTCCAGCCCTGAGAAGGTAAGAACATCATTTGCTAAATTCAAAATTCAAAACCTGGATGTTGATCTGGACCACTCCAACTTCAAGAAGGTGGGAATATCGTCTTCTAAATTCAAAATTCGAGATAAAAAAAATTATGCCGCTGACATCAAAATAAAATGAACTTCGATGGAGGTCGACCTGAACAGAGATCGACCTGGACTATTCCAGCCCTTAGGAAGTGCAAATAACTTCTAAATTCGAATTTCAAAATTTTATTTATACTGTCGACGGGGGCCAGTGACGTCAGGCCACTCGAAACTTTAGAGCACTGTATCTTCTTGGTTTTTGAATTAAAATAAAAAATACGTGTACAATATTTTTTGATAATCTATCGTAAAACTAAATAGTTTTTATTAACTATAACCAATTGTGGTGTGGTTTCAGGTGAGCTTCGAGAAGTGCTCTTTACGGCCGCGCTCGCCGGCGGAGGCGCCGTCGCCGCCCAGCCCCGGCGACTCCAAGGTGTCGGCCGCCTCGCCGCGCCGCATCATACGGTATGTCCAGCTTTATCTTACTATACTAAGAGATTCTTGAAGTTTCTCGATGTTGTTGTTAAAAACCCTTGAAGAAAGCTATTATATTATTTATACTAAAGACCCGCAACGCTTCGCACGGATGCCATGCTAAATATACAAACATACATGCATACATAAAATCACGCTGTGTTCCCAAATGGGATAAGCAGAGCACACGACACGTGACGTAAACAAAACCATTATTATGACTATCACGCTTTGCAGCCACTTCCAGCATAATTTTAGATTTGATAACACGGGAAAGAGTTATAATAGTGACAGGTTGCTAGCCTGTCTCTTAAATCCTATGGAGTGAATCCCCATGATATAACAGAGATCTCTCTATTGGAGTCTTCCCCGCTCAGCTACACAGTGGATGTTACTCGTATCTCTTGCTTGCAGCCGGTCGGTGGACCGCAGCGCGGCGCTGCGAGCGGAACTAGAGAAAGGGCGGCGGCAATCCCTGGATGCGCTGTTCCACGACACCGGGGAGAAGGTCAAGGAGATGTTCCAAGGTCAGTCGCGGGGTTTGCTTGTACTGCAAGGGGGGGGGGATTTAGTTTAGTCCCTATTTAAATTTTGGAAAAATGTGAGATACATATTTTTGGGTTTAGTACAGTGAGTTACCATTCACCCGGCCTTTTTTTAAAGGATATTAAGATAACATAGATATGTACCTTAATGACAGTGATTGTTTGTTGTTTTTTCAAGAAGTGCCATACAGCCAAGTTTTGGTCTACGTCGAAGTGAAAAATACCTCTTCAAAAAACTTTATTTAGCCAATTACTCACTTCTAAATTGAAGTAAAAAAAAGCCGTAAGTAAAAAGCCGTGATAGCCCAGCGGTTCGAACTGTGGCCTCTCAAGCAGAGGGTCGTGGGTTCGAATTCGAACCCCGGGCTCGCACCTC
>BHDV01000268.1:33924-56825 GCA_005406045.1 Adoxophyes honmai
TATACTACGCTTGGTCACCGAGGGGGGGGAGGGGGTCAAAAAACACGAAAAAATGGGTCACGTAGTTTGGGTATGTTCCCTATGTACTCGTATGTAACATACCCTTTTACTGAAATCTCCCTAGTAAAAAGAAAACAATTTTAGATGCCTACTCGCCTTAAATGGTAATTGTCTTCGTTAGCCTTTTTGCGCAGGATGATGCATTTTGGTTACATCAGTGGCTGCGCGGGCGCAGTCCGGTCACGCACAGGAAAGTGTATCGGCATCGGCAGCATCACAATATGTACTGTAGTGAGAGTTCTGCAGACAACTCAGTTTCCCACTCAGGATAAGCTGCAAGCCGCACATACCTTCGCTATTATACCTACTTTTCACTACCTGATGTTTTGTTGAACATAATTTCATTTACAAGCACTTTGAGTACTTTTTTACGAAGTTCGTGATACGAACTAATGATTTACCAAACCCCGACAATCGTATGAGTACCTACATAATAATATATGAACAATAGGTAAATAAAGTGGGAATCACTTGTCGTTAACGGGTGATGAACTGGTGAGAGAAGCTTCTTATTGATTATGGTTTTGTACTATCGAAAATACACACGGTTTTATTCTTTAAAATATTTGTCGTATTATTATACGTATTTGTCGTTACATATTAGTGCTCCTCTCTACTACTCAAAGGTTAGCTGGCAGAGATCCCTTTTTGGGATAATTCCGCCTTTGTACCTACTCTAAAAAAAATATTTGCGACTTATCTGTAATTTATCTGTTTGTACAATAAAGAGTTTTTTACTTACTTTACTTAATATTAAAATACCCCTACGACTTCTGCTTTTGCTTCTCAGCTCGGTGCGGCGCCTTATGAGTAGCTGAATATTCGATGGTTAAAATCCTTTCTAATATTACAAATGAGAAAGTAATTCGGTCTATCTGTCGCGTTGCCACGCGAAAATTACTGAACCGATTTCAAAGAAATTTTGGTGCACAGATAGCCTGAGAAAGGATGTACATATGATACTTTTTAATGCGAAAAAAGGGCTTCAAAGGGTTGAAATGCCACCCAAAGTCAGTATTCGCGGGCACAGCTAGTTCTCTACAGTTGATCGTTTAGAATCCCCTAATACATAATCACGACCATTTGAACGTCAAAGCATCAACAAAAAGCAATTCTCTTTTCAGCCAAAGTAAACATTACTCGGGAAACAACAAGCGTACCTAATCAAAATGCAAATACGAATAAATGGAATAGAATTCCCCGTACTACTGACTGTGATACCCTTACAGCGCTGGTCAAGAAGCAGGCAGTCCCGTTAGTCGCCCTGTTTCGCCTTTTTCAATGGCTCGTTTCTGATTCGACACGAGACCTCCTCTATGGCCGCTACAATAGGACATGTTTCGGGGCCGGGCAGTGTTTAAATGCTACTGTTTTATGTATTTGTGTCAGGAGTGTTACAGGTGAACGACCGAGCCTATCGTTGCGCAGGAATCGCCGCAACATTTTTTTAAGATGCAAAAAGAAATCACAATCGCAAAGAGAAAACGTCATTTGTTTTTTGCTGCAATCTTAATCCAAGAACAGTTAACCCTCGGGTAGAGTAGCGAGTAGCGACTACACGTGTAGGCAAGTCAGATCAAACATGTAACAACATATTTCTTCTCACGAATAAAATCTAATTAGGAGGTAAAGCAACACATATGTACTACCTACGTTGCTTATAATAAATCGACGTTTTCTTTTAACAGCGGAAGAAAACAACTGCGAGCATCCTGTAATTTTGTAATAATCTCGGGAAATATAAATGAGGATTTAACTATCCACAGTAAATGTTCCATCAATTACATGTAACGAGAACCCTCTCGTAAAAAAATTAAATGAAAATTGTCTTATAATCTATTATTTCTTCGACATTGAATACTTACATCCAAACGAATAGGTAGTTGTCTAAAGAAATTTTATGTTTAAATCAGTATCGCCGTTAGGTAGGTACCCCATATCTAGTCTTGATTCTATATGACTTTGACCGAAGCGAAGTGACCAATGGCTTCCTCTACAACCTTATTAATTTGGAATTGTTTTAGTAACCGGAGCATGCGTTTGCATACGCATGCGCATCACGCGCGGTGACGCCGGCGCAACCGTCACCGTTACCGACATTTTGTAATGGCGACCAAGGGAATGCACCGCCCTAGACGCGAGTCAATGTCCTCGTATACTTTAAATTATTTGAAACTGTACGTTGACTGGATATAGAAGTCCTGGCCAGAAAGAAAGCAGGACGTGCCTTAAGGACAGCGAACTCTATTTAGAAAAACATGGCGGAAAATTGTGTTAAAAAAACAAAACACTATAGGAATTATTTTTAAATATGGCGTATAAGGAGTCTAAGAGAAGCCCGTAACATGATCATTAGGATTGTATTATAATGGTCTGGGGCATTTAAGGTCGATAAGTTACACACCCATGTTGCGATACATCATAAGGTCATAACGTCTGCTCGATCTAAATCTTATCCCTATAGGCTTATTCTTGAATGCCGACCGCAGATGTTGTGGTTGAAGGAAGATCGAATAACCATTGTCAATAAACTGTGCCAAGATCACAAAAGCATTACCTATTAATAAACGTGGGTATGAATGGAATAGATATCTACTCGTATCAATTAATGCATCTAGTTACTGCTCCGCCTACGATGCTAATAAAATTAACTTGATGTCCGAGGGTACACTTGTACTGCACGTGTGGTAGGATCACGTAAATGTCTTGCTTCGATACCATTGAAATTCAGCAAATGTTTTTAATAAGTCCCGTCATTCTTCATCTCTTTTATGACAATAATTTCGCTAAGCATTCTTGCGGAAAATATTTTGCAACGGAGCAACACTTGAAACTTGAGGTACCTCATATGCTATTAAAAATACACTGTGAGAACAAAGTTAATAAGAAAAGAAAATTAAAAAATCATAAGCTTTATTATAAGTTGTCATTTTACAAAATAATAACCAGATAGCGACTCCGTTGAGCGCGCTTTCCTCCGCCTCGCCGGGTGGCAGCGACAGTCGTAAGTACAGGAGCCTTGTTAACCACTGATTTAGTGAATTAGATAAAGCTACATTAACTTACGGCTATATTGCATAACTTACAGAAAGGAGGTAAATTTACAAATACCGTGATATCTTTAATACTACACACAATGCTAAAAATTACACATCATTGTCGGCCAAATACTTTCCTGTGTAGGTAGTTTTAATCACAACTCAACACAACAGAATCGAGTGTCAGATTTATACCGAATGCAAATTCAGAAGTGGACCTAAAAGAGATAAAATTAAATGTTGACGGAAATAGGTCTAGTTATTTAAATTCTAGGCGTGTTCAAACAACATTTTGGATCCTGGCATTGGCATGGCATTAATGGTATCTAGTAGACGCGTAGGTATTGCGTAACAACACTTAAAATATCATTTATTTACAAGCAAATGATACAATAATTAACTTCATTGGTAACGTCCGAATCATCCTCATTAGCATTATAATATCTAATATCAAACATCTCTAAAGCTTACAACTAGCCTTAAACAATGTCGAAATGAAGACAATAAATACATCACTATGACAAATAAAACAGGTACAATAGATGCTTCAAATAATCTAATGGTATGTTACGCTTACACATCTCAACTTAAATCTATTCAATTAGATGTAACAAAGATCTCAGGTAACTATTAAAATCCTAAATTACGTTGCATTACAAGTGAGTGTCTATTTTTTCTTGAACACAAAAAAAAACCTACATCGTAATGTTAATCCTAATACGTTTTGGTTGTAATTATAGGTCTCCCAATATTGTTCTTTTGTACGTGTAATTACGTAATTAGGCAGGAAATTTATAAAAAAAGAAAATATACGTTAACTCCAATTATAGATGTTGTTTATAGTGTTTGCAAAAGACGGACGGATAAAAAATACAAAATTAACATTCTAAAATTAATCACTGTGACGCTGCGAGTTTTACAAATAGGTACCTACACAGTGAAAAAGTCAGTCACAATAAAAATAATCAATCACAGTTATTTACAAATCCATAATTGACACTTCACAATTTTTTGCACAATATAAACAACAGGTATCGAAAAACTCTCTGGTGAAATAGTCGTACTTATGACTTTACATATTTGAATTTTATATTGCAACTTTTCCTTTAAAAAGTTGTATCTAATGTCAAACTACCCAGTGTTCGATATAGCTTCAATCAAAATTACCGACAGCCTGGTTTTCACATTTAATTGTGATTGAACTACCCACCTACGGCTGAAAATATCGATCATTTCATGCACATATGTCATTGTCACATATAAATTGGATTAACTCTAACATTACAATAATTAACTTTTTCCAAGTCCTTTGAAGGACCTGCCTGCCCTTCAGCTTCAACAGTTAAATAATAATAATTATGCAGGTATGTATGCAGTAGTTGTTTTAAGAATAGAGTTAAAGGTAAATCATCTTAGATGCATCAAATGCATCGAATTTTAATTTAAAATTAGGGTAAGTGCGAACAACATTTACCATCAATACTTAAAAGTACCTATCTAGATTTCATTAAATAAATGAACATGCTAAATTTAAGTCTACGATTATTTTAATTTTCGTTAACTTTACGCTTATAAGCGTCCATACCACAAGCTTAACTCTTATTAAATTCGATATTTATCTTTATCTCACTATTCACACCACTTTCTTCACCATAGTACAGTTCATGCATAGATCACTCAACATGACGGCTAATGCCCTCTATCGTCTGTGACGGTAAACGTGCCGTTGCAGGGCGAGGCGCTGTCGAACGTCGGCCTGTGGAAGAAAGTGTTTGTTTTAGTTTAACGGCGCGTTACATAGATGGCGTATGATAGACCAAACTTTATTCTGATATCGTTAATTGAACGATTTCGAAAACAGATAAAATCGCAAAATTGCAGAGTATCAGTTATTTATTTAAAATTTATACAAAACAATGGATAAACATAACTTTATTAGTTAAGCAATTAATCAAATTCAAATAATTACATGACATAGACTATCTAAAAAAAAAGATACAATTTCGAAAGAAGTTGAATATAGTTTTACGCAAATATACCAGATGTTAGAAAACTTGACTTCCACAACTAAACTTTACTCTAATAAAAAAGTACCTAGTCAAATGCAAATCGGGCATACGCTCAGTAATCCGCACATTACATTTACATCACGCCTGTACCTACCTATTCCCAAATGGGGTAGGCAGAAGACACAAAACACTATACAGACAAATCCATGGCTATTTCACGTTTCGTGGCCACTTTTAGTATATATTTTTAGGTTTTAGGCTACCAGGAATAACAGTGACAGGTTGTTAGTCAGTCGCCTAAAATATACCTTAACCTATTTCCTTAGTCGCCTCTTACGACGTCCATGGAAGAAATAGAGAGGCGCTTTTCTAAATCCGACATCACACGGAACTTAACACAATCTTTACTCGCTTTATTTACTTTTCCCTTGGATATTAAGGATAAAAATACTACCCCTATTTCATCCATGGACGTGGTAAAAGACGACTAAGGAATCAGATTTAGGTTTGCTTTATATGACAGGCAGCAACCTGCCACTAATAGTAATTATACCTCTCTCGTCTATGTTTAAAGCTAAACGCAAAATACTCGTGGTTTCGACTATGAATCGTTTTCTGTTCTCAGCCTACCCCATTTATGAATATAGGCGTGATGTTCAATTGTTCATGTACTTTATGTAAGTCTGAAATTGTATCTATTGTTAACAAAGACATGTAGAGATTTTGTATCCATAAGGCTTTGTCAGTGAGTACACAATTCTTACTTTTTGCCAGTGACGCTTGTCTCGTCCGTCCGCGAGCTGTCCGGCAGGAGAAGGACGATGCCGCCGCCGATTCCGCTCAGCGCCGCAATCGTCACCATCGGCAAATGGTCATTCAGAGCTTTCTGTAAATTCGTCGAAATAGGTCAAATCCTTAACTTTTAGTAAGAAATTATTAATCATTCCAAAAGTATTGTACCTATGGTAAGCGTAACGAGAAAATGTACAATGTTCCAGATTTGAAACTCGGAGGACTTGTCGTTGTAGAAGGAGTATGTTTGCGACAGGATTTGAATAGGATGGGATGCTCGAATTAATTTAAACATCTTATGATATTAGGCTTGCTTTCACTATTTATTGTACGAAACGATGATCCAAATTAAGTTGATGGTTTTAAAATTATGGTTTTAAAGATATTACTTTAACTTACCAATTTCCACAAATAAGGTATGCAAATAAGAGCAATACCCGCAGCTATTTGACTGGCTCCGACTCCAAGATTCCTTATCACAGTAGGATATAACTCAGCAGTGAAAATCGGTAACATCATATTAGTCGCTCCTATCGCGAATTTCCCGATCATAAGGCAGAGGATCATGACCCAATCGTCTTCCGAAGACATAGAGAACAGTTCGCTAGCAATGCAAGCTAGCCCGCATACTACCATACTGATGAAAATAGGTGCTCGTCTACCAGCCTTCAGAAGTATGGGAATACTCATTGCTATGGCTGGGATCTCTACGACAGCAAGAATAATTGAAGTGACCTGAAGATTCCCCAAATTAAACTTTCCAATATTCAGCAGCAAACCGTAGTATGCAATTGTCATAGCGAACCATGAGAGAAACAGGCAGATTGTCCTCTTAAGTAGATGTCCTCTGAATAAAAGTGTAACACTCGGTTTCTCTTCGGGATTTTCAGCTCTATGAATGATCAGCAATTTGTCTAAATCGGCAGGAAGTTCTCGTTTGTTGAATTTAGCAGCGCTTTGCAGGATTGCTTTCGCTTCTTGGGTGCGCCCCATGCTGAGTAACCATCTTGGAGATTCCGGCAGGAAAAACCTGAAATCCCACGTAATTAAGAGTAAGAATAGTTCCATTCCTTTTATTTTAAGGTCATAAATATAATCCCCGTATATATAATATGTCCCGTGTGGTGCCGGGTTAGAATAGCACCTCCCCCTTTCTTCCCGTGGGTGTCGTAAGAGTCGACTCTGGGAAAGGGTTAGTGTATTGTGGGCGATGGGCTAGCAACCTGTCACTGCAATATCACGTTTAACCATCTGATTACCCTGAAAATGCTAAACGTGGCACTGGATTTTTTGAATTCATGTGCTCTGCCTACCCCTCTTGGGAATACAGGCGTTAGAATATGTATGTATGTATGTATGTATGCATAAATATAAAAAGCAAACTGAAATAAAGGTGTCCCATTTAAATACTCACCACAATACAAGTAATAAACATCCAGGCACAGATAACGACAGCTGCAAGTTCCTCCAATCAGGAAGCACTACAGACAGCAGAGTTACTATGATGTATGATAGTGGCAGAGGGAAAAAATTGCACACTCCGGCGATAGTCACCCACTTGCCCCCGACCAGTTCCACTGAGAGCACGAACGCTGCGTAGACCACGGATACGGAAACTAGTCCCATGATTAGCCTGACCACCACGTACTGAATGTACGAGCGCACCAGGAGCGACAGGATGGCTAAAGCGCTTTGGGCTACTATCATCCCCATAAGAATCCGCTTACGACCGAACCTGAAATGAATTAAGTGCATTAATAAAATTGTAATGTTTATCTAACGTAATTCTGTCTCTGTTGTCAGTCATTTTAGAAATCTTGATGTTTATAGTTTTCACATACCCACTAATACTAATAAGTTTAGTTATGGTAACGATTTGACATAATATTGACTTTTTTTGTTAGCGGCAGTCATTCTATACACTCCACGCAAATAATAATCCCCGAAACTAATTTTTGTGTATTCATCTACTTAGTCCATTTAGACGAACACCCGTTTTGCATTTTTCACAAACACTTAGTGTTCCATATGATGTTTTTATGACGAGTTTGCGTTGAGCATTACCATTACCGTGCGGATACCACGAAAATGTAGCATGCCGTATTCGTTTTTCCGTAGGTATGTACATATCCCCAAATAGAGTTCAGTAAAATCTATACGATTTGGAGACTTCCATACCTGTCAGAAATCCATCCACCTACGACTCCTCCGATGCCTACTCCAATTAAAAAAACAACTTCGGCTAAACTCGTCAGCCCAGCTCTGTCGCAAACTAAGCTCCACTCCGAAATTATAGTATCTCCCACTTCGGTCCTGTCGAAATCCCATTCCTTGCACTGTTGGAATGACTCCAGTAACGGAGCTGTGTGGTTCAATATGCTCTCTACAGTAATACCCTCGGGGATGTCTCGAACACTGCACGCATTAATGGGTTGACTGTAATTAATCCATTCGTCTATGGGTAGTCCTGAAAGGTTGTCGGGTCTCCGGCACCAGAACTTTGTTTCTCTGGCCTGGAAATTAGAACAAATAATATATATTATATACCTACCTCTGTTTTCTTACTTATTTTATTTAAAAAGTTTGTGCTTATTGTGTTTGAGTAAGAACAAAAAGTCGTTCAGGAAATGATATTTGAATATGCAAATCGTATTGTGTCTATCTCTTTTGTCCTGACCTTCAAAAGTATGACAGCTAATTATTAAGTTTTATTCTTATGCAGATTACTGTTGCGACAAGAATTTTATTGACAAAAACAAAAAACGAAAAAAAGTGGTCAAGAAATAATAACAACTCAAGGGATTTGATTCAGATCATCCCTTCTCTACATTATACCTACATTACATCTCAAAATTGTAATCTCTCTTTTCGTGAGTACCAGGCCTCGCAACGTAAATGTCGTGAAAGGTTTGTTTTCTGCGTAACGTTTAGTAGTGACTTATGTTATGGCATGTTATAGGTTATAGAACTTTATGTTATCATTACCGTGAACGTGGGCAAGTATATGTGGAAGGTGCAGGGGAAGGAGAACAGCGACAGAAGGAACGTCATGAGCAGCTGCCAGCGGCCGTAGTTGCCGATGGCCGTGGACACCACGTCGTGCTCGTCTTCGACCGCCGCGCCCTTCTCTTTACTCGATGTCGGGCTCGGGATTACTGGAAACAAGAGAAGTTTGAAATTTAGTTAATCACGTATTTAGTGGCTAAGGTAAGACAATGTAACAGTTAAAACCTAACTAACTTATTGAAAAAACACCACCATTTTTTCGGAGTGACGCGTGTAAGTATGAATGATTTTCTAAAAGACTTAAGTATGAACTGCAAAACGTCTAATTTTAATCTCTCTGTGCGCTTAAAATACTTATGAGTTATTTTCTGCCTCATTTTAATGGTAATGTTTTTAATGTTTTCGCAAGTAGGTAAGTATTTTTATGCTAAGTTTGTCGATGATGTATGTTACTTTTGAAATACATGCTTATTCTTTTATGAATTAAATAAGATATGCTGACATTAAGACACAAATCAGGCCGTAACAAAAGTAATAACCATCGATCAATCAATCGCTGTAACACGACAAGAATGTTAATTTATAAATGTTATTTTAAGCAAGTGGTCCTAAGCTTTGTTGAATTCTTAAAATACGTACATATATTACAGATATTTATGAATGTTACCTTTTTTAACTAACCGATCAACAACCAACTTTTACATACACCATAAGGGCTATACCTATTTCACCGGGACACCACGGCGGCGCAACCAGTCGCAAAATGTATGATATGGTTGCGCAACCAACGGACACCAGGTAAGTAATTCCCTATAGAGCTGTATACATTTTGTTGGTAGCCGACGACTGGTTGCGCCGCCGTGGTGTCCCGGTGAAATATAGCCCTAAGGGAGGCAACCCAAACAAATTAAAACGAAAAAAACTAGAATTAGACTAAAATTTATGCTTCTTTTAAATTACATACCTACCTAAATGCGGAAGTTATTACATATTATGTATTTTAATTTCACGCATTTATTTACAAAGAATTAAGTCATACCTACCGTTTTTGGTACTCTTACAAGTTTTGTAATATTTAAAAGGCATAATTATTTTTAACGCATGCTGATTGTTTTTACTAATGCTTCTACAGCCTAACCCTAACCTCTCGCATTCTAAAGGTAGTCTGTAGAGTTATTATCTAAGCTAAGGTAACACCATTAAGTTCACGGTAAATGCAGCGTCGAGGCGTAATACATATTTTCCATTATTTACTGCACCTAATTAGGTAATTACTAATTACCAAGGCTATTTCCGATAACTTTTGAATACTTCTTGCTACTTGTGTGCTAAAGTGGTGAGCCATAAAGTCGGATTTTCTTTTTATTTTCCAACTATTCCCAGGATAAATTTGGTCATTTGTTTTTATACGGCACCAGTTTCTTACTATTTCAATACCGGTTCTAATCCAATATTCCGCAACGCAGTACAAAAATCATACGACAAGGGGAAATAATCGAGGGTTGTACTTTTGAATTCTCACCTGCACTCAGTTGGACAGCTTACAAGGTGATGACGGCATAGTGCTGAATCTTATTATTTTATGCTCTTATATCGTTCTACATAGGTCACCTGGTGGTTCGGATGACCCATATTTTTTTCAACATGGGCCAGCAGTCTATACGGTTTTCAAATATGTATTGTAAATTGACTCCTTATTATGGGCCGTTTAACCCCTTTCTGCTTTACCCGTATTTTTGTAACACCTTGTATAAACAAACATACATGATGCCTGTATTCCCAAATGGGGTAGGCAGAGCATACGGACCTCTACATAGACAAAACCAAGACTATGTCACGTTTCGTGGCTGCTTATTTTATTAGGTTAACCTTTTGAACGCCAAGGCGCGAAGTGAAACGCTGTGCTCCTGACGCCAAGGCAAAAATCGTTTCAAATACGAACGAACAATAGTGATGTCACAGCCCCATATCGATATTACCGATATTACAATTGATTTCAGCCATTGAACCCCTTCTATTTTACCTCATACATTACAACACGTTTTACCATATAACTTTCATGAACTTGCATGTAATTACTGTCATTGAAAACTTTTAAAAATCAAAACTCTGCTGTAACTTTCATTATTATTTTGCAATAGAACCACTTCACTACTTTGCTGATGACGTCACGCTTCGACGTGAGTCGCAGTCATTGGCGCTGGGGGCAGTGGACATTTGAATAGTACTAGTGTTGGGAACGTAATCAAAACAAAAATTGTTCTTTTCGATGTTTCGGGAACTGGGAACTAGGTATATAAATTGGAATGAAAATACATTTGGTTTTTGGTGTAAATGTAATGTATATTTTGTACAAAATAGACAAACAAATAATCTCAGATAATTATGTTTAAATTAGGTACCTACTTAAAAAATAAGTTCTGTCTGATCACAGTACCCCACTACTTTTGTTCAGTTGTATAACACAGACCCGAGAAGATAATGCATAAGGATTAATATTATTACCTTTTAGTTTTTTTAATTCCTTGGCGTGGATATGTTTACTGAAAACAAAGATAATAAAGTCGCTCGAGTGAGGGCTTTATGGTGTGCACCTGCACATAAAGCAATAAATCTTACATTTATTGCACGTAGCACTTTCTTTGTTTGTCGGCGTGCAGTATTCAATGCCCCGCTCACATTCTCTGTCCCTTACAAACACGGCGCGCGACTTATTTAAAGTTTATGATGCCCTTGTCTTGCGAGATTCGAAGTATTTTAGTGTGTACAAAATCACGTGCTATCGCAAAAAAAAGAGTACGAAAATATTCTAGACAGATTAATTAATTATTATTTAATTGTTTGTATAGGGAAAAAAACTGACCCATTTAAAAGTGTCGTAAAACAAAAAAAAACGTTTATTTAAATAATAAGAATATCCACTTGCTAGGCGTTCGCGATTTATTGTGTTTAGACACCTGCAGTAGCAGACGGCAACTTAAAATATAAAGATAAACTCCCAACGTATTTTTTCTTTACCTAAATATGTACTACTATTTCTTTGTTTAAATAATATACATAGAAATATCAAAAACAAATTGAAAGACTATCAAGTGCGAACGGTCTTAGCACTTTCTTTATTCAATCAACTTTCATGGATAAGACGGCGGACCCTGTATTCACATTGGCGGACCCCCACGGGTCCGCGGACCACAGGTTAAGAAACACTGCGTTATTTAATAGAATATGCATGTTAAAAATTTACTTACCTCAAAATCTTCTTCTTCAACTTCTTCGAACACAACGTCTTCTATTTCATCGTCAGTATCGACACCTTCCAAAATTCGACTACTATCGACACTCATTTTTGCGCCTGTGTCGTCAACTCGTAACGTGCTCTCACTTCAATTCAAGGGCGCACGGAGCAGTGACAAGCTTTCGCACATAAGGGTCGTAAAAACATTTTGTCGATTATTATTACCAAGAACAAACGAACAGTCACGTGCCGTTCTAGCGCTCAAATGTATTCATTGGGGTTTGGGTTGTATTGCGAATAGATCCGTCAGACGTTTAAATTTGACTTTAGTAAAAGGGAAATACAACAGAAATTATAATTTTATAACACGATTCGCCTTAGTAAATTTTTTTTTCGCAAAATTTCCAAATTATCTCACCGTTTAAACCGTCTGTGAACTACGGCAAACATTACAAAACCAAAATCAACTAAATCGGCCCAGCCATTCTCGAGTTTTAGCGAGACTAAGGAACAGCAATTCCTTTATATAGACGGATATTATATTTTAGTATTCCTTAAATCTTTTTCGCTGTAAAACATGGGGGACCGCGGAACCCCAAACATATGCCCACGGACCCCAAAGGGCCCGCGGACCACAGGTTAGGGATCTCTCATATCGATAACTAAAAGAAGACATTGCTGTGCGTCCCATCACTAGGCGACGTTACACGGCGTCTTTGGCGCTGCAGGCAGTGTAATCTAGCCAATTGAAGTTTGCTCTTAGAAAATGCTTGTTTTTTTTCGAATGGTGCTGTATTATTTTATTTAAATTAGGTATAAAATAACTTACACTACCTATAAATAAAGTAAACCAAGAAAAAATGTTGAAGCGTTTTATATTTCATAGTTCTCTCGCAATAACTTCGGCCCGCCATACAACGTCGTGGCGTTACGGGCACTGATTTTCGATGACGTGAATGGGCGTCTTTGGCGGTCAAAAGGTTAAAAGTGACGGATTGCTAGCCTGTCGTCTAACTAAACTATACAATTACCTCCACAGAAGAAATGGAGAGATCTTATTCTAAGCCCGACGCAACACGTAACAATATGATACCTATTATACCTATTCAGAAAATAGGTATTGGTCATTTATTGAGTTTGAACTAATCGATAGTGAACAATTGTTTTGTTTCTACCGTTAACATTAACCTGATATATAGCGAGTAATAAAACGTATCCGTTTACCCTGTAAAACAAGAAAAAACTATGTTCGTAGCTACATAAACAATCGGTAATACGATTCAGCTACTACGGGCCACAGCCGAAATATAACATTTCCGTGATCTAATTACTGATGTAGGTTCATATTTCAAAGTTTTTTGTTCAGTGTAAATTAATATTGCATGAACGCAATGTAGATGAATAAAATTAGACCAAGAACTGTCGTAAAGTCACTTGCCTTTTTAATACAAGGATAATTTTAGGCTAGGTTATCCATCACTGGCACAATCACAGACGTGATTAGATTTCGTATTCGTAAAAGTATGTAGGTATCACATGTACTTATGCTCAGTTTCATTTCAAGGTGGACTTTTAAAGGACACAATTAGATTTTTTCTTAGGAATCGAAAGGTAAATCTTGAAATAATTTAACACTTATTAAGTAGATACTGTTTGTTACAATATTCTCAATACAAAGTAAAAACGGCATTACATTTTGTGGTGACTCCTTGGGATGTTTTAAAAATGTGTGAGGTTAAACCGTTGGAAAAACTAATTAAATGTTAAAACGGAGTATACCTACGTGTAAAAGTACCGAAGTACCCAAGTTGTGTTAATCGTAGGTAAGCTTTTTTTTAAATATTTTTTGTGATGTTTTATTTTTCTGACGATTACCTAGAAATTCTAGATATGTTGTCTGCGACCATTGGCATTTTTCAACACGGGCCAGTAGTCTACAACACCGGTAACACAGGTACCAACCACTATCTGTGTTACCGGCGTCATAGACTACTGGACTGGCCCATGTTGACAAAATTATGGGTCATTTGAACTACCACCAGATGAACGATATAAGAGCATAAAATAATAATATTCAGCTCTATACAGTCACTTGTGAGCTGTCCAACTGAATGCAAGTTAGAATTCAAACGTATGTACAAGTAGACTGGGTATATTTTGGTCATATATTTTTGTACGGCATTCTTACGTATATTCTTCTAAAGTTTAATTGAGTACTTTTCACTCGAATCCACCATAAGATTTAGCTGCAAATGTGATCGCAAGTTTTTTAAAAGCCGCGTACGTTTCCCACGTGCGTGCAGCTCGAACCTCGGCAGACAATTATTTGACAGTGACATGCGCCCGCGCACCGCCGGCGCCTTGGCAATGATCTTGATTGCAACGACGGCGAGAACTGTTGGGTTTCGTAACGAGCGCACTGGGCGTTACGCTGCTGATCAACTGCAATTTCATGGCGTGTAGTCTAAACATTTACATCTACCTTAAATAAAATTTTGAACTTCCCATGTTGAGATTCAAAATAACACCATCCATTTTTTTGTGGATGTCGTATGAGGCGACTGAGGAAATAAGTTTAGATATGCTTTCAGCGACATACTATATCGCAACTTAGCAAATCTTTCATCTATTTTTCTTAACCTAAAATTGTGCTCAAGGTGGCTATGTAAATGAAATCATTACGGTCTATGTGAAGTGTGTGCTCTCCCTACCCCATTTGAGAGTATAGGCGTGATATTTATGTTACATTTTCTATATAGAGTTAATATGCAATGTAGGAAGGTAAATACTTGTATTATTAAGTACAACTAACATCAAGATTGACTCTACGTAATTAATTATGGAAAATTATTTTCACTAGTCATGATAGGAATGTAACGAGGATATCCTTTCGGCTACGGATATTAAAGTATTTCCTACAACGAACAAACGTATTCATGTATGTTGTTTAGAATATCATTAACGTGTCTAATTGATGTACACGGGCTCAAGGATTTACAAACCAAAATCGGTTTAAACCGACGCTGAAAAAACATAGTTCACAATGGGTAACTTCGCGTCACCTGTCACAATATGCTTGTCCAATGTATTTTTTATCCCGTTTCACAAATGATTCTACGCAGGAGGATATAGCAATTCCAGATAGGCTTAGCTACGTGCGTCGTTTTACAAACAAATCTACTAGTGGGCAAGCGTCATGCGATGAGACATTATTCTTCATCTAGCAGACAGTGTAGTGCATTTGGGGCCAAGGCTGAGGGGTATATCGATTACAGGGATCGCGATTTGCATGGCTCACCGGGCACAGCAAAACACTTAGCGGTTAGTTAACAATAATAGCAAAACATGCGTACTCATGCCATTGCTCCAGATCCTCGCTCTGTTTTGCTGATTAATCGGCATTTCAGAGAATACTCCCTCTCATTTAATGGAGCCTAACTTTGGTACATAATGCTTTCTCGTAAAAGATCTCTAATTGCCACGGCAAACCCTGTTTCGGTTGAATGTCTGGCGGGACCCCAAAGACCCGAAGCAAGTACTGTACCTCCGCAATACAAAAGCATTGCTGTGTTTGTAATTTGTAATTGTTTTGGTATGGAAGCGAACAATTACGGCCCCGTCCAATGAACCCCAAAACTGGAATACAATGTAGTATTTAGCAGAAACGATGAAGATGACAAATTCAGCTGTCAAACAAAGTCTGTAGATAGTTATCTGTGTCTAAATTTTATATCTGTTGATTTTAAATATTCAGTAAAACTTGCGGTTGGAGAATTAAGAGTAAAGTAGTTTGGTTAGCGGTGTTCTGACAATGACCTACTTTCTAGATACCCGTAATTGTAGTTTTATTGCGAAGTTCCTTAGACCCAGGGCCTAGTAAACCCTAACGTATCTAATAAACGTGGCAGATAATTTGCAGAATAGTAAACTGTAACGGTCACGCAGTCGAACTGCAAAGCCCGCAGAAAAAAGTAATCGATCAGCTTCAGATGACCGTTGCTAGATGTCATAAGGTTAATGGTTTCCTATTGACACCTCCAAAAAACAACTGCATAAGTAAGCAAAGCGAAAGCAAGTACTAGAGTTTTTTTCTAATTGATTAGGCGCCCGGTAGATCTTAATTAATTTTGTGAGTAGATGGGCGTAGTTAAGGAAGCAGATCCGATGTTTTAAAGGAATGTCATCAACTTATCCAAGTCGTGCCGGGTAAAAAACGGGTGCTTAAACGCGGGCCATAAATTAGTCTTAAAACACTAGAGTGCTGCGAGACGGAAGGATCTTTATGACCGGCTAGATTGCTCAGCATTAGATTAGTAGCAATATTTCTGTCTCTTATTTGGTGTCATAGAGCGGGGCCGGAGAGCGGCTCGGCGATGATGCGGGCGAGCCGAGGGGGACGCGTCAGGAAGCGAATGTGCTCAATGAAACTGATTCGACATGATCCCACATCGCCGGTCACTGTTCTGCGTACCTACGCGCCGGCGTGCGACACGTATCGCGTATCCCGTGCAATTATACTCAATCTGTTAATATTACCGGACCCTATTCTTAGAGATGCACGTGATATCATTGAATTTATGAACGTGTTTATTAGACATTGCAGTAGAGTTGACACTTGTCGAGTACGCTTCGAGCTCTTTTTCATTATCACTGTTTGTGCGACCGGAATGTTGCTACGTCTCTCGAAGTGCGTTAATTCACAGACGTATATTCTAGGACGAGTTTGAAATCTGTCGAAACAGTCGAAATCTTTCTTACCGGCTATGCCTTTGTTAACACGAGAATTTGGTTCATAGATTTAAGTATGCATATTTAAAAATGAAATAAATGTATTAAAGCTAGCTAGGTAGTAGTCGTAGCGTTAATTGTTTATAATTAACCTAGATACATTCATCTTCGGCATTATTTGTACTGATTCATGGTATTGAATATAGATGATATTTATTTATATTTGTATCCTATTCTAATAACTAATTATTGATCATCCTGTTGTAATCGTAAATAATGATTGCGCCTTTATTGGTATGTTTCGACCTTATTTCAAACAAAGGAATTAACTTTAAATAGGTAATGATAATGTAACGACCCGACGATGAAGCATCTTTACGTGTATTCTTTGCTAAACAATCATCATATTAACAAAATCACATCCTAACAACACCGTTTACTTTAAAATTTACATAATTTATCACAATTTTGACTGAATTGTATTGTGACTAAACGGTTTGTGGCAGTCAGCATGCGGGCGGATAGAGGTGAAGGCTGGCCATGTCACATGCCTTTTACCGTCAATTCAAGATAACGAGTAGAGGCTGGTTAATACAATAAAATCGCATTAGCTTCCGTCCACCAATTTAATGCTGAGGGTCCGAGAGGAGGTTAGCTTCGTAGGGAACTGTTCGCGAGACAGGAGCAGACGCGGCCGGCGTCCTAGACGGGCGTGAGGCGATGCATAATACATTAGATGCAAACATGACAGCTAGTCAGAAAGTTTCCTTTCTGAAACGAACCGTCGCGTCCATCTGTTTCATCCACAATCAGACTCAAACCTGATAGTAAATTTTCTGTATGGTACTAAAGTAACACCTCTCTGACCTCTCTATTTCTAACGTGGATGCCGTAGCTAATATCTCAAGAGAGTCATAGTTGCGACCGCCGCGCGGGGGGTGTGGGGGGCCGCGGACGTCGGAAGCGGTCTCTGACAACCTTATCACGCTAGACTAGGGGCGGAAACCGTGGGGGACCCCATTACAGCGCACACCGAACTTAGTCAACGTACGCCCGGACAATCCCGCCCTTCAAACGTAGGGAGCTCAGAAGACCAGTACCATGACTTTCAATTGCACCTGGATGTTGCACAGGTGGCATGCACCCCCCAGCCCATCCTGCCTCCTTAAAAGGATGCAGAATGATAGTGATGTGAGGGAGAGTCATCATTTCGGTGGTGCTCGACGGTTACTCATCCAACGTAACGGGGGAAACCCTGTTGACATGAGCTCTAAGGGGGGGGGGAGGTGGTCCCCACTGGAGGCTTCAGTGGCTCCCCCCATCTGGCGTCGGCCTCTTAGGGGCTGTGTCGCACAGATGCCGATAGGACTGGGTGGGAGCTTGTATTCACTTATGTGTAGCATTCTCTCAAGAAGGGGGGACTCGCAGCGATGCTGTGGGATCTATCCCCGCTCCCCTGCCATGCATTCTGCATCCTTTTAAGGAGGCAGGATGGGCTGGGGGGTGCATGCCACCTGTGCAACATCCAGGTGCAATTGAAAGTCATGGTACTGGTCTTCTGAGCTCCCTACGTTTGAAGGGCGGGATTGTCCGGGCGTACGTTGACTAAGTTCGGTGTGCGCTGTAATGGGGTCCCCCACGGTTTCCGCCCCTAGTCTAGCGTGATAAGGTTGTCAGAGACCGCTTCCGACGTCAGCGGGGTGTACTTTCGGGTACATCCCGTAGCTAATACTTAAAAATGATCTATCGTACCTCCGCTATTTAACTTTAGGTCAAAAATTGCGTTACTTGTGGCTACGAGACGCGATTTAATGGTTTTGTCTTTTGTACTTGTCGTATACTCTGTCTACCCCATATTTGGGATTACAGGATTATATTTATGTATGTCATTGTGAGTTCAATACTAACTAAAAAGTATGTGAATTAAAAATTCTACTGAACTTAGAAGAATCAAACATTAATTTGTATACCTACTTACTTATTTTAAACTTCTTTAAAAGTAAAAATAGCAGGAAACGATCTAGCGAAATTGTTTACGTTTAAAGAAACCGGTAGAGCGCTATATTTAGTAGTTAGGTATAGTTAGTACGATTGATGTGACTTAATTAATCAATTAAAGGACAACTAGTTCTCCAGTGCTAACCTAGACAAGGAATAAGCCTTAACCCAGAACTAGTAAATAACTACTACTATGTAATTGCTTTTGTATAAGAAATTCCACAAACATATCTATCCGGAGTTAGAGTTTAAAAACTACTTACTACTGTTGAACGATGACAAGGCAATTGGCTTCAAAATAAGTCATACATAATCTAATGAAAAGCGAACTACGTAAAATTGAGGCATTGTGTCCTTAAACGAACTGTAATAAAACAGCAATTGCCGACATGCCGCGTAGAAACGCGCTACGTTCTTGTTAAGATTACGTTCGTCACGTGAACCTCTCGGAGCGTCGCCAAAGGGCCTCTGCATACGAAAACAGCCCGTGAAAGAACCCGCCGAGCGGCGCGTTACTTATTCAAGCCCTCTCGGGACGCCACTACGAGAAAACTGTCAGACCCAAAAGACATTTTTCGATATGATACTCTAATTTCATAGACAGACTTCGAAGGTAACAGCTCACGTGTTTCACTGTTGTTGTTTTTATACTTTAGCGGAAAATGTTTAAAGATTTTGGTTAACTCAATGTGCACTTTACAATGTCCGGAACTGTTTAGGTATAATGCTGTCAAGCTATCACGTGTCAGAAGTCAATATGTCGTGTCACGAACTTACTTTCATTGCGCGTTTACTTACGTAATAAATCAGTTCAATTGAGCTGTGAATGCAATAATAAATTGATTGATAAATTCAATATTACTGAGGCATCCAATCATTAGTAATTGATAAGTTATTGTTTATAATTGCAGTTCGTCACGTATGAGCGGGACACATGTTGAAGTTCCTAATACAATTTTCTGTAGAAGACGCAATTTAGGTAAGTACACAAGTACAATATTTGTTGTTTGTTCTCACTTCCATTACAATGTAGGAATAATACGTACGTCTCGCCTTTGTTGCCAAAAGAGGTAGGCAGAGTAAACGAAATGTTACAGAGACAAAAAAACAACTATATTTTTAGCATAATTTTAGCTTAATAATATAATTTAGATGGAAGAAGTAAAACAGTGACAGATCGCTAGCCTGTTGCCTAAAGCATGCCTAAACCTATTTCCTTAGTCGCCTCATATGACGATATTCTAAGCTCGACACCACACGGTAATTCACAAAAAAATCTAGGAAATTAATAAGAATTGTATATGTACTTAAATAAAACGTTCACAAGTTTAGTATCAAAGCTAATTGAAATGCTACGGCTCTACGGCTGACAGATTTTCATGTAGATGATGGTGTTCATTGTGGTGAAGGGCAAGCAATTGTAGGTTGTTGGTACTTACTAGCAGCGGATCTTGCGACAGTCACTGATGAAAACTGTGTTCAGCCTGACACGCTCGCGTGACCAAGCTCACACCTATACCTATACTCATTCATCATCATCATCATCATTATCAGTCGACATACGTCCACTGTTGGACATAGATAGGCCTCCCCCAAGGATCTCCACAATGACCGGTCCCGCGCTGCCCACATCCAGCGGCTTCCCGCGACTTGCACCAAGTCATCGGTGGTAGTTTAAAAATTTGAGCGATTTACGAACTATTTTTTTTTTTTTGTTTTTCACAACTACTTGTATTGTAATCCAACTTCAAGTCTATTAAAATCGAGTCTAACCATCAGAAAGGGATGAATTTAGACGTATAAGAAATATAAATTATAATTAAGTAAAACCCCTTAAAAATTCGAGACGTAGGTAATTGTGTCGCCTCGGCTGTTTACGCGACGCTTTTGAATGTGACAGTTCAAGCAGCCTCACAGCCGATCAAGGGCGGGGTCGGGTCGCAATGCTCCAAATAATCCATTAACACTGTCAAAATAAAGCCTTGACATTACAAAATCTCCCCGGAAGCTAGGAAGTGCCCCACTTCCGCGGCATGTCCTGCCGACGGCCCTGCGCGACCGGTTGTACCTACACACTGGTCGCCATTGAATTGCCCGTGCCAAATGACCTACGTGCTTCGACAAACAAATGAACTTTGAGGAAATAGAACATTAAAGTGTCAAACGTCGCGACTATCCTCTTAAATAAATAAATAAATCTTCATGTCTCTATGTTTACTCCTTTAAGTCCTAATTAAGATTTTTTCAATTTTTACTCTGCCCCGCAATCCAAAGGACAACAAAGATATAATTGATTAGTAAAATGTTATACTTAACGCTGATGAAGGACATGAAATTTCAAGGAATCTGTTTGTATGTTGTGTGAATGAAAAAAAAACCGCATTTTACTTGTATGAGCAACCCACAATCACCTTGACAATCAGTGACATTATACAGTTGATTTTTGATTTACTTCAATTACATACATTCCTATTCTAATTTCACGGGTACGGGTAGTAAGAGCAAGTTGTGTGTGAGTTTTCACTTGACACATTGTGATGGTACAGACAAATAGTGAAGGAGTTTTCATAGACATAATCCAAGCAGTTAATCTTAAGTATACTGCGTTAATGTCTAACGGAGAAAGATAAACAGATAATTACATTAAAATCAACATACAGATATGGCTTTTATTGTAACAAAGCAAAGGAATCCAAGTTAAATGATGTTTTCCTTCCAGTCATCATTTTTATGACCGTCTGTCAGTTCCAGAGTGCGATGACTGTATTTCGTACGCAATCGCTTTCTGTGCGACTCTCTATATATTCAAACCTACACTTGGTGTATGTGGTACACTTGTTTCGCAGTCTTTTCTCAGTTCTTTCAGGTTCGTATTAATATAATTGTCTCTATTTCCAATGTGCATCTGCCTAAATTTGTTCCTTTAAATCACTCTACGTTAAAGGTGAGAGAGATCGCTTAGTGACGGTAAGTCCGGCGATTCTCTCCGCGTTTTTTAATTTCTGTGATCCTAATTGTATTTGTTTGGGGTCAACAAAGAACACTGTTTTGTATTATACGTACAGGTACTTGCATACTCAGTGTCATTTAGCATTTCAATAGCGGTCAATGACATGACTTTTATCCCGATATCCTAACTTTCTAGCAACAAATTAACTATCCTTACAAAACTGTAGCAAAAATTATAAGGCTTGTGTACAGGGTTATATTATAAGATTTTGAATTAAGTATGGTTAATTAGGTACTCTGATTATGACAATTAGAACAATGCTCATGCTATCGATCTGTTTCGTCATAAATTCAATATTGATTGAGTGTATTGGTTAATATTAGGTACCTACGTACAACTCCAGTTAAGTCCTCTAATTGGATAATCAGTGATGATAACCGCAAATCAATAAGATAGGAGTAACTCAAGATTTTAGGGATTGCTGCAATTATATTTTACCCGGTTTCGTAATATTGTGTAGTTTATCGATCAATGATAAAAAGCAGTCAAAATAGTATTACATTTACTCATTGAATTAGGACGACAATTTCGTCTGTTCATCGTTATTAATACTTGTTTTTAATTGTAAGAGATACCTTGAGAGATTGATGCACTCTTTTTGGGTAGGTCCTTTAAATTGTTCCGTTATTTGTTAAGTATGTTTTGCATACAATAACCATTCAGTTCAAAAAAGTTTTTTTTTTGTTAATCGGCAAGAACTCACTGTTTCTGAATGTTCTGAAGCCTAAAGCAAATAAAATGTTTACGGCTTTATGCGATATGCTAGCATCCTGTCATCCTGTCACTGTTGTACCTATTCACTTAAAAATATGCTAGTAGTGGCTCAAGTGGCTGCGTAGCTTGAACGTGAAAAATCAAGACTAGTAGAACTGAAAACTACGATTAAACTGCAGGGATACAGTTAGGGTCGAGATAAATCCGAGCGTGCCTTATCTTTCCAAAGCGACCACTGGCGCACTAACAGGGGGGCGGAAGGGGCGGTCCGCCCCGGGCCTCCAATCTTGGGGGGCCCCCAAATGCCGTCG
>BHDV01000268.1:61146-79251 GCA_005406045.1 Adoxophyes honmai
TTTTTAAAACTATACTTTTTCAAGCTGGGGGGGCCCCATTTAGCTTTGCCGCCCCGGGCCCCGGATGGGCTTAGTCCGCCACTGAAAGCGACACGGAGCTGGATGCATCACACGGGTTGCGTCACACAGCGCTACAAGCATTAATTTAAGATTAAGAGTAGGTAAGGTAGGTAGAGGTAGGGTCTCTACTCGAGTATCTTTTCAACTTAAGTTAATGTATGTATAGACCATGCCTATACTTCCAAATGGATTAGGCAGAGCACAGGAAACGCGACATAGACATTACCATGTCTATTTCACGTTCTGTAGCCACTTGTAGCATGACGTATCATTTTTGGGTTAAAGGTTAAGAGATACTACAGTCACAGGTTGCTAAGCCTAAAACATACCTTAACCTATTTCCTTAGTCGCCTTTTACAAGATCCACGGAAGAATTGTAGAGCTGTTATTTCAAACCCAACACACGACGTGTAATTACGAGTAAGTATGTATTTTACTAAAAGATAAAAATCCACTTGTTTTAATTAATCCAGAATGGTTGACGACCCAAGACAAGACAAAGGATATTTTTAACAATTATAAACATAAATAATGCATCTCATCTGTATTCTCGGACAGGTAGGCAGAGAACGTTGTATCTATAGATAAAACTATTTTACGATTTGGCACATTTTTAGGCTTGAAGTTAGTTAGTTACAAGTGGTATACAGATGGTGGTGACAGGCACAGGTTACTGCTAGCCTGTCTCTCGAGAAGCGTTACTCTATACCAGACACCACACAATAGTGAAATACTTAGTACAAAAGCATTCAACCATTTTATGTAACTATTTTATTAAAATTAAAACGTACAAAGACTAAAACTAATTGAAGCCTTGGCCAATAACTTTCCCACGTTTAAGTTTCATGGATATTTACTAGTTTCGTCCAAAATACACTCTCTCTGACTAAAGTACTTTTGCAATAAAATAAGATAACACTTTAAAATGCTATGCTCTTTTAAATATTGCATTGAAACAAAGTACTTTTCTATCCCACCATTATTAACTATTGAGCAAGTGCAACGACACGTATTGCAAATCCAAATGCATCGTCGGCACGTTTGGATATAATTTCCAGCAACGAAGGACAGAAACAATTATAGTGTTGTAACTGTACTGTACGTACTTACTGTGACAATTTAAAAGACCATCACTTATAGATACATGCCAGAATACGTTAAAGGAATGAGTTTATTGTTCCGCTCATTTGTCGGTTGTTTGCTGGGGTAATTAGATGCGTGCTTAAAGTATAGTTATTTACAACATAGTTTTAAGTGTTTTAGGTTACTACGTTACTAGCTTTTGCCCGCGGCTACGCTCGCGTTGAATTCCGGGCAACACAGAAGAGATCTCGAAATTATTTTAATACTAGCTTTCCGCCCGCGGCTTCGCCCGCGTGGAACTCGGTTATATTGCGGTATAAAGCACAACTATAAGAAAACTTCTCGTTTCAAATGACACAGCGCCATCGATCTATCATCTATCGATCGGTCATCGATCGATATCGATCTATCAAGCAAGTTATATTTTTATTTTCTCTCGGGAACATCAATTTTTCGGGATAAAAAGTAGCCTATTATTTAATCTGGACTTTTATCTTTACGTCTGCAGAATTTCAAAGCAATCGGTTCAGTAGTTACGGCGTGAAAGCGGAACAAACAAACAAACAAACTCACTTTCTGACTTATAATATTAGTAAGGATACTAAGTGCTGGAGTAATATTAAGTACCTAATCCGGAATGCTCCATACAAACTTCCACACCCCATTTTAGGGAAGTGGGGGGGTTATGAAGAGACAAATAGTAGCCTACGTCACTCTCCATCCTTTTAACTATCTCCACCCAAAAAAAGACGGACAAACAAACAAACAAACAAACACACTTTCATATTTATATCCCATCAAAAACAATACTTGTCAAAAAAAACCAAGTCTCGCAACTCAGTTGTTCTGCGGTAAAAAGTTGTGAGATCCATGTAATACCATATTTATTTATACCATGTTATACCGACTTGGTATTACATGGATCTCACAACTTTTTACCGCAGAACAACTGAGTTGCGAGACTTGGTTTTTTTTGACAAGTATTGTTTTTGATGGGATCTCATTTCTTTTTGTATTTTGTAACCACAAAAATGGAAACCATTTTTTTTGTTTTTTTTTGTTTTTTTTTCTAGATTTTTTAGTTTTTCCTTAATTCATACACCAAACACTACTTATATTCCAAATTTGAAGCTTCTAAGTCTGCTAGAAGTGCCTTAGACTTTTGATGATCGGTCAGTCAGTCAGTGAGTGACAAAATTAAGAAATTTGACCCGTTATAAATCTTAAAATACTGGTTTAAATTAAATGAAATTTGAAATATACGTGTCTTTACAATGCCTGCATGGTTACTGAAAATTTCAGTCTTCTAGTTTTATCCACAACGAAGTTACAGGGGGTCGAAAATGGTCTGAATTGCTTCGAGAAAAGGATGGTACGGCCGTGACGCTTTTTTGCTCGACTTGGTGGGGGCACGGCCGTGCCCCCAGATATTAGTAGATTAGTAAGGATTATAATGCACTTGCTCCGTATGTTCGTCCTTACATAGCTCAATGTATTCGTGGAAAATTGATGTTTTCCGCGCGTAACTGAAACCGTTGTACAGGGTGTTTAGCGCATCGTGGAACAAGTGATTAGGCGGATAGAATTCAACCCCCATAATACGTTCCAAATTTAGCTTTTCGGAAAACTTCAATGCTGAATAAGAAAAAAAAAGACGTAACATAAACAGATGATGTAAAACAATTAAATTAAAAAGTTTTGTGCCTAATGATGTGGCGCAATCAATTTTGTGCACTAACGAGCTAATTACAAAGGGCTATTTTTTATTGCTCACAATGACAGGAAATACTTATCCCCAGCACTAAAAAATATGCTGACGAAATTACCTTTCGAATTTTCATGACAACACTTAAAACCTTTTATACAATTAGCAAAAATTGCCAGGGTGTTTCGATTTCTACGCTCCCGATTGTATAAGAATTGATATCAAAATAGCCGCCTGGCATGGAAACCGCTATTGGAGCTGAATATATTATGTGTAGGAAATAACTCCTTCTATCCGCAAATTACCTACTTTGCCTCATGATGCGCCAAACACCATGTATTATACAGTCACGAACAGGGATTGTTGAGCCACTTGCCACTGTTCGCAATTTAGACGTGTAATCAATGATCGATGTGACTGGCAGATGTTATCTATTGGATTAGTATTACACGACCAAGTTACAAACATAGGTAAGTGGCTCAACAATCCCTGTTCGCGATGGTACTCTTCATCAACTAAAATGGCAATATTAGATCACCTAATTTTTGTAAAAGCTATATGGACAATGTAGCAACAGACGCAGACTAGCCCAATTCCTAAATGGGTTAATTTTATTGTGTACGTACTAATAAGTACCCGCTAAAACCACCTACTTAAGTATTTAATTGATGAGTCTGTCCTATATGCAAACAATGACATGTGTTACATGAATTACATTAAAATACAAAAACTAGCATTGACACACAAAGAGAATGCGTCGCATTTACCAATACTCCTAAATACCTATTTGTTATTAGAGACTGCTTAAATAAAACATCATTCACAACAAGCATCACTAAGTTAGGTTCAGTTCAATTCAAGTAAAGTAGTTAGGTTCAATGTTGGAGACAGAAAACCAGCAGGGCCACCGAGTCTCATCCCGTATAAGGTGCTAACAAATTAAGTACAAATAATTTTAGACCTGATAGTACTCGTCTCTGGGAGGAGATTATTGTATTAGAAAATAACACATGTGCAATAACACCTCTTAAAATATTGATATCTAATTAGTTTAACAATTCTATTGTGTTTTTGGTAATAATAAGGATTTTTTTAATCCCATAGTTTTCTCAAAATTACCACAATAAAGTGTACGCGGTTGAAGACTCAGGCAGAATCTTTACTTAGGTACTCGTATAAGTAGTTATACGTTCATTAGCGTTCTAAGCGATAAACTCAAACTACATAGTTACATCAGGACTCAATTTGAACCTTTGGCCTAGGCTGAAAAACGTCGGTTAAGACCATTTTTGTAATGTAAACAAGGAAGACGGAAAGGAAGGATGTTTGCAAGACTTCCTCCTATTAGAAAGCGATTCTATGAAAGTGAAGAAAACGCAGTCACAAAAAATCTTATTGCTTTGTTAAGATATTTTTTTGAATTATGCTCTCGTCCGACTTTTAATTGGTCACAATTATTTTATTGTACGTAAACATCACGCCTGCATTCCCAAGTGGGGTAAACAGAGCACATGAAACATATCTATGGATGAACCTTACTAGAGATTGAAAAATCACATAATGCCCATATGTTAATCGTCATTTTTTTGTCTCTACATCAACAGATTGAATACTGGAACCGGCCGTTAGTCGCTTGTTTCGGTATCCATGAAATTTTGATCAAAAAATTGAGTGTTGTTAGTCTATACCAGACACCATATTGGCAGAATTTTATACATGTAATTAGAATTAAAAAAAAATAAGTCAGGTACCTACTGAAATTGTAAATTTCGCACATTCCCTATTAATCAATGGTGACACTTTTGATTTAAAACAAATGTAGTTTTGTTAACATTTCGAACTAGGTTCATCTCTATTAAACAAAAGGGATGATAGAAGGGAGAGGTACGAAGTGCATTGTGGAATTGCATCGATGCGTACCAGGCGCTGATTGCTACCCGGCGCAACCGCGGCGGCCGCTCGACCAACGAATTGAAAATTTCAATTTAGACACGACGACTAACTAAAGAGAAACCGCAGCTCAGTAGCCGTTGTCTTCAAATAATGTCAAATTATAAAAGTGAAAAAAATATTACAAAATGTTGAATATCTGCCGATTAGTTTCCCACGAGTTTTGAAACTGTATACTGAAAATTAGATTTCAAGGCGCCGAAACATATTGATGCATTCCTTTTACTGCCTAAGAAAAACAAAACATGTCAGAAGTTGGTATACCTACCTACATGTTACGGAATATTATTCGTCGCAGAAAAATTTCAATATTTTATGCATTTCTGTTTTACGTGTTCTCAATGTAGTAAAGGGACCTTCTTTTATGTACATGGTTTTATGGATATGATCTATTAAAATATCCTTCGCTACCAAAAGTATCTTGATACTTCGGATATAAACATGCAATGAAATCGTCAATTTCATCTAACATTAGTTTGAGTTTGCTTGCTGAAAAATGAGTACCAGTAAGGGAGATAATTGTACTTATTCATATTTTATTTCTTAAAAATATTTAGAAATTAACACTTACTTTTAAAAAGGCCCATTTTGAAACACTTTCTCATAATGTCCGGGAAATTGTTTATTCTATTTACTTCGCCCATAGGTAACTCTACGAAGTTCGTCGAATAACGCAAATCACACGGCAACTTTAATTATTGCTATTCACAGTGCCATTTAAGGGTAACTATTTTAATTTAATTCGGAATAAATTTTCGCGTGATCTCGTAGATGGATGACCGGTGTAGCACCGACCCGCTACGAGCAGACAGATAAGACTGAGAGCGCAGGCGGCGCCGGCGGCGGCGCGCGCGCCGGCCCATTCGCCCATTGCCACACTCCGTGGAAATCACATACAAGGAGAGAAGATTATCTCATTAAGACTCATTGTAACTCCTCATCTCACCATATCTCTCGGAACTAAGAACAAAAAGATAGCAAGCCATATAAGTTTTCGACAAGATTATGAAAACAAATACATGAAATTGCTCGGAAATTTAGCATTTCCTTGAATAGCTTTACAATCACAATGCTGGATCGTTTTTATAGTGCAATAAAAATGCACGCCCAAATATTAGCACTTGCAAATAAAATTTAACTCGCGACAACCTTCTCAATGTCACTCACTTGACTGTTAGTAGGTAAAGCAAATTACAAGAAAATATTATAAACTGAAAACAAAGTAAAGTAAACGAATCCAAATCCTAACATTTTCATTTAATTATGTTGAAACAATGGACCGTAAGTAGTTTTACACTTACTGGTGTGTTACCGTATAACAAAGTGTTTGGATGACTGCTACGGATTTATTGGCGAGTTCGAGTTAGAAGTTATTCAATGTAATTTGACAGTTTGTCGTTCTAAATGCCAACTGGGGCTCTATTTCGCGAAATACATAAATAATATATGTGTAAATCGATTTTAATTTCTTGAAACTTGTAAATTTTATCATTATGAACAGATCTAAAGTGGTAGCTGTTATTTCTACTAAACACGTCGTCTTGTCAAACTTTGTGAAACAATGCCGTGTCGATAAATCTCTATCAGTGATGGACGTATTATATAAGCACCCATCAATTCTATTTTTATATTATATACCCTTTATTTGGCAATGTGTACTGTACCACAAACACTAAGTACCTAGGTACAGGTCTTTCTTTATTATTTTACAGGTGGTTTATCGTAACCTAGATTTAAAAAAAACGGTTAAATAAAGGGTGCGAAATTATTATCAAATCCATGATTGTTTTGATACCACTAGACATTCTGTTATTGTTACTGAATTGAACTGTATTTTTTTAATACCACTATCTACATTTATTAATGGAAAAGTAACCTGAAGACACATCATATTCACACAAAAAAATATGAAATACATTTAGATGTATCCTAAATTGTATTAAATCTAAAAGGAATGAAAATCCGATGATTGCCGATGATTACCTACCGAACGGAATAAGAAAACATATATGTATTAATTAATGTTTTATCAACAAATTAGTGTACACTAAAGTACGCACACAGTCAAGGATGCAAGCATACAAGCAAGGGTACAAGCAAATATACAAGCAAGCACGCAAGCAAGCGTGCAAACAATTATTTCGTTAATTCTAGAATAGGTCACTTCCGTCATAAAATTTGTTGTTTCACGATAATATCTAATGTAACCAACTATTAAGTAGGTATTTAGTAAATAAAATTCATCACTTCTGCTACCTACTAGCTAACTGCAAGAATCCAACCGTTTTTCTGTCGTATTTGTACGCGTCATCAAAAGTCATGACTTAAGCCTATTTTCAGGGTTCTGTACCCAAAGGGTAAAACGGGACCCTATTACTGAGACTTCGCTGTCTGTCTGTCCGTCTGTCACCAGGCTGTATCTCACGAACCGTGACAGCTAGAGTGATGAAAATTTCACAGATGATGTATTTCCGTTGCTGCTATAACAACAAATACTAAAATCAAAATAATAATAATAATTAAGGGGGCTCTCATATACAAAATGTGTTTTTTTTCCTGTTTTTGGTACGGAACCCTACGTGCGCGAGTCCAGCTCGCGCTTGGCCGGTTTTTTTAAATCCACGACAGTCATATTTTGATATCGACGAAATTTGATAACATGTCTGATGTTATCCAATTTCGTGTTTCACAAGACATTCGTCGGAAAAAGCTACAACAACATTTCGAATTTTCGCTGTCATCTGCGAAATTTGTGAAACGATATACCTAATTATAATGGACTAGCTTTGGATTGGCTTTTTTACTTTTCATCATAGTTTCAGTCCTGGTAAGGTAAAGTCACCGGTAATGGACAAATAACTAGTAATGGACAATGACTCTTATTTACTATCCACTAAGGAAAAGTCATTTGTATTACAACAATCAATTCACAACTCTATGGTCTTTAAATTATGAATGAAGTGTCCATCACTGGTGCTTGTCAACTTAATCCGTCCATACCTGGTGCCGTAACCTTACTTGTTTATTTAATTTATTTATCGTGTTTTCATCTGCGTAACATTGTACTTTTTGTCTCAGGTTCGAATCATTATTATCATTTGCGCAAAATGCCAGTTTGCAGAAAGCAGGAACACCGAAAAAGCTTATTATGACGAGAAAAATGAAACTCCATTTACAACAGACACTCCTGTCAGACTAACAAGAGCAAACTATGACGAGAACACAATTAGTTTGGAGATTCGTAAAAACATAAATGTGAACAATTTGAATATTCGCAACTCAACAAACGGGTCAAATAATTCAACTGCTGATGAAAACCAATTTGGTAATGATGTTAATGGAAGCAAACATATGTCACAATTGTCATCGCTTTACGAGAAAATCAGACCAACCAAATTGGGTAGTAACTTGAGTATTCTCTCACAAGATATGGAACTAAATGTAGTCGAAAGTGATACCGAAAGACGTATGGAAATCAATCATCGCGATCGCAAGATCTTGTTGAAACTCAAAAACGCATTAAGAGCCATTGTCATGAAGTTATTAACTTCGCGAGAAAATGCTTTTGTCGAAAACACAATCTATGAATTGAAAGAACATTTCTCTGTTATATCCGACTTTGTAGCTATACTTAACAAATTTAACAATTTAATAAGGTACTTAAAAGAATCAGTAGAGTCGATGAAGCTCAAAATTATCGAATTTGTAATTTATTTAAAAACATATATTATCCAATGGAAGGTGATGTAATTAAGGAAACCGAATATATTAAGATAGGTCATATAAGGGAACGCAGGGTTATGTTCCTATTAATGTAACTTAAATAACATAAAAGTTAGCCCGTGTGCTCTTAGGTTTGGAATAATACTTCTACATTTCTACCCTGAATGTTGCAAGAGGCTACTCAGAAAATGGGTTAAGGTATCCTTTATTTTACGGGCTGACTTTGCCTGTTTTGTGTACTCCTATGCCTATCCTATTTGGGCACATTGGCGCTATAATTATGTATATTTATATAAGTACAGACTACAGACTAATTTGATAATTTGGGACTAGATCAATAAAATTGGTGTACGATGTCACATATCATTTGTTTATTTAAAATTCAATTTTGTAGCCATGGTCCAAAACTTATGTTTTTAAATTTATGTTGAAAGATGGAAACTATCGAAAATTTAAAAACAGTGAATTCTTGGCGGTCGCGGTAGTACCTAGTAGAGAATTAATAACTGTAAATTCTAAATCTAGATATCAGATGGTATTATTTTGTGAGACGTACCTAAGTACTTATCGTATCAATAAACACCATGACTTGTTGAGTATCAATTTCCTTTAGCTACCTTTACCTATGTATTTTCGATCAAAATTTTTAAAATAGGTAGGTTTGTAAATCTACCTGTTTTTGAATACTTACTAGAAAACTTGGCAGTGTAATTTTGACCCAACATGACATAAAAATAATTAAATCAAACGCTGAAAATTAAATTATCTACTAATAGTTTCATTCGTAAGTCAGTTTCTTTGCGGTGGTTTTTAACTAGGTTTCAATAAATTTTAACTAGATTTTTTTTTAATTTTGAAATATAAAACAAAACCTATCTTCATAGTTACCAAATTTCTTCAAAGTATCTACTTAAATATAGTGGTGAATGAGAGGTACCTAAGTAGGGCTGAAAACGAACTAGACAGGCACACAGGCAGTCACACAGTGAATCTTACACATAACATATTGCTAACTACAGCATTTAGTTATTTGATATCACCTTAGTTATCTGAGGTGACAATGCATTCTGTCTGGCATAGTTAATGTCTATGGATGATAGTGATCGCTTACCGTCTGTGTCTTAATCTATACTAATATTATAAAGCTGAAGAGTTTGTTTGTTTGTTTGTTTGAACGCGCTAATCTCAGAAACTACTGGTTCGAATTGAAAATTTATTTTTGTGTTAAATAGACCATTTATCGAGGAAGACTTTAGGCTAAATAATCTAAATATATAACATCATGCTGCGATCAATAGGACCGAAGAAACAGTGGAAAATGTAAAAAAACGGGGAAAATTGGTCACTATTCCACGCGTACACGGTACGGAGTCGCGGGCACAGTAATGTTATAAAACCGGCCAAATGCGGGTTAACTGGTAGAGATCCCCTCGGGGATAAGTTCGCCTTTGTACGTAAGTTACACTGTTGTTCTGTAATATTATTCTATGTAATTGTTTTATGTGCAATAAAGAGTCATACAACAACAACAACCGGCCAAATGCGAATCCGACTCGCGCTCGAAGGGTTCAGTACCAAATACCACAGCCTTGTGACAGACGGACAGATAGACGGACAGCGAAGTCTCAGTAATGGGGTCCCATTTTTAACCTTTGGATACGGAACCCTAAAAAAGCTGAATAGATACCTACACTGTAACTACTTACTTACGAGTACTCGATCATTCTGAGTAAGTAGCTAGTTGAAATCACGAACAAGGCAAATTTTAAGTGATCAATGATTCTGACTTTCAATACCGAGATAATGTCCGCATAATCTAATACGTATATAAAAATAAGTCGCAAAATGTGTTGGTAAGCGCATAACTCAACAACGGCTGGACCGATTTGGCCAATTCTTTTTTTAAACTGTTCGTTTAAGTTCAGGGAAGGTTAATACGGTGAGAAAATGTCGAAAAAATTCGTGTAACATACAAAAAAACGAAAAAATCTTTATCCCATACAAATTTTATCAACTCGAAAAAACAGTAAGCGCCGCAATATTTCATACATCTTACGCGTTTTGTTAAAATGGTCTCTGCTTTTGTTCAAGAAGGACGGAAGCGCCGCAGACTTCCATACATGTACCGCTTTTTTGGGAGTAAAATAGGTACTTTATATTATTCCTGAACTAAAGTCGTTACGGCTATAATGTCTTACATTTTGTTAGTAAATTAGCCCTTATTCCCTAAGATACGGCGCTGTCAAAATCTCTACTGAATGACACGAGACACTGCTGTGTTTTCCGTTTCACGTATAATTCCACGTTCATTTTTAATTTTTAGTCGTAAAAAAGAATTGAAATTAAAATAGTGGATGCGTGGAACGAAAACAAATTGATCAGGCAGTTCCTTTTTACGCCTTCTTTGATCGTGGTTTCAAAAGTATTCAAACTAATTTTACGTCTATATCTTCTAGCTTACGACAGTATTTTGACTAGCCACTTAGCCATCCATCAAGCAGAGGGTGGTGGGTTCGGATCCAAGGCTCGCAAACCTGAATTTTTCGGAATTTATGTAAACACATGCAACGGGACGGAGCTGCTTATTGCAAATATACCGATGATTCCGAGTGATTTGCAAATCTCATTTAAAAAGCTACAATTTCCAGTGAAAACATATTTCGCCCTAACTATCAACAAGTCAACAAGTCGAAATAAATTAACATCAAATACCGCTTACAAGGAAGCTCTAATTCAATAAATTGATTTGCAAGAGATGAAAAAGTAAAGTAAAGTAAAGAAAGTAAATAAAGTAAGAATATAACAATACAAAAAACATTTCGTATTCGGATTTTCTTCATTTTACTCCATTTTTAATGACATCACGCAAAAACGAGATAGTATTTATGAGTATGTGTGTGTGTGTGTAAAAAAGTATAACTTTTTAAATGTTTGTTTAATACCCATGCGAAGCCGGGGCGGGCTTCGTTAGTCTCGCAAATACAAATCGGTTGGGCGGCGTTCAGGAAACTACGCAACGTCTTTTCTTCCGATATACCTCAATGCCTCAAGACAAAAGTCTTTAATCAGTGTGTGTTACCAGTGACGCCTTACTGCACTGAAACGTGGTCTTTCACTGTCTGCCTCATCTCAAAGCTCAAATTTGCTTAACGAGCTATGGAAAGGGTATCTCTACGCGTTCGAATCGGAAATGAGGAGACCCGTAGGCAAACTAAAGTCACCGATGTAGCCATAATACATATTACAAATCGATAGACACTGTAACTACAACGAAGACGTAGTCCATTATCCCTAGGAGTTTTTAACTGCCACCACATGAATTGTCTTTAAAAATTGCATTCGAACCATGTTTTTGAAGAATTTAAGCCCTCCAAAAGGTTATATAAGCCCAGCGGTTCGACCTAAAACCTCTCAAGCGGAGGTTCAGATCCCAGCCTCGCACGTCTGAATCTGTGCGGTGCGGATTTAGCCTATTTTGGTTTTGAAATTTAAGACGTAGTCTATGAAAGGTTCAAACGGTGAGAAAATTTGGGAATCATGCGAACAAAAAATTTGTTAAGGCGGAACGAAGTTCGCCGGGGCAGCTAGTTAACAATAAATCTATAAATCTTGCAAACAGTTGTGGAATTTAAGCATAGGTACAGGAGTGCCTAAACGCTCAAAAGTGTAAAGTTTGGTTCTGCAATCGCTAACTACCTAGCTAGAGACATTTATCCCCGGCATCACGTTACATTTTCGACGGCGTAGAAACTTGGTAAGTAAACAAAAATAATGTACACAGTATAACTTTAGTTTCACCCAATTGTACTTACGAAAATTTCAAAGTGTTATGTCAATATTTCCATCAATGGCTCATTTTTATTGCTGCAGCAACTTTATTATTATTACATTTTGTGTACCTACCTGGTGACAAGTGAACATTTTCTAAAAATGTAAGCAGGAATAGTTTGAATGTGAAACAACAATGTGTTATTATTATTATAAATGGGGTGTGTCAAATTTTATGCCCTTGATAATATTCGTTAACTTTAGAATAATATTTGGTCAAGTTAACAATACTAAAACAACTGAAACTACTCTGACACCACAAGAGCTGTCAATATCCCAAGAAAACACAAATCCTACATTCCTTGATTTGGACATAAAGTTCGGAATAAGTGTGAAAGTTAATAACTACACAGTAATAATACCTGACCCACCACTATCAAATAACAGTGTCTCAATAAACACCAAAAACGAAGACAAAACAGAACATGTTCTTGATGATGCCATTTATAATAATGTATTGGATTTTTTAAAAACATCTTTAAATGATCTGTGGTCAAAAATTTGCGAACATTTCAAAGAAAACAAAACGGAACCATTAATTAACGAATCGGAAAGTAAAAGATCTTTCACAATTCGTGAGTCATCTGCCAAATTACAGAGACCACATAATGATCACTTTGATTTTGACGAACAAATAAATTATTTAAATAGCCTAAACTCTTCATCTGCAGAAGATAAGTATTCAGATATTGAAGGAATAATAAAACAGATTTATCAAACTAAAAAAGGTAATCCAAATTTAGAAATATCTTCACAGATTTTCTTACTGAAAGAATCGGAAAATTATTTAACAAGTACTGTAAATAGTATTATTCAAAACACACACAACGTGAATAACTTTATAAGACAGCGATATTTACAAGGGAAGAATTCGAGGCACTTCAAAAACTTTTTATTAAAAAAGTATTTGCGAAGAAAACATAGGCAATCCACATCTATGATGGGAAAAATAAATACAGTTAAAGATTTTAATGCACAGTATACTGCGTCTCCTATTTTAATTAAGGATGTGAAGAGTCCTAGTTACGAAAAACCACGATTTCAAGATGAAAATTATAATAATGACCGTTACCGTCGTATGAATGATCATAATTGGAGGCTTAAACCAATACTAGAAAATGAAATAGCTAAGAATCTTCCAACGCCCAAAAGGCATCACGAAAATAAAATCCGGAACGAGGATGACAGATATTCAAAGAACAGCCAAGACTACACACAAACTGATTATAACGAAAACTATGACCACATCGAGTATGACGAAAATGAGAACTCTGCATATTATGAAGAATCATCCCAAACCAACAAGGCTCATGAAAGGAAGAACGGTGGCCGAATCAATGACGATAATGGCACTGAATACTATTCAAGTGGTGACTCTCCTTCACAGTGACAGCTATGCAGTTAGTTTGAAAATAGTCATGACGTCCACTATCTGAATAGCTCATATTATATTACCCGGTGATTTAAATATTATGTTGTGTAAGTATGTTTTGAAACGTCGTATGTTATGTGCGCTCGCTCCTATGCCTGAATCATGAATAATGTGATAATACTTATCCATTTTGGGGAGTCCACGATACGGGATACGGATACGGATATCTATGGATATGGATTTGGATACGGATATCCGGAACATCACTAATGTTGGATAATCACCGGCGATATTTTGAGGATCGTCTCTTTGCATCGTTACAAGTAGTTAAAAGCATCATTATTTAACTTATAACTTATAACTTTAACTTATTATATGTGATTATTTTAGAATGTTTAGTACGGGAATAGAATAAAGTAGTAATATCATAGTTAATTATTTTTTATAGAACAAAAAACCTCACAGTAGTCAAATAATTTATTATTTAAATTTTTATCCACCCTGTAAAATACATACATACGTACATAAAATCACGCCTGTATTCCCATATGGTGTAGGCAGAGCACACAAAACGCTACATAGACACAACGACTATTTCACGTTTTGTGGCCACTTCTAGCATAGGTAATATTTTTTTATTTATTTTTTTAATTCCCTGTTAAATTCCACACCAAATTTTCTATCTCCTATATTACGCAATATATTACGGTAACGTCTAATACGGAACAGAAAAAACCGCACAATATTTAAATGATTTAGGTTTTTCATTGACTTTTAGGTTGTCAATTAATAGGTAGGTACATAACATACCCTGTAAATTCATAGCATGCTGAGTGCAGCCCTTTCGATACTATTTGGCACGGAATTGTGCACTTTTTTTATTGCGTACATAATCATTAAGGTGTTATTTATTTAAACGTTAAACTACCGTGAGACTCACTAATCTTATAAAATACGGATAACTCACGTTTTAAATCGAATTAAGCTCGACATGTTTCGGGCTAATTCGTAGCCCTTCATCTAGGAGCCGCGGCGGCTGCTGCAGCCAAACGCGCGCAGTTATTCGTATTTTATAAGATGTGTTATTTATTTATTTATTTAGGCTAAAATGTTTTAACTGTGTCAAATTTCTATCAATAAATGTCTTTCTTTCTTTCTTTCTTTAAATTCTGCAACACAGACACCTGTTATTAGATACCCCTGTACCTTCTTATTCTTTTTTTTAAATATAAATTGACACCTTTGTGAATAACCTGAATTAGTATTAGTAAATAGGTAAGTACAATATACATATAAGGTTATTCATACTTACAGAATCTTACATCAGGTGTGATTCACATCCTTACGATACTCAACAAACTTAACCTTGAGGATGTACTACCAAAACTGGAGTAAACTAGAAGGAACGTATCGCACTGTTACTACGGAGCGTAATAATTTGCCTGTAGAGCCTACTGTGGCACTTGGTGAAAGATTCGTGGAAGTAGTTTGCTCTTTGTTTGAATCAGGCATGTGTAATTTGTGAAGTAAAAAATAAAATAATTATTACATTATTTTATTTGCCTTTTTTCAAATGTCGCACATTTTGATAACTAATTTTAATGCCATAATTTTATTTTCTTGTTTTAGGATTACACCTCTCCGTGTAACGTAAGCTAAAATTATGCTAATAGTGGGCACCTAATGCAAAATCTATGTGTGCTATGTAAACCCATATATTATGCTTAGCAGGCTACATAGCTGTAATACCCCTTGTGTTGCGGGTGTCCGTGGGTGACAGTGGGAAGCCACGTGCTTCTTTTATAACTTCAATTACTTCAAATGTATAAAAAATTCCACGAAGAGTACATGAACTTGAGTCACAGCAAATACCTACTTAAGTAGAACCAAGTGCTGTAAAGAATGATTGCTATACATTATTATCAGGCGTAAATACAATGACGAACTATCGTACTTATTCTGTGCTACCGTGTTAGAGATTGGCCTAGTCCAGGAGTTCCCAATCTTTTTCAGCCCGCGGCGCACCCACAAGTTTAGAATTCTGTCACGGCGCCCTACCCTATGTAAAAATGAAAATATGTATGTGTAAAAATATGAAAATGGTTTCGGATAGTGATAAATAATCGACTCTCGGCGGCGCCCCTCGACACTAGTCATTTGTGGGTGAATTTCAACAAGTGTAGTTTTTTGCCAATTTTAGTGGCAGTTTTAAAATTTTGGTGGCAATTTTTTCCCTTTATTTTTATATGATATCTTTCTCTCTCTTTGCTTCTTAATTCTGCGCTTAAAATTACTGTCGAATAAAAATGATTAATACGCCTATTTTTACACCTTTCGTAGCGTTTCCCAATTTTGGTCGCTCGAAACAACCACCAAAATTTGACCACCAAAATTGGAACGGGTATAAAAAAAATGTCAAAAAAAAACTTGTTACATTTATAACAAATTCAGGCTACTTCCGTTAAAAAGAACCCTAAACCACTCAAATTAGGATTTAAAGACACGTTGTAATTAAACACCTTTCATTTTTTTCAAGAGTCACCAAAATTGGTAAATTTTTGACGCCCTTTGCACCAAAATTGGGTTTTTACGTGATTAACGGAAACGCAGTGACAAACACAGACCGCTTTCACCGTCAATATACGGTGATATTTATTTATAATGTTCCTTAAATAATTAAGAATATGCCACGGTTAAAGTTATTTTGTGTTACACATGGGTTTCTTAGCAAATTAATGATATTGTAGTAAAAATGGATTCCGGACAGCCCACCAAAATTGGAAATCAAAGCTTTAACATTTTTTTTCTTCCAGATTAAAAGGCATGTCAATGTTTTATATTGTGTAACAGATAGGGGGATATGTCAGCTATAGTATAAAAATTACAATAAGACGTAAATAACAGTTAACAGCGGCAATAACTACTCCGCCGTGTCAAAAATGTGCCTGGGATATTCACCCTTGTAATTAAATTAAAGCTCCTAAATAAAGTTAAACAAGAAGTAAAATTGCTTTTATCGAAAGAATCCAAAATAGAAATTAAAAACGAAATACCTACCTACTTAATAATTTTTAATCTGCCGACTTAGAACGCCAACGCGCGAGTCGAGTTGCGTGCGGTGTAGAATATACCTATGACTGTCTAACTAGATACATCATAAAAACACAGTTAGTCCATCCTTTGGACGAGTCGACTCGCGTGTGGTGCCCTGTTGAGCCTAGTGATGCAATTACGAGCCTGCTTCAAGATGAATTACCTCGGTGCAATCAAATTGCATTGCTAATTCAAAATATCAGGAGCAATTTTCACCAAAGTCGGTCGCGGTCAAAAAGTTCAGACCTATAAAACAGAAAAAAAAACAACCTGATTGGAAATCTCCTTTTTTAAAGCAGTTATAAATATCTGACATAAGAGAACTGCCGAGTTGTGCCTATCTTGGCTTTTACTTAAGCACTTTTAGTTACTTAATCGCTATGCTTTTAGCTTTTAAGATTTTCACTAATGTTTTAACTCTTGGATAATCCATCATTGCGAAGGTCGGCTCGATCACCAATATTATGAAGCACTTTTCTATTACGTAGGGCCAAAATATCTGGAATTTATTTTAAATAATTACCTAGCACGATACTCTAATAGCAGAAGAAGTAAGTAGATAAATATGTACCTAATAATATCAGGCGCTAGCAACATGTTTGTATTGTAAGTAAGTAAACACTTTATTGTACAAAAGAAAAAAACACAAAATACAAAAAAACTAAAATTAAATACAAATTAAATGGCGAAGTACAAAGGCGGACTTATCCCTTAAGGTATCTCTTACAGCCAACCTTTTAGAGGCAGAAAGGAAACGAAATTATTGAGACCGACAAAAAGAGAGGGTACAATAAACATGGTAAGTAACTGTACAACAAATAGTATCAATTTATACTACTTATGTAAATATATAATACAAGTAATTATATGATTTTTATAACCTGTATAAATACATATAGTAATATAATAACATTGGTTGGTTGGTATTGTGGTGATCCGCCGTGGGTATCGGGTTTAGAATAACACCTCTCTTTTTCTTCCATGGGTGTTGTTAGCGACTAAGGAAAACACGTTGAAGGAAGAAGATATTACGGCATCAGGCTACCAACCTGTAACTATCTTACCACTTTTATCCAACTTAAAACGTAAAATATGCTGAAAGTGGCTATGAAACGTCGAATAGTCAAAGTTTTGACTATAGAACGTTTCGAGTGCTCTGCCTACCCCATTTACATATTTTATCAATTGAACTAATGCGTAATGTCCCATAGCATCAACTGAATAAGAAGCACTAATTTTGTTTCTCCAATTCAATCAAAACTGTAATTAAATTTCAGTTTAAAGTACCTAT
>BHDV01000279.1:0-10465 GCA_005406045.1 Adoxophyes honmai
CGCTGCTGGTTTCCGCACGTGCGCTGCTGGTTTCCGCACGTGCTCTGCTGGTTTCCGCACGTGCGCTGCTGGTTTCCGCACGTGCGCTGCTGGTTTCCGCACTTGCACTGCCGGTTTCCGAGACTTTCGTTAGAGAAAATTCGTTGTTTTGAGACATTTTGCAGAGCGATGAAAAAGTGTGTGTTAAAAATATAAGTTATATTAAGATTTTAAATCAGAGGCGCACGCGATGCAGGTTCCGAATAAACTGTAAGGATGTATCCGTGGGCGCGATTATTTAAGACAGTGTTAATGATGATTATTTAGATGCTTATATCCCATAATTTTAATTAGTAGTTCTTTAATTTACAACTAATGGGTGAAACTATTATACTTAGCTATTGAGAAAAACCCAAGAAGTATATAAGGGTGAGTTTACATACATAGGCACATAAATCTCGCATGTCTTTCCTAATGAGGTAGGCAGTGAACACGAATTGATAAATAATAAAATATGTAATTATCCTTTTTGCGTTACGTAGCTACATCTATTTGACGGACTAAATAGTTTTTTTTTCAACTAGCCAACTATAATGTCTATATTCGTATAAAGGAAACGCTCTGAACGGTCGGGAATTGCGTTTAATTTACATTATTGCCTGCGATTCATCCAACATATTTGCTTTTGAGCCCACTGAATCTATAATTAATTTATGCCCGGTCAATCCAAACGTGACGTTTATGCTGAAATTCTATACAGGGCAATGCAGCGAGTGAAGCGTGGAATGTATACCTACGTGTTTTGAGAATATTTTCATGTATAATTATAATAGTGACAGGTTGCTAGAATTGCTAGATTTTCGTTAAAAATATATTAAGTATACCTTATTATACCTTAGCATATTTATTTAGTCGCTTCTTACGACGTTCATGAAAGAAATGGAGAGTTGTTTTTTTAAAACCCTATACTGAAGATGTAGGGAAAAATCTGGAAATCGTTTTGTAGTTGCTCTTAAAATGTTGATATCAGAATAATATGTGGACGTATTTATGCAGAAAGGAACCAACCCACACGATGATTTCTTGAGATAAAGCACTTTTTGTTTATGAACAAAAGGTTCCTATTTCAAAACTATCATCGTGTGGGTTGGTTCCTTTCTGCATAAATACGTCCATGTTTGCTTGCATTTTTTTTCTACAAAAAGACTGATGTTCACTTACTTGCTATCTACGTAATAATGTATGTACCTATGAATTAGTGGTTCAGAATCCTGCATCTGTACTAGGTATTTGTAATTTGAATCATTGTAATGGATACTTCGTAAAAAATCTGAGTCATTGTTTTTTAAACCTAAGTTAATGTCGCCTATGTCGTTTCATCCATTTTTTAAAGAAAGCGGCTCAACTAATTTGCCGTACCAACGAGACAGAGAGATGCCGAATGACCCGTCAAACAAATACGTCGAGTCTTGGTTTCAATCCCGGCGTATCCGGGATTCTATTTTTTTTTCTTATTTAGAACATCCACAAAACAAATCTTAGGGGCATAGCCACAACAGATACAAATATAATTAAAAAAAAATTTTTTTTTTGCTCTAATGTCATTATTCACGGAGAAAACAGGGGACTACTTTTTTATGGAGTAGTGGCGCGACTCCTATCCTCCCGACTGCCCTCGCAATTCCTCCTCAACCCATTTTCCGGCACGCTTAAAGAAACAGTGTTGCCAGCGTGCGACACCCGGAAGTTGTTAATTTAAACTCCTGAGCCACGTTTCGGGGCGTGATAACAATACAGACGCACGGCGCTGTCCGGCCAAGTAACTTAATAATGTGGTAAATTACATTAAGAATGGGCTCTCTTGTTTTATTTCTTTGATGTGTTTTAATACTGGCCATTGGGATGACAAGACGCGACGAGGAACGATCGTTATCGAAGAGGGATTCAAGTTCTAGAGCAAGGCTGGCCAATAGATTTTCCAGGTGGGCCAATTTTTTAAAGATTGTTGCGTCGACGGGCCACAATAATTTTTCATGACGAGCAATCATGTGAAAGCGCTGTCACCGTGCTCCGCTAGCTTGCCGGCCGAATGCGCTGGGCGGGCCAATTCAATGCCTTTGATATTGAATTGACTTTGTGGCCCGCGGTCCTGGGTTTGGCCAGCCTTGTTCTAGGACTAGAGCTACCTTACGTTCCGTACTCAAGTTCCGTTTGGCGCGTACGCATGCAATAGTTTGACATTGCGATGCTACGCGGTTGACTGAAAGCCGGAATACAAAAGACTAGACAATATTTTCAGATTTTCGTAAAAATAACACATCAGAATTCCGGAAAAAAAACTGGACCACTGGTTTAAATATTGACGGACAATTTCCGGCTACCTTGTATAGATATTTTCACAGACGTGACTTTGCAAAACCAAATCACACTTCTCTATTTCCACTGCCTACATTACCTGTTTACCTGTATTGTGTAAACAGTAAAATTATGACGGCTGTAAAATCACAGGAGCCAAAGAGCTACGAATTTCACAGATTACAGCGAGGAATTTCAGATATAATAACATGGTTATACGCTTACGTCTTCTATATCAGAACATTCCTTAAGAGCAACAGGCTTCTATAAGCTCATAACTTTACTACATTTACGGATATATTCTCCTGTAATGTTCGGATCAGCAAGGGTTAAGTAGCAGGATGCGAAAAATATGGGAACTTCCATTATCTAGAACAACGTGATTTTATTTTTACATACATACAGTCACGACTATGTTCCTAGATGGAACGAGAGCCCATGAAACGTGACACATATAAAGATTATGACTATTTCACGCTTCGCAGCCCCTTTTAGCATAATTTTAGGTTTGATAATGATAACAGATGGAAGAAGGTAGTGTAATAGTGACAGGTTGCTAGCCTGTCGCCAACAGCATACCTAAACCTATTTCCTGCTCCTTACTCGCCTCTTACGACATCCACGGAAATAAATAGTTGCTACATGCATTGCCTATGTACCGTACGAGTATGCCATGAAATACACTCGTACTGAAATATACGAACATATTACATGAAAGGTGGCGCGCAGTGCGCTCTTGGCAGTAGCCGTAGCGGCTCCTAGATGAAGGTCTGCGGGCTTGTCTGAAACATGTCGAGCTAGACTCGAGTAAAGGCGTGAATTATTTGAAAATATCTCTGTGAAATATTTTTTCTAGTTAAGTATTTACTTCATGACATGACTATAGTAGTTTAATAGTCTGGGAGATATTGTCTTTTTCTCCGTGCCTTTTTACACCTGTAATCTTAATTACGTTGGTGATTAAAAAATCACACAAAATTACTTTTTTCTACTTTATTGATGAAACACTGAATAAAATGAGTAATTATAATACCAGGACGACGATTTAAAAGTATTTAGTTAATGAATGCTATTAAGGTAACTTAATTGGTAGTTTGTTTTTCTTAATAGTATTTTAAAGACGGGTATAAACCAGTAGGCAAACATATACACGGCTATTTCAAGAGTAAAAGATTCTATTACATAAATAACAAAAAAACACCAACAAACTCTTAACGCACTTAACATTAACAATCGAAAAGCGTCCATCGAGTTGTAATCACACTGGCCGCATTGCCGCCTTGGATAGCAATGGACAACTTTTAAAATTCGGGTTGTATAAAATCGAGAACCTTAAAAGTGAAGTATAATATCTAAAACTCCATTTGAGAGTTCTCTTTTTACTTTTCCTCGATATTGTCTTTCCTCACCTTACCTTATCAAAATAAAGGCGCATCAAGAATCGACCGGTTATTTCCGAATATTTTTCTAATTACTTACTGATAAGCGGGGGCGTAGAAAGCACAATAAAATGTCCAGGGGATGTTTGCCCCGGTATTGTGGCGAGTGTTTGACAAGCTCTCCGCCGACTTGCAGAAATAACGACCGCGCAAACACTGAAAACATCTATCTACTTCGACAGGACATTATACCTTCAAAAGAACAACCTTTCGGCCTGTCGATAAGAATCGAAGTCGATTGGAGCCGAAGTAACCTGTTCCGAAGGTTGCCTTGAGAATACTTCGTTTTATTTCAGCCTAATTTCGAACTTAACTGTTTGGAGGGACTTATTTTTAGAGATATGACAGGCCGATAGAGTTGCTATTAATGTCTGAGAATTTTAGAGAGACAATTCAGAGACCTGTTCTTACTTTAAATGATTTCAGATGATTTTAAAAATACACTTTAGGATTCGTATTTGTTAAGTTGGTTTTTATGTTATATTGACTATAATAAACTGACAAATACATGAATCAAAAGCATAATTATTAATTTGATCGATAATTTAATCCGTACTAATATACATATAAATGTGAAAGTGTGTTTGTTTGTTTGCTTGTTTTTTTGTTTGTCCGTCTTTCACGGCTAAACGGAGCGATGAATTGACGAGATTTTTTTAGGTAGAGATAGATTAGGGCATGGAGAGTATTTATTCTCTCTTCTATAGGCTTCTTTCTCTCTCTTCATAACCACCCACTTCCCTAAGATGGGGTGCGCAATTTTCAATGTAGAAAGCTATAAATTGGTATGTGTGCTATCTCTTCTGTGCTACCCCGAATTTAACGCGAGCGTAGCCGCGGGCAAAAGCTAGTTGCTTATAAAACTCATATACATACCTACAGACAAACGTCACGCCCCATTTCTTGCGGGATAGGCAGAGACAACAGAGCGCCATTCGCTTTTATTCTGGCATACTTCTCGCGCTTCACTCACATTCATATCTCAATCTCATTACTGTAATTTACTGGCTAAACACTTTTTGTTTGTCTCCACATATTGTTCCAACCCTAAACACAAAATTCCACGAACCAAAATCGTTTCGTATTGGATATTCATTACAGTTCTTATTGTTTCTGTTGCTAGCTGTATCAGCTAACCGATCATTAATTGGCAAACCGCAAGCCGATTCAGTGCCGGGGATACAAGAACAAATGTGCCTTGTTTTTAGTTCCTCGTCTACTGTTTTTTTTTCTAAACGTAGGCTGAGTTGCCAGTTAATCGTAAATGCTGAAGTGAGAACAAATGTTGCAGAAATATCATCCAAAAAAGATTTGGGAACTTTTATGTTCTTCATAACATAAGTTACTAATTCTTACATACATACATACTTCGTCTGTATTCCCTAATGGCCCTAATGGGGTAGGCAGAGCGCACGAAATGCTACATAGACAAAACTACGACTATTTCACGTTTTGTGACCACTTCTAGCATATTTATTCAGGTTTTGAGTTTTCAGGTATAATAGTGACAGGTTGCTAGCCTGTCGCCTAAAATATACCTTAACCTTAGTCGCCTCTGACGACATTCATGGAAGAAATAGAGAGGTGTTATTCTAAACCCGCCCAATAGGGAAAACTAATTTTTTCACGGAGAAAATGGCAAAGTTGTAAATAAATCGGCCATTTTAGTGCAAGAAGTTCTTTTACTTATTCAAGCTCAAGTCCTGACTGAATTTTTGATGCTCCATCCAGAATCCTAAATTATAAATATTTAGTACGGATTAATTACCATTCCCGTTAAGTACCTCCTTTAAATTACCGCTTCTCTGAAAGACGAGACTTATTTAGCCTTGGCCCCACAATTATTCAAGTAAATCTTCAATTGTTTTTACTCAACAGCCTTACATTAGGCCATAAAGCGTGCCACACACTAAGCAGACACATTAAGGTATTTGTATCTGTACGGATATCTGTCAATATCGCTCCCTATAGGTACATATACAATTCAATGAGCTAACATACACAGCGCAGTTAACTTATATTTTACCATCAAGTATCTGTTGGCACCGACATATGAATTTACCGGCAGATGGCATTTATACGCAGACTAGCGGCTGCTGTGTTCCCGACTCCGTCCGCGTGGAATGGTGACTACTGACTAATTTCCCCCATTTTTTTTCCACATTTTCCAATGTTTCTTCGCTCCTATTAGTTGCAACATGATGTTATGTAGCCTAGCCTTCCTAAATAAATGGATAGATCAACATAAAAATATTTTTTCAATTTGAATCAGTAGTTCCTGAGATTAGCGCGTTTAAACAAACAAACAAACAAACACACTCTTCACCTTTATAATATTAAGCCAAAGATACATTAGGCGACATTTGTCGTGCAACATGTCGAGTGATGTAGTGCGACGTCGCCGGACATCGCGCGACTTATATCCGCGTATATACAAGTGTCGCATGACATGTCGAGCGATGTCCGGCGACATCGCGCTACATCGCTCGACATGTCGCATTACAAATGCCGCGCGACAAATGCCGCGCGACAAATGCCGCGCGACAAATGTCGCTTAATGTATCTTTGCCTTTATTAGTATTAGTATTAGTATAGATAAAATATTGTCGTATCTGCTTAGTCTGTGGCACGCTTTACATTTCACGCCAACCGCCCCACGATTAACATATTCGGACTTACACATTATAAACACATTCGCGGTCAATTGTCACCGTAACACTGAACTTCCTACCCTCAGGAAACCTTTTCACAGCCTCCCATTCGAATCTGAACTCCTCTGTAAGGCAATAAGGCTCAGAATGCATGGGGACCGGTTAATTCTTCGGTCCTGGGCACATCACGTAGTTGCTGGTTAAACAATACGTGTTTTGGGGTAACAGGGAGTGGGATAAGCTCTTCCTTCCATTATTTATTTGTGAACAGCCCGCTACAGAGAAGGCGCCGGACACTCGGATGTAGGAAGGTTGCGGGGAGTGAATGCGCCTTTAAAATTGTTTATTAGACTGCTGCATACTAAAAGGTTTTAACGTACGAGTGTCGTTTATGAAAATAACTCGAAGGGTTTTCAGATTGAAAAGTATTTTGAAGCCTGACTATGAACAGTCGCATACGTAACTTTATATGCATTCTTTTTTACCCCTCGTATGCGGGAAATGAAAAATATACTGCATTTGAGCCTCTTCTGTTTCAATATCTACAAATTATGGTGATTAAAAAAAAAAGATATCCTTAAAAATGGAGCAGATCTGCTCCGTAGCATACGAGAGGTTAAATATTGAATGTAACACTTATACGAACGCTTAAAATGGCGTCTATACAGATTTCCACAAAAATTGCGCATCGGGGTTACGAACATTGCCAGTTACAACGTCCGCTTGAAATAATTTGTAATCTTCTTTAATTCATCAACCGCTGCATCGAAATTGTGTTTTGGATATAGATGACAACATCAATACAACCCGAAAGTCGAATGACGTTAAAAAAAAGGCGGCAAATATATATTTTTTAATTTATATCTTAGCAGCGCTTGCAATGTTGGAACCCTAGAAACTAGCGAAACGTGCCATTACAGAGGTAATGTCGGAAACTGATAGAGCTGAATGACTAATAGAAATTACAATTCTGGTACAAACGCGGAACCCGTATGTTATTTACAAAGGCCATTCATGCGTGAGCCTACAAATAGACTCGCAAATCATAGCAGCTGTCTCTTTGCATCCAATCAGCATGCTCTGTGACCGATTTCAATCTCACTCGTCGGTTTGCAACGCGACTTTTGTTTGTCAGTTTCTGTAACTGAATTTCTTCAGTACCTCTAAAATTCTTCAGTCGCAGTTGTTAAAGCCCTAACAGACGACCAAATTTGGTTTGTTTCGAACCACGAACTTGGTTGGCTCCAAACCAAATTCGAACGTGTGCGTGTGTTCAGCGGTTGGCCGAACATTTTGTTCGGCGACGAAGTTTGGAGCCAACCAAGTTCGTGGTTCGGACCAAACCAAATTTGGTCGTCTGTTAGGGCTTTTAGAGCTGACAAAGGAAATAGATTAGGTTCAAGTGATCTGACATACCTGTATACGCCTTTTGTCTAGCTTTGAACCGAAAATTGTGCTAAAATAGGCTACGTAAAAGTTATACACAAAAAAGTCATGGTTTTTCCTATGTGACATTTTGCCGATCCCATTTGGAAATACAGTGCTTATGTACCTATGTGTGTATGTATGTATGTAACATAATTTGCTAAGTAACATTTTGTTCATTAACCACCGACGCAAATAAATTTTACGTCAATGTGTCTGAGTTTTTATGTTCGAAGGAGGCCTAGCTAGGTTTGAACGAGATCTGATCAGTAGTTTTAATGATATTAAAATCTGAAACAAAAAAGTCAACTGGTTTCCAACTTTTAATATTGGAAACAGATAATAGAGACAGGATGATAGTGTGTCGCCTAAAGCAAACCTAAACCTTAATTAATTCTTAGTGAGAAGTTTTACCCGTGAGTGTGTGTGGGCCCGCGTGGGAACTATAGCCCAAACCCTCTCATACTGAGAGGAGGCCTGTGCCCCTGCAGTGGGACGTATATAGGCTGGATGATGAGAAGTGTTACTCTAAACCCGACACTACACAGCATAGTATCCAAAAACATACACATACATACATATTCTCACGCCTGTGTTCCCAAGAGGGGTAGGCAGAGCACATGAATTCAAAAATCCAGTGCCACGTTTAGCAAATTCTGGGTAACCAGATGGTTAAACGTTATATTGCAGTGACAGGTTGCTAGCCCATCGTCCACAATACACTAACCCTTTTCCAGAGTCGACTCTTACGACACCCACGGAAAGAAAGGGGGAGGTGCTATTCTAACCCGGCACCACACGGGAGCAATTACTAAATTGGATCCAAAAACAAATGAATAATTTTATGCAAATAAATCACGCCATTCGTAGCTCCGTGTGCAAGGTCCCGTATTATTTTTATAAAGGCGAAAGCTTTTCACACGTCCTAATTTATGGAGACCCTGCGAGAGGTCGAGAAAAACGATGCTCCGTAAATAATGCAAACGTTATTTTATTACCGGCGAAATATTTAAACAGTGAATGAATTCCGAAACGGTTCGGTCATTTAAGGGGCTTACAGCGGTTAACTTTTTAAAGTGATGAAGCACAGATAGTATAACAAGTGACGCGGACAGGACTATCGATAAAAGTTTAGACAAGAAAGAGACGTCCGTATGCGACTAAGGAAATGGACAGGCTGGCAACCTGTCACTATTATACCTACCTTAAAACCAAAAAATATATACTAGAAGCAACATTTATCAAAATATACCTAAGGTAAGCCTTGCCCAAACCTGCGCGACCAAAGCGACTGCGAAGCGGGAGCGTCTACCGCGCGACGGACGCTACCCATATAGGTACATCTATGGCGCTTTGCATACCTACGCGATCGCATCGCGGGACGTTTCGCTTCGCTTAGTTTCGCTTTGCAGACGCTCCCGCATCGCAGTCGCTTTGGTCGCTCAGGTTTGGCCGACGCCTTAAACATAGATGAAAGAAATACAATAATGACAGGTTGCAAGCCTTCACTTTAAAACATTTCTAAACCTATCTCGTTAGACGCCTCCTATGACATCTAAGGAAGAAATGGAGAGGTCTTATTCTAAACCAGGCCCTACAAGGAGGATTGAAAACATACCTTAAATGTAAATGTCGCCATGAATTTCTTATCTGTGTTAACGTCTCGTGGGTAGGCCCTTTAGGAATACAATCGTGACGTTGTTTCAAATAAGAAAAGAAAAAAAAAACGTAGTTTTCTGTTGTGGCGTGTATGTCACAACTGTTTTAGTATTCATTCACCACATTGCCCGTGTAGTTTCGGGTTAGAACAGCACCTCCCCCTTTCTTCCCGTGGGTGTCGTAAGAGTCGATTCTGGGAAAGGGTTAGTGTATTGTGGGGGATGGGCTAGCAACCTGTCAATACAATGTATCACGTTTTACCATCTGATTACCCTGAAATTGCTAAACATGGCATTGGATTTTTGAATTTATGCGCTCTGCCTACCCCTCTTGGGAATACGGGCGCGAGGATGTGTATGTATGTATATGTATTTTTTTAAAACATCTAACACAACTGCTATATAACTGCATCATAAAAAAAGTGTGTAAGTACCTAAATTAACCGTGTGCTGTCGACTTAGAATGACATCGTTCCATTTCTTTGGTGGATATCGTTCATCTTTTAATTTCCGGCCACCGTGTATATAAAGTTTATCACGGACTGTGTAGCACCAAAAATAACGAATCACAATGAACATTACGGAGCTAATTAAGAACGCAAACACGTTGATTTGTGTGATTTATACGCGGACCGGATTAAACTGCTTGATTAATTGCAGGCTCGTAATTTACTTTAACAGTTAATTGTTGTGATGTTACTTATCAAAGATGTTTTATGTACTTTGGTCGTAATTATTTTGGCAGTAAATGCTTCCGGTGACCAGCGGGTTGGCAACTACAATTTTGGACACTGTGTGTATTTACACTCTCGATCTCGCCTCGTGCATCGTCTCGCCTCGCGCTCTCGTCTCGCGTGATCGATGAGACGTCTGTTTCACACTCTCGTGGTGAGTTCAGTTATGGCCGAGCTAGCCAGAATGGAGGACGTCTAAGTATTAGCAGCAACAAGTCTTTGCT
>BHDV01000279.1:23159-39301 GCA_005406045.1 Adoxophyes honmai
CTTTTCGGGGTGGATTTGAACCCCCAACCCCCCTCCCCCGGCTACGCCCATGAAGCACCACACGGGTTACACGGGTTTACGGACTAAACTATGACTATTTCATGTTATGTAGCTACTTCTAGCATAATTTTTCAGGTTTTCATATGAGAGGTAAAGCTATTCACATAGTGGCCTCTTAGGACATGTACAAAAAAAAATGCAGAGCAAATCTCAACCCGATGTAGATAAAAAAAAACAATACTAACATTATTTTGTATGGTGGTTTCAAAGTAAATGTCCTCACAGTCCATAACGCGGGAATGGCCGCTCAAGCTACTTGTAAAGCATATCACGTACTAACTGCATTAGCAAATACCGGCTCCAATGCACTCGGAGGACGCACGTGGGCTTAGGTGCCGACAATGTACTGCTTCTATGTGACTGTATAAGGCAGGGGTTCCCAAAGTTGTCTGGGCTACGACCCACCTAGTTAGTACAAGTTTACAAAGTTGAGACCCATGAATAAAGGACTTTACAAATAACAAACGAAGTATTTTTTTTAATTACTTATTTAAAAAACTACCAACAAGTTATCTCAATGGGAAGCTTGAAATTGTTTCCTATGTTTCGGTAAATCAAAAGCACTAGATTTTAATACAAATGTGTTCTAAGTAAGTACCTAAGTGAAATAAGCAGTGATCGGATCTAGGATGCAATTTCCCGGGGTTTAGGTCCATAATATTAAGATGGGTATGACTTACAACCCTGCGACTTTTTTGATATTTTATTATCATTACAAAAATAAACAATTAACCATGATTAACCTCTTTTATTAGGGTTCCGTACCCAAAGGGTAATAACGGGACCCTATTACTGAGACTTCGCTGTCTGTCTGTCTGTCTGTCTGTCTGTCACCAGGCTGGATCTCACGAACCGTGAAAGCTAGAGAGTTGAAATTTTCACAGATGATGTATTTCTGTTGCCGCTATAACAACAAATACTAAAATTAAAATAATTATAATAATTAAGGGGGGCTCCCATACAAAAAACGTGTTTTTTTTTTGCTATTTTGGATCTATTTAAATAACTGTAACAGGTAAATACTTGAAATGTTCACAGAATATTTAATTAAATATTTACTTTAAAAGGAAATAAATAAAATAAAATTAGTATGGCTCCCATACAAAAAACCTATTTTTTTGCAGTTTTTTTTTGCTGTTTTGGGTCTATTTAAATAATTGTAACAGCTAAATACTTGAAATGCTCACAGAATGTTTAATTAAATATCTACTTTAAAAATAAATAATTGAATAAAAATAAGATTAGTATTTTAGGGGGGACCCATACGAGTGACTTTCAAAAAAATTGTACATAAATTAAGGGTTAATAAAAACAAAATCACGATCGCGTCTTTTGTGTAACGAAAATTACCTATATAAAATGTATGGGTAATTATAGTTACACAAAAGAATCAATTAACTTTTGTTTTTATTAAAGCCCTTAACTATGTACAATTTTTTTGAAACTCACTCATACAAAAAAATCTGATTTTTTTGGTACGGAACCCTTCGTGCGCGAGTCCGACTCGCACTTGGCCGGTTTATTAAATAAAATGACCACTTGAAATAAGCAGTAGATAATGTCTTGACTGATATTGTCATTCAAATTGAGCCCTAGAAAATATGCACTTATTATCGGAGATAATTAAAACACGGCCATTGCCTGGTACGACTTTATTTAATTCTCAACATTATCGACAAATAATAACAATTTAATTACAAATATCCATTATTTAGACAATTCTAGTGTTCTTTAAGTGTGCAAATATTAAATGACGCTTTTTTTTTATCTAAAATCCCGGGAAATCCCGAGGCACATCCACGATAAGAATAATGTTTAAGGTCGTTCACCCCAAATTGCATCCTGGATCCGATCACTGGAAATAAGTGATGGTTTAGATATTTTAGTGTGTTGAGAAAAAACAAAACTCCTATTTTAGATTAAGTAAATGAAAATTATGCTAGCTACTTTCAGATTTTTACAAAATAATTGACAGGGGTTTTCATTTAACGGTCAATTTCCAGCCAAACTGTTCAAAAACTAGCATCTCCTAAAAAATCTCCCAAAAGATTGGTCAGACTTTAAAACAGCTGATAAACCTCTTCCCGAGTCCTGTTCCCCTAGTCCCTCACCGGGAACATTGATAAATAACGCCGCGGCATTTTGCATTCGTCCCGGGTCCGGTTTGCATTATCCGGGGAATGGGCAAAGTTTTCTGGATACGGAACGAGATGTTGAAGTGTAAATTTCCATTGTTTTAGTTAATTAACTGTAGAATCGTAGCGTCGGGCCATTTCAACTTTAGTTTCGTACTGCAAGTATCGCGGAAAGTAAAATGGGGAAGTGTGTTGCCGTATAATGGGGTGAGTAGGGATCGTGAGGGGCGAGTATGTACATCACGACTGTATTCCCAAATGGGATAGGCTGAATACAGGAAACGCTGCATAGACAAAACCATAACTATTTCACGTTTCGTAGTCACCGAAAAGATGTAACACAGTATTTACTCCTACTACTGATATTGCTGCTACTAAAATCATTATGATTCTTTAAAAAAAGAGCTGCGACGATTTTCATAAAACAACACAATACTTATCAAATTAAGTTTGCAAACATAATCATAGTCAGAATGTCAGTTTTGTCTCTAATAACCTCGTTTTATTTTATGTAGCTCATACCTATAGTAGAGACTTTTAGGTTATTAAAAAAGGTAAACAAACGGGAGCTGTCAAAAGTCAACCCGACAAAGTCAAAAATGACGTTAAGTATGTGTTGCTATTAATACGCCAATGTTAAATACGACACTTTCTATTTTAGTCGCATTAAATTGGGAATGTAATGCGGCTAAAGTAGAAAGTGTCGTATTTAATGTAGCAACACATACCTTACGTGATTTTTGACTTTGTCGGGTTGATTTTTGACAGCTCCCGTTTGTTTACTTTTTTTTAATTACCTAAAAGTCTCTCTACTATCTCAAGAGAGTCATAGTTGCGACCGCCGCGCGGGGGGTGTGGGGGGCCGCGCAGGCCCCCCATGTACCCGAAAGTACACCCCGCTGACGTCGGAAGCGGTCTCTGACAACCTTATCACGCTAAAAGTCTCTCTACTATAAGCAGAAAGCAATTCATATCGCTCATACCTACATACCTAGAATGTAAGCAAATGAGGTAAGCAGAGTCCACCAAATGTTACATAGACAAACCATACTCTGTCTAATCCATGTGTGAATACAGGCCGTTTACGTTTGTAGTTTCCCTTACATTTTGAAAATAGTTTTTTTTTAATCGCGTAGTTTCGCGAAGTTTTAAAACTATTCTTAGACTGTGCTAATCTGAATCTCATTAACGTTAAGCGAACGGAATGCAAAAATCCTTGTCTCCAAGTTTCAAAAAACAACGACAACTCTTTCACGGCAAACAATGCGGCAAAACTTCTCTTCAAACAAATTAAATCCCGGTACTAATAAAAATATTAAAAGTACTGAAAATCCACTTCGGTACGCAAAACGAGTTGCCGGTCGCCGCATAGTTGGCAAGAAAGATTATGCCAACAATAAAAAGTAAATAGAATAAGAGTAAGAATAAACGGAATGTCTGAAGTTGGCCGCTCCTACCCGGGTATTAAGAGGATAGAAGTCGCACCACTTCTCCATACAAACGTAGTCCCCTGTTTTCTCCCTGAATAATGCCAATAGAGCAAAATTTTTTTTCATTGTATCTGTTGTGGCTATGCCCCTATGATTTACTTTTAGCGATATTATAAATAAGAAAAAAAATAAAAAATAAGAAATTTAGAATATCAATAAAAGCAAATCGTAGGGGCATAGCCACAACAGATAAAAAAATAATGTTTTTTTTTCTCTAATGTCATTATTCAGGGAGAAAACAAGGGACTACGTTTGTATGGAGAAGTGGTGCGACTCCTATCCTCTTAGGGGACCGGGTACATCTTAACGAGAGGTTCCCAGAGGCTGACCGCTTAAAGCACTGTTTCCACCGAACGGCCCGCATCTGATCGAATCGAACGGATTCCGCAACCGAACGTCGAATAACACTTCTCTTTTCTTATCCGTGGATGTCGTAAGAGACGACTAACGATGACTAATTATACCTGCCAGCTTAAAACCTAAAAAAATGCTAGAAGTGGCCACGAAACGGGAAATAGTCATGGATCGTCTACGTGGCGTCTCATGTGCTTTGCGCCACATTGGAGTTTACGATTTTTACTTTCGAGCAGTCTTTGTCTTGTTTGAACTTTTATCAATACTTCTGTTCGCGTCATTTGTTATTCTATGTGCATCATCACATAATTTTTTTGCTGTGGTAACCCCCTTAAGGCTGTGTTGCGTGCTTAGACCCCGGGCATATTCAACTGAAGATATTATTTGGGTTCGTAATCAGCTTAATTTTATGTAAGCCTGTTTAACTTTTTTACTGTGAAGATAAACAAGAATACTTTACAGCTTAGTCTTTGTGTTGCTATTACATTTTCAGTATCTAACTATGAAAGTAACTAAAAATAAATTAAATACATACATACATACATACACACATCACACCTGTATGACACCTGTAGGCAGAGCAGACAAAACGTTACGATGACAAAATCACGACTATTTCTTTTAAGTTTATCGGTTGTTGTATTATTACAAGCTACTATAAGATAAAGCGTCACAGCAGTTTAATGCGCCGCGACAGTTTTAAAGTATAAAGATGCGGCGATCAATATTTTATTAATTTTCCAGAGATTACCGTGTGATCGCAATTTTATTTTCAATTTATGGGCTGAAGTGGCATTGTGTTTTGCCTCGTAAGGGATCAATGTCTTACAAGGCTTTTGTATTTTTGTCCTCTTGTTTCCTTTTTGTTTGGATATCCCAAAATAGCGGAATAACATATATTGCGACTGCGGGTGCTTTGCAATTTGCAATCGGGTCAGGGAAAAAAAAAATACACACATACATCACGGCTGTACTCCCTAATGGGGTAGGCAGAGCGCACGAAAAGCCACATAGACAAAACCATGGCTACTTCACGTTTCGCGTCCACTTCTAGCAATTTTTGAGTTGATAGGTGTAATAGTGACAGGTTGATAGCCTGTCGCCTTAAAATATACCTTAACCTAATTCCTTAGTCACCTCTTACGACATCCACGGAAGAAATGGAGAAGTGTTATTCTAAACCCGACAGCACACGCAAGAATTTTTTTGTGATATAATTATTAAGAGAAGGCCTGTGCCCAGTAGTGGGACGTATAAAAGCTAGGATTATAATAATATTTTTTTTTTGTAACTTATTTATTTACATCTCAGTTACAAAAAAAAAACACAGATACTTCTATAAAAATCCGATCCAGGCTGCACTCTGTAGCGGGACCAAACCGAAGCCATCGATTTTTAGTGCTGCAGACTGAGGAACCTCCTGACGATGCGCCGTATCAGTGGACAGTACATTTTGCATGCGACCCTTGAGCCAACCGTCTAGCGAGAGCCTTCTATCTAAGATGTTGGTCGAGACTCTTCGCCATAATACCATTTGCTCAAACGACTATCAGTACAATGATCGTATTATTGTAATTTTATGTAACAATTACTAACGAAAATACGCGAGCTGAGAGTTGAAATTTCAATTCGGCCTCACCACAATCGTTGATGAAATTGCTAACGGTAAAATTTATAGATATAAAAACAAAACACGAATTGAGTGATAGCATCAATCATGTTTTGTTTTTGTACATTAGTGTCGAATGAATAAAATACTACTACTAGTAGTACTGTTGAGCAAAATACGATTCGCGTTCTCTGTCAAGCTATTACACTTCGGATTGCGGATTGTAGTGTGCACCATCCTGGCACCGAACTGACGAACTGTCTCTTGCATTAAACGAGCTGTAAACACCCGTACCACAATCTGCTAATTGTTCCTTAAGACCACCAAAACTGCAAAAGATTTCTGTCACACAATGTCTACTAAAATATTTGTTTGCCTGTTAAGATCCTTGCACAAGTTTTACGTTTTTTACGAATTAGGAAAGTAGTTATCTAACCATAAGACGGGCTGTTCACGACCCATCGCGGATGATACACGGATAAATGTTAAGCGGGGACAGATCGGACGGCCGGATGACACATAAATGCTGGGAGATAAGACTTTCAATTATGTAAGAGGCTATCTCGAGAACTTACGATGTAAGCCTCGGCTAAACTACGCCGCAAACATTTTTTTCACTTCCCGCGCTCTAAAAGTAACAACGTAAGCCTATTTTATTAAAAAAAGGACGCAAGTCGAAAGTCCTGCGCTTTTTGTGAAGTGAAGAATCATTTGACTTGGATAAAATCAAACAACCGTGAAAAAAAGTTTAATAACTAAAACAAGCTTATATGTGCACTGTAAGTACTGGCAACCCCATATATTATTCTTACCCGAACAATCTACCCGAGGCAATGATAATTGTACCTACAGTGAACCCATTAAAAAAAACAAAAGCGAAAATGACACTTCTAACTTCTAGTGGTACAGTATAAACTAACGTCAAATCTTTTGTGAAAGTTGTCAGTGAGTTCGTGTAATATCATTTTAAATTCAGCCTCAGAACGACGGGCTGAAATTGTGGCGGCGTTGCATTGGCACGACTAGCGAACGCAGGGGGCACATCTTTTGGATATTTTACACTGGCAATATCTTGCGAGTGCAATGTTTACGAAGTACGTTACATTATTGACGTATGCGGGAGTAGTAGAGAATGTAAGCTTAGTTTCAGTATTTTAAGAGTCTTATCGTAACAATCAGCGGCGTTGGTATTTGAATAACATTTCAACATTTATTCCTTAGAACGTCGTAACCTGTGACTGAGAAAAATAGGTTAAGCTGTGTTAAGGCATAAGGTAAAGTCACCGGTAATGGACAAAGAACCAGTAATTGACAATGACTCTTATTTACTACCCACTAAGGAAAAGTAATTTGTTTTACAACAATCAATTCACAACTCTATGATCTTTAAATTATGAATGAAGTGTCGATCACTGGTGCTTGTCAGCTTAAACCGTCGATAACTGGTGCCGTTACCTTATTTGGGAATACCTGCAGCCGTGATGTACTTAAGAATGTGTTTTTTGACGTGGTAGGTTAGCGGTTCGTCCTGTAGTCTCTTATTCAGAGGGTCGTAGGTTTAGGTTCTGGTTCGTATCTCTCAATTTTTCAGAATTTACATGCGAACTAAATTTGTTGTCATCAAATATTCGATAAAAGAAAACATGATGGAGAAACTGTCACTTAACAGCAAACTAATTTAAAATTAAGTGTGAAAATCTAATTCGCGCAGGGCCCCGCGGGGGATCATCTTTCGTATTGGAGGGCTTGTGCCCAGCAGTGGGACTATAGCAAATAATATAATAGTACCACGTACGTAGGCCATGAACATGTTTAGGCGTAAAATATTGCTGTCTCTCTCTACCGTTACCTGCTTGCCGTAGTCACGAGTTTTCGCCGACGGAGCGTACAGTCACGAATCGGGATTGTTGAGCCACTTGCCTGTTCGCAATTTAGACGTGTGATCAATGACTGATGTGATCGACTAGATGTCAGCTATTAGATTAGTATTACACGACCAAGTTACAAACATAGGTAAGTGGCTCAACAATCCCTGTTCGCGATGATACCTAAACCGTGGAGTGGTCCTGACTATACGCTGGATTTATCTATTTATATGACTGCAGTGTATCTCATATACTATATCATACGGGCGACCCAGTTCTGGTATAACTAGCCGAGCGTACTCTGCTTCGTTAGAGAAACTATTTGTTTGAGTTTCCTTCACGCGTTCTTCGCAAATATGCAAACAACTTAGACTCGTGCAGTCGTTAATATTGCTCGTAGATTTAGGTTATGGGCACATATTTTACAAATGTGTATAAACTTCACGCCCAAATAAAGAGTACTTAAATAAAATTAGATAAACTGGCCAAGTGCGAGTCGGACGCGGTGCGGGTCTAAGGGTTCCGCCTCAAAATCTGAATAAAAATTTAGTTAGTTGTATGGGAGCCCCCTTAAATATTTATTTTACTTTTAGTATTTTTTGTTAAGAGGAAATATGCCGGTCGAGAGAATTGAAAAATAGGTATTTGCTAAATCTATTGCTGTCGCGCCGTGACCTGCCCAGGCGACGTCGAGTGCGATAAGAACAATAACTACAGCTTGGACCGAAAATACCTATGAAAATTATTCAAAAACAACGTTTCGTAGTCCCCTGATTTCTTCTCCAAAACTTAACCGATTAAATATGTTTTTTCATTAAATGTTTAAAAAATGTCATAACTGTGTTTCTATGTTCTTATATTTTGATATAATTGTGTTAAAATTGGTTTCTAGAGGTTTGAACACAACGGAAAAAACTTACCAATTTTTCATGTTTTTGGAGGTTAATATCTCCTTTAATAGTTCAATAAAGAAAAAAAAGGAAAACATAGGAACATGCTAATATATCATTAGATTGTTGATGTAAAAAATCATTGTTCTACGGGTAATACCCAGTGAGGAATCAGGGGACTACGTTTCCATACAAAATATGACCGCTTCATTTCCTCTTAAACCAGCATTAGAAATAAAACATCTGTGAATATTTCAACTGTCTAGCTATCACCGTTCTTGAGATACAGCCTGTGGTGACAGACGGACGGACGAACAGATAGCGAAGTCTCAGTAATAGATCCCGTGTTCACCCTCTGGGTACGGAGCCCTAAAAAGAGGTATAATAGTGACCAGTTGCTAGCTTGTCGCTAAGCTTAAAGCATAGGGGAGGTAGGGGAGGGATGGGCAGTTGGGAGACATGGGCACCCCTCTTTTATTCTGATTTGATAAAAGATTTAATTTTTTTAGTGATTTGGTAATTTAATTTACCGAATGGCTTCACTGATCATCCATAGGCTATCTGTTGTTTCTGTCAGTTATCGAACACAAATATGTTTGAAGATTATGCACTCGTAAAAGTAAGTATTTTGTTGCGTTTTTGGATCGTAATAAAAAGAAAAGTAGTGAAAAGTATGTGCATTTTTTATTATTTATCTATTGTATATTTACTAAACTATGAATTAAACTGAAATTTAAGCCTAAATACGTAGATTAAAAAAAATACCCGTAACCTATGTTGAAAATGTATACGGAGGGAGAGATGGGCATTTGCACGGGTGGGAGGTTTGGGCATGCCCAATGCTCCCTCCTATTATATTCTGTATAGATTTTTAACTATTGGTTGATTTTTAATTGCAGAGAGATACTATTTAAATTAAAAAATAAAGGTTTGCGACGGAAAATTCCTAAAGATTGAATATTACGAGCCATAGAAGAGGTAACCACCACTACTAATTTAAGAGGCTGAGTAAGATCAGAAACACCTTTTTTTTCCTGAAGTAGATGACATAGCTAGTCCTTTTAGACGACATCAAATCTAAATTGCCAGTACATACAAAAGACATACAATAAAACCAAACATGGTAGTTCTAAGTACACGTTTGATAGTTCTTTATGGGTTACCCAATCTCAGACAAGTTAAGATATTGTTTAAGATGTATTTTATTTGTAAATTTTATTTTTGTTTTCTATTATTGATGTAGTTTAATAATACTTTATTTGTTAACTAATTTTTGTATTCCATTATGGATACAAAGTAATTTACAGGCCGTGCCCAAGCCTCCCACCGGGTATGTCCAAGCCTCCCTACCGTAGGGAGCAATGGGCACTTTTGACTTAGTTTACAAAATATCTCGTAATTTTGAGACTGAATGTAATTTTTAAGGAAGCTCTTTAATTATATCTAGCCAAATACTTGGTGCAATAAGAATTGGCAATAAAAGTTGACTATCTATAAAATCTGATCTTTTATGCAATAAATAGCGAAAAAGTGCCCATCCCTCCCCTACCTCCCCTACTTTAACCATTACGGAAACGGAAAAAAAATTGAATTGATTATTAATCACGCGCTATGATATCAACAGTTAGTTTTACTCTTAAAATGATTCTCCTTGGTTAATTTTATAATATTCAGTCTTAGCTACAATAATTCTGCAAAGACTATTTTTAGATGTAGCGTCTGTAATATTTCACAGCGCCTGTAAGAATTGTAGACAGAACGCGTGTTTTATCTCAATATTCTTCTGCTCCAATACTTTCTTTGCGCATTCGTTCCCGCAATCGACTGTACCTGTGAAACTTCGATCTAACGTGCTATCGATTCAACATTTAAGTAACTAGGTACAGTCGACAAAGAAATTGGTCTACCCCCTCAAGATCGATATTCATTTGAACCTCATGAAACAACAAGGTCGATTTCCCCTCGCCATAATATTATGACAGTGACAATGTCAGATCGCACAGAAACTTTTGTCAAAAGTGGTAGACCACTTTCTTGGTCGACCGTACATACTTTTTTGGTCTCGGGACTGTCAAAAGTAGATAATGATAGGTTAATTAAACATTGATGGGTACCGGAAGTATGCTAAAAATATTTCTTGCAAATATTCTCCTTATGTCGTCACAATACTCAGTTTAGGCCAAGGAAGTTACGCCACGCCACGTTTACGCCAAAGAAGGAAGGAATTTAGTAGGAAGGTTACGTTAGTTAGAAAATGCCTGATGCTTCTTGATGAGCAATCTCAACCGAAAGTACGAAACCACTAAACAAAGTCACAATAAAAAAAATACGCAAGGTTAAAACTGAATAAGTTATAAAATTATTATTTTTAAATTATCTACATTATCGTTATCAGTAAAAAAATAATGTAAAAAAGAACAAAAAGTAGTCTCTCCGGCGGGGAATCGAACCCCGGTCTCCCGCGTGACAGGCGGGGATACTTACCACTATACTACCGAAGACTTGTGAGCGAAGTTGAAATTTACAGTTATGTTTAAAACTGAGGACGTAAAACTATGTAGAGTTCGTTTTGAGTCGATTGTTGCTGCTTCGGTTGCTTACTGCTTTAGGTTTACGTAATAGGTGAAATTCATTTTATATCGGCATCTCTTTATCTGTTAACTTTGAATATAAGTAAAAAAAAATCAGAGACCATTATACACCTACCGATTTCGTCAACTAGTTGATAAACAATAAAGATGATTTAAATTTACTTAAAACAAAGCTTCAAAATTAATTTACTTTTCTATTGAAATACCTGCCTGCAGCCATTACCTTTTTTACTGTTGATTATTTTTTAGTAAATTTTGCTCTAAAATTTTCATCTATTTGCTCTAAACATTGTCATAATTCTTAGTAGGAACTTAGATTCCTACATACTGTTTATGGTAACTTTGGTTTTGCTTTTTTCACACCTTCAATTTCTTCTATGTTTCGAAATAGCAAGTAAATTCAACACCAACTAAATAAGATGGTTAAACTGGAGTTTTAAAATTTCACCACGCTATACAGGTGAGGAGAGAATAAAAAAAATGCATTTTAAGCTCCATTGCTAGGCTGTACCTAATTAGCGTTGAACTTATTAATTAGCAAGTTGGAGCAGGTGGCGTCGTCGCCATGATTAAGAGTTGTGACGAACTTTTTGATATTTTTCTCAATTAATTTAAATTTTTATTGCGTCGGCTGAGCATCATTAGGCGTTACTTTTTTGTAATAAGTGCCAGTAATTGTTCACTGCTCCTTAAAAAAAAATGCTCTATCCACAAAATTCTGAATTTCTGTAACTAATGAAACCTGTTATAAATCGGAAAGTTTCATTTATTGTTCGCAAAAAACATTATTTTCGTAACCCGTTAAAGGTGTTTTTAAATATTTCAATATTTTGTTTGTAAAGTATTTCCCTTTCCTTGAACATTGTAAAGAATTCCAATTAATACTTTTTTAACTTTATTAAATAACGGACCCGTTTCGTTCGACTAGCCCTCTGCAGCCAGCCTAATTAGATTTTTAAATCGTTAACAGAATAAAGTGTTATAAGATCATAACATTTCTCTTTTTTATAGTTGGAAGGTTTGTAGCTGAAGAAACATAGCAGAAGTAGACGAAGTGTTCGAGTTGCTAATTTTGAATGGTATTCATGTAAATGCTTAGATGCTGTAAAACGAGATGAGAAAACTGTCATAAACCATGACAGTGTTGTTGGGTCTCTTCTATGGACATGACAAAAGTTTTTAGACAGCCATAAGTAATTGTATGTAGTAGGAAAGATCAATCGTTTTTATCACGACTCTACAATACGTAGGTGGTCTCTCCTGTGGACATTATATTATTGACTCAGAAAACCCAATTTTATGATTTATTTGAACAGGCAAGTAGCTGGGGAGGGGTACTAAATTCATTTGATATTTCCTACTACAATTACTGGCCAAGTATAAACTTTTGACGCGAACTAACATAATTATATGCGTACCTAATGAAAAATGATAGACTAATATTTCATGGTTTTTGTAGGTACTCGTAACATGTTGTAATACTTACGTTAACACAAAAAATAACAAAGTTAGCAGTGGTAAAGCTCCCTAAGTTTAGGGTCCTTCATAAAATACCTCTTACAACATACTTAAACATTTTTAATGTAACATACTTACTTACTTATGTTTACATCACACCTGTACTTATTCCCTAAGGTAAGACAAACTACTCAAAACGTTACATAGCCCAAACCATGACCCTTTCACGTTACGCAGCCACATAAAAGAAGCAAAATATCTCATCTACGTATAAGTAATGATTCCGAAATTTGATTTAGTGTTTGGGCCGCGCTGACCCCAAGAACAAGGGCAGGGTTACCTCATTCAATTTGAGCTGACGTGGCGCCCTCTGTCGGGATATTGGGAGTGTCTGTGGAATTTATGAGTAGCTTATTGTACACCGGTATTGAAAGAGAGAGGTTATCGGCGACATCGGCGTAGCTTGAGTGATTAAACGGCGTAAGAATTGCGTATATTTAACAAGTGTAATGGGACATAATAATATTCTAGGTATATATTTAATACAAGTATCCTGTGTGGTGTCGGATAGAATAACACCTCGCCATTTCTTCCGTGTAGGTACATCGTAAGAGGTACTATGGAAATAGGGTTAGGTGAAGAAGTAGGCTTGCAATCTATCACTGTTATACCTCTTCTTCCATCTACTTTAAAACTAAAATTATGCTAGAAGTGGCTGCGAAAGTCGAAATAGTTTGATGTGGGTCAAAATTAGCTTCCAAGATCATTAACTTACAAACAGGGCGGGTTATTTTAAATAAAATCTTGTAAATGCCTAATAATATATTCTTTCAACATAGATAATGAATGAATATAGCAGGCGTATAAAAAACAATATCTTATCGGCTTTTGCTCTCTGTGACGTGTCGGGAACAATGAGGACTTATCTCGGAGATAAACAAGACTATTTTGCATTAAGGTGTGTTTAGCGAATTCAACTATGATGAAACTCAAAATTACTATAAGTACCTATTTCGGCTATTTCAGAAAAAAAAACTAATTGGATTTTACATAAATATTGAATTCGAGACCACTTTTTTCGAATACAATTTTATTACTTAATCACATTTGTGTCATGGTGTGGGGCCAATTAATTAATTATACATAGGTATTGTGATCTTTACCATCGTTAAATCAAAATAATTTTTAGAATATTAAACGTAATCAAAAACCTATTTAGTACAGCCAATAACATTGTCTACGTGTATGCAACCTTCCTGCACTACCAAATTGTTTTTTAGGATAATTGAGGCAAATATGACATGAGGAAATATACATCACGGCGCTCGGACAAAGCTCTTCAACTCGTTGGTCATGTTGCCCGCAATGGTAAGCAAACAAGTTTTTTCTCGCGCCTTAGCAACAAGGAAATAAATCTCGACTATACTCGGCAATCATCGGACATCATCGTCACTATTCGGCTATTTGTTTACCACGCAAACCGTAGTTCTCTTTTTATGGCATTATCAAGTGTAGATGCTGTATCCTAAGCACATTCGTTCGTTCTCGCGGTTGTAATCAGAACTGTATTCAATGTTTTATCTGACTTAGCTACGCTTTTATTTACAAGGGGCTAGATAAATGTTTATTAGTTAGCAACTGGAATAGGTTAGAGGCCCATTTTGTTGAGTTACTTAGTGCAAAGATGTCGTACGAGTGGCAGGGTAAAGTTGTGTTGATTACGGGAGCGGCGAACGGCATCGGAGCTGCTGTTGTGAGGTTTGCGGTTGAAGAAGGAGTCAAGGTGAGTCTAAAGGCCCAATCAGACGGTTCATTCAGATGAACGTTCATCCGAGTGATTGCTTCATTTTTCTAGTGAATTCATTCGACAGTTTGTTTCATTCCTTGTTCAGACGTGTCATTTCGAGTGAATAGTACCGAATGAAAGGCGAAAATGAAAGAAAAATGAACCGTCTGATTGGGCCTTAATTATTAGACTAATAGTACTTAATATTAGTCGGTAGTGTGTTATTAAAGTAAAATAAGTATATCAATGTATTTAGTCGAGCGGTGTTTTGAAATAATAGTTTATTAGACACTGCTTTGAGGTGATGGAGGCGGAGTGACGAGGAATGAACATGTTTGTTTTATTTTAATAATTCGTTACTATTAATGTTTATTAAAATTGTAAAATTTTGAAATTGATTATTTTATGGAACATTTATTTAATTATCAAATCAAATAATGAAAACATTTCACTGATGCTAAGTAACTAAATTCTTGTAATAATATTAAAAATACCAGGTACAACAGTACAACACAATTACAGTTTTTTTTATGTCTAAACAGTCATTCCAGAAAATAGCACTCGGCAGGTAATAAAATAAATGTTTACATAGTTGTACTCGCGTATACATAAATACACCAGCTATTGCAGCTTATTACGTAATCTCACTAAGTCATTCATAACATAAAGTTCTACCATTATTGTCGTCAATAACATCCACTCCTGCATTGCTGCCTTTTTCTACCGTTACCTGCTTGCCGTAGGTAGACCTTTCACAAGGTCTGAGCGTACTACAAAATGGGCAATAATAATACTACTTTTGTCTGGCTTTGAACCCCTCAGCACTCTACTGAGGGATTCCAAGCTAGGCTGTCAGCTTCAGAGAGGGGGTGAGATTATTTCTCATCTATTGCATATGGATGACCCGAAACTGTTTTCACCAAAAAGCCAAGACTTGATAAAGTTACTAAAAACAACTGAAGCTTTTAGTAACGGGATCAAGATGGAATTTTATGAATTTACAGCTTTCTGAGACAATAACTCTCAAGTTCAAAAAAGGTGTGTTGTTGCATTTCCTCCTCAACGTCAAAAGAACACACAAAACTTTATGTCACCCAATGTTAACACAGGGTTGTATCGCTCTGAGGATGGAACCTGTTTGATTTGGAAACACGTCAGCATAGTAAAATAACGCCTGATTCTATAATTTACTTAAAACCTCTACCTATCAATAAGCTCCATTGCTCGTATACTTTCCTGGCATAAAACTCTTCAAGAACCTCCCTCGTTGAACAATTCTTTCGACTTTTCAGCACATCGCAATCCTAGACATAGATGAAACTGTCGGCGTAACTTTCCAAGAAGAATTGAACAATAAACATGGTGCCGGCAAGACCAAATTCTACCAGGTGGATGTAACAAATGACGACCAGCTGTTCGCGGCGTTCGAGTCCGTAGTGAAAGAACAAGGAGGCATTGATGTGGTCATCAATAATGCTGGTATCATGAACGATGCCCCTCAAGTCTACAGGAAGGAGATTCAAATCAACGTGGTAAGCTATAAAATTTATATCATTATTCGCCCAGTCTTTATCTAAATTCGATTGATATGCCAGTGATCGTAAATTTCAGTGCGGCTCAGTTCAAATTTAAGGATCTCGACAGGTATTTTATAGCTAGATTAGGGCATACAAATGCTTTTAACGCAACAATGTTGCACTAAAATTACTAGAAAACGTACTATGTCTGTCATATCTATGGTCCGTTATCTTGACTTAGTTTGTTATTCTTGACATTGTCATTACAATTTTAATAAAAATATGTTACACTGCAAATTGCATTACATTTAATTATACATATACAATAATGGCGACGACGGAGAAAGAATTAACGCGTCTTACACGATTACGCGCGTCAATTCGTGG
>BHDV01000290.1:0-23933 GCA_005406045.1 Adoxophyes honmai
GGCTGGTTTCAGTGACGTCACAACTAATCTGGTGCGCGTACAAACAGTACATTTTTTTAAAGTTTTTTCAGAATTTTAGTTAAAATTACTCTGAATTAATAGCGTTTTATATGGGGAAACTCCTACCCGGTGATTAGTAACTTTCGTATGTTGAATATTAAACGGATAACCACGTTTTTTAAATCGAGTTTAGAGTTCAATGTTCAAGTAGGTAACTTTCGTACATTGATATTTTGAATATGAGAAACCGACACTATTTTACGTGTGAAAAACTGGGAACATCTTTTTATATTGTGTTGGATTAAAATAAGATCTCTCCATTTTTTCCTTGGATGTTGTAAGAGGCTACCAAAAAAGAGGTTAAGGTATATTTTATGCGATATTCTAGGAACCTGCCATTATTTTTTCACTTTAAAACATAAAAAAAATGCAGAACTGACTACGAAACATGAAAATTGTCATGATTGGCTATGTGGCGTTTCCTGTGTTCTTCCTACTCCATTTGGGAATACAGACGTGATATGTACCATCGCGAACCGGGATTGTTGAGCCACTTACATATGTTTGTAACTTGGTCGTGTAATACTAATCCAATAGCTGACATCTAGTCGGTCACATCGGTCATTGATTACACGTCTAAATTGCGAACAGTGGCAAGTGAGTCAACAATCCCGGTTCGTGACTGTATGTGCATCATTAATTGGCAACTAGGTACCTTTATTGGCGTCTTGAAACAAATTTTTAAACTCCCCACTACAAGCCCTACCCTGGGAACCCTGACTTGAATCCACATGCACGTCGCATGTATCCCGGGAACCCAGCCAATTATCGTCGAGGGCCATTCGCGATGCATTTTTAAGCCAGAAACCACTTAGGGCGCTTGTGCACTGCCATGAATTTTCCGGTCCGGCCGTCCGGTTTTTCAAGGTCTGTCGCGCCGTCCCGCTCACGCCAATACAATTTAATGGAAGAGCAAGCGAGACGAGAACTCAATGAAAAAGCCGGACCGTAAAATTCATGGTAGTGCACAAACGCCCTAACGGTGGATCTCCGGCGAGACTTGACGCTTCGAGAGTCGAGAATTAGTGGAGTAAGTTACAGCCTTCTCCTGAGTTCAGTGAACCTTAAAAAAGGTGTTCAAAGAAACGTACATCACGTGTGTACTAATCCCAAAATTCCCTAATGAGGTACAACGTATATCAAGCTTGTACCCCCAAATGTTACATAGGCTAAATCATAAGTGACTTATAGTTATAGCATTTTTTTTGTTTTAAGTTAGCATCGCCTTTTGAAGTGAAGAGGTGCAATAGTGACGGGTTACTAGTCTATCGCCTAAAATATATCGTCACTTCTTACGACATCCACGGAAGAAATGGAGACGTATTAGTTTAGCTCGACTAGTTTCAGTCTAATCCATAGCCCTTCGTTTAAAAATCGCGGTGGCTGCTGCCAAACGCATAGACGTAAGTTATCCGTATTGTTCAAGACATTACAAACATAATTTCCACAATATTACGCAGAAAGCCGTGGTAGCCCAGCGGTTCGACCTGTGGCCTCTCAAGCAGAGGGTCGTGGGTTCAAACCTCTGAATTTTTCGGAATTTATGTGCGATATCGAATTTGATATTTATCACGAGCTATTTGGTGAAGGAAACCATCGTGAGGAAACCTACACACAGCGAAGAAGTAATTTAACGCTGTGTGTGAAGTTCCCAATCCGCACTGGGCCCGCGTGGGAATTATAGCCCAACCCCTCGCTCATACTGAGAGGAGGGCTGTGCCCTGCAGTGGGACGTATATAGGCTGATGATGATGATGATGATGACGCAGAAAGAAAATTAGTAATGTTGTCTTAGATATCGCGAAATAAAATCACTTTAGATACATATTATACTGATGGACATTTATGCAGTTAATCAGTGTGAATGCTAAAACACTTCGAAAACCAGTACTTAAGTCAGAGCGAAGAAGTCACTTACGATCTTAAAATTCACTTACATGACCATTAGTGTGCATGCAACTATTGCAACCACAAACTCTCACCGGTATTGGTCTACGGTAAATTTCCAACGATACACGAAGGGACGCCGCCGAATTCATGAACAAGTTCGCTAATGACGTGCAGTTTGAAACTAAACTTAATCGAATATCTTAAGGCATGAATTTAACATAGAAACCAAATATTGAAAGCCTATAAAATTGCCGATTTCTTTTTCGTGCTTCTGACTAATGTAACTTTCATCATTTTAATGATATAAGTACAAACAATTTTAATACTTGTAGTTACTTTATTAGTGTTTTTAACACAAACAAGTTACGCAACGCGTTTAGATATTAGTTTTGAGATTTAAGTATACAATAACGGTGAATTTTATCTACCGATAGTTTAGGTATCTATGATTTTCCTGTATCTATTAAGACAAATCGTCAATAGATTGAATATGGCAAAATTCCGCAATGACCGAAAAAGTCTAATATCGACACGTGTTTCAACTATCTTTTAGTTTGTAATTTTTAATGAAACATCATCCCAATCGGATTACATACGACTGACGGAATCTCGAATACCTTTCGTTCTGATATCAATTTGGTCCCAGAGTGTTTATGTTTCCTTGGTATGGGTTGCAAAATAAACTAGAAGTATTATCCACTTCTTGAACGGCCAAGCATGCATGAAGAGTTTTCATATTTATTGCAGAGAACTATACAGAAATTACAATAAAACTTATAAATATCTTATACTAAAAACAAACTTAACTAGATCTAAATTTGTACAGAGGACTTTTTGAAAATCGGTATGTTTGTTCAAAGGCACGACCATGAGAAAAACGGGTTCATATTTAAACTACTGTATCTCCTATAGTTTCTACTTCAATTCATACCCAAGTAGTGTAATAACAGAGTATGCAGACGATGCATTGCGCGAGGGGACTGTTTCTGTGAATTTGTTAGCGAGTTTGGAGTTTACTAAGATGATGTATGGGTTAGTGGCCTTTTGCGACTTGCCTTGTTGTGATACTGCTACGGCTATGTTATTCTCTAAGGTTTTAAGAGTGAAAAGCTTAGGCTAGTTACTCAACTTTAAGAGAGATACGGGGAATATCGTTCGCTGTGTAGACAGTTTTATTTTCACTTAATATCTTGCAGAAGAGAACATGATGATAGGACTCTTGGAAAATATTTTTTAATCTGCTAGAAGGAAAGTCAGACGGGGTAAAATACAGAGAAAGACCAAGATTAACCAATTGGTAAAGGAGAAAGTATACAAGGTGAAAGAGATAGTAAGACCATCATAGCAGAAAGAGAAACAGTTAGTCAAAGGGATAAAGGATCATCAAGCACAGATAAACGGACAAACAGATTGACACTTGGTTTATCTTAGTTAATCACAGAACCTTAAAATTATGTCTTTGTCGAAGTAGTAGTAGTATGTCGATCCAACCGCAAAGCAAACAGACATAATTATCAAATCAGCAACTCCATTTTTCTAAATTAAAAAACGGTAATCACCAACTTCATTACCTTTACAGAACCGTATAAAATTACGTGAAGCACACACGGCCATTCGATTATCCTTTTTAATTCGATTTTCGGCTAAACCCCGCTATCGAGGCGCGCCAAAGGATCTATTGAGTGACAACCGTCAATGGAACTGAAATCGATTACAGGACGGAGCACTTTCGAATCGAGCCGTCGCCACCGGCTCGATTCCACCGGGTATTTTAGGTGGCTATTTTTAAAGAATTCGCATGAATTTTAATAGCTAAAATCTTATTTCGTATCGGGGTCTGAAATGATCGCCGCGAAATTAAGACTCAAAAAACTGTACTAATTTCCTTAGGATTGACGATAATGGTATCGTCCGTATTATAAATTTCATAATTTAAGCTATGAAATCGTCATGGTTTCGTCTATGTAGTATTTCCTGTGTTCTGCCAACTCCATTTAGATTATACATGTGATGCAAGTATGTATTGCGTAACCGCATCGTCGGTAATGAGGTTTTTTTAACCATTATACATAATTTAATTTTATCAAAACATCCTGCTAGATCAAAACAGAGCTAACTCAAAATGTGTCTCAATTCAAAACTAAGCTATAGGTTTATACGCCAAGTCTCATTTTTTAGTAGTGGCACATTTTGAGTCAGCTGTTTTAATCAAGCAGTGTGTAAGTATTATTACGTTAAGTACTCATATTGTTGCGTGTTATGAGAATGAGATTAGATTGATTGACGAATTGTATACAAAAAAAGTAGTCTCTTAATATTTTCCGTCTTTGACTAAAACACAGTATACGCAAAATACCAACATGCGATGATTAAACGTACAACCGACAGGTGCCAGCATCAATCCGACGCAGTACCCTTTCAGGCGTAATTGAGTGTGACAAATGCACGGGCCACGCCGCCTAATGACTCAAGTTAATTTAAGCCATCGGCCTGGGCTGGTTTATGTGCCATGTTTGCGTATGCTGGAGTGATAATGCGAAAAAGTTTTGTTTTTATTACATTGAAAGAGGTAAGTGTTTAATGGTTGCGTCGCAAAGGCGTTGGCGGAGCGCTAGGAAAACGTTGCGGTTTTTTTTTCGTTCAAAAACGAAGGTTTATTGACAAAGGCCACTTTAGTTTACTTCTTTTCTTCTTCGTCGTTACACTCTTGGCAGAGTGGTCGTGGTCGTCACATCGGGGGTGGTGGCAAGCTTATTTAACTATCCGTCGCCATCCGTTAGTTTATTTAGAAGCTTACTTATTTAGTTATTTTTTTATCAGAGTAACTTTAATAATAGCGAGGCTGCACTTTTTTACATATTCAATTTGCAGTTCTGGGAATTCCGAGTAAAAAGAAAAGTGAAATTTTCAAATCATAAAAAATAAGCTCATCTCAGTTTAGTGTCGTGTTTAAAATAACACCTCTATATATTTCATGCTTGGGACGATTAGTGCCAATTTGTCTCATAATAATTATTATTTCGAATCTATTCACGAGATATAATTTCCATTCAACGCCCACTTTTAGCTTTCTGAACTACACTGTCATCTCCATAACATACGAAAATGCTTCTCTTTGCTGTTCAGCTGCTGAATCTATAATATGGGTCATTGTCAAGCCTGGCAATTTTTTTCGCCAAAAAATGAAACACGTGATTTATAAAAATCAAAGGTATATTACGACTCTTACTCTAACTTGCAACAGAACTGAGTATCATTCAGAGATCAATTATGCGAAAAAAACGATTTAAAAAGAAATAACGATATTTCGGTTCCACCGAAGAGACTAATATGTCCACCGAGTGGACTAATTATGTTAGTTAATAATAAATAAACAAAACAAAAAGCGGTAAACATCTTAAACAAAAATAACGTTCATGATATATTCTCATAATCATGAACAATCAGACACGTAAATACATTCAAAAAGTATATAAAAAATATTTTGTGTCTGTCTACCGAAATGACAATTCTTTTCGGTGGACCAAATATGCCTTCGTCCTCCGAAGACTAGGAAGCCTTCAAGTATTCAAGAAGCATGTATGAAAGTGGGGGTTTGGTGGTTCTTCCTGGTTTTAACGTTGACGTATCCGAACTTTCAGAATATACGTCCAAAAATTGTATACTTTTATGAACATTTTTTTCAATCAACAAACAGATTGCACTCGCTAATTTTTAATGGTTGCTGCATTCTGAAGTCATGAACTTCTTTCTGAGTAAGTAAGTTTCTTTGCTTTCAACATTCTTCTGTTTTTCACTGCAATACGTTCACCCATTTCATGGTACTAAAATAACTGGAATCGAAGGCGGTATTTTGCGTGCGATGTACTTTTAAGTTTCTTTTTGTATATTGTTTTTTTTTCTGCATCGTCGTGCATCATTCCATTTTTCCTCCAAAGCTTATTTTGTATGGTTTTGTTAAATCTTCTACAGTTTTTTTACCTTTACAGAATTTACGTTTAAACATTCACTATTCAGTCACTAGTCATTTACGGATAAAACAAAAAAGGAATCAGAAGCTAGTTTTTAAAGTTATAATAAAAAATTAAGCCAAAGTACAAGAATCAATCAAAATACAATCATTTATCGTTTGGATGTACAAAAAGTCCACCAAAAAGACGTCCACCGAATGGACTTTTTCCGCAATATCATTCACAACACCAGCCATTTAAAGGATTATTCAAAAGGCAAGGCATAATTTACAATGATTGATTGCTTAACTAATTATTAAAAACGTTTGGTGGATTTATAGCGATGTACTTACAAAATACAGCAGTAACCGGAAAGACAATTCAACATTGACACCACCAAATATTCTTGTTAACACAACAATATCGTCTGCTGCGCACAAGTCACGGCAAAATGGCTGCTAACAGGGATAGTACGATAGTGAATGAGTTAAATTATATGTCCCGGTCTATTCATTTGACATTTCCCTAATTTTTCTAGAATTTAAAGTAATGTCCACCAAAAAGACAAAAAATGTTGTGACAAGATTCAATGGTGCAAAAAATGTGTTTTATTTCCATCTAATTTTTTAAATCCTATTAATGGTAAATGGAAATCATACATAGATTAGGGAAAAATGGCATTTTTGTACAGTAATAAAAGAGATGTATTTTTTTAAAGCCACATTCTATTAACAGGTGGAACCCGGACAGTCCACCGAAGTGGACTTTCAGTTACATTTGTGGTGATAAACAAAACAATAATTACATTTATAGAAAATATGATATAGTATAGTCTAGTACGATTCCTGTACTTTATAGTTATGATGTAAATTAAATGCAATTATTAAAAATGTCTGATATATTACAAATGGACATGTTTTTTTAGGGTTATGACAATGACCCATATTCATTCGCGAAGTGCATTCTCACTCGGCACGTTTGTATTTTACTGTATACTGTTCACGGATACACCTGGAGCCACGGAAGTGTGCTTGTCAAGACCAAAATAAATTTCTGCAAACACTGGGTAACACCCTCGCAAATTTCCCATTATGTTATGTACATTATGACAAAAAGCAAGAGATTTTTACTCTAGTTTAGCACACAAATAAAATAATAACGGATGACCAAAGTTCGGATGTATTCTGTAATCACAAGTTGATTCAATACCATCGAAAAATCAATGCCGCCAACCTCATAGGTACCGTACTTCTTTTTTTTCTGTAATGTGTTTTTGTATCCTGTTAATTCTGTGAATAAAACTGTTATTTTTACGCCTCCGAAAACAAATTAAGATTCATTCGAGTATATCAACAATTTTACATGAAAAGTTTTAGTTCCTTTTTTGTCCGTTTCCAACACTTTTTGGTCTTGGCGCTACATTTACCGTGTAATGTTTTTGGTGCCACAGTACACAGAAGTTAGGAAATGCAATGCAAACACAATTACGTTTCGTGGTCGTACTTTGAAGTGTATTTCGGCTTCCGAGTGTTTACTGACGCGCTTTGCTGTAACTAAATTAAAATTGGATTCGGTTATCTTGCGAACAGTTTGTAAGGGAAGTTCAAATCAATTAAGATTGTACTGATGTTTGAAAAAGTGAATTTATTTGAGAGATACCTAGTGTGTAAAATGTGCCGTATGTAAACTGTTTCGGCTTGTCGGGGCTAGTCAGTCAAACCAAGGAGGTCGAACATTAAATTAATTATATTTGAAATTGAGATTTTAGTCAATGTATTTGCACAGTAATAGGACGTTTTTTAAGACTAAATCTTTCGATCATCACCTGTTTTATACGTTAACCGATTTTATGATATAAATTTTATAAAATAGTAATACTACTTACTACAGGATACTTAGATTTTTTACTATAGGTTTCTTACTTGTTGCTTATTTACATTTGAACGTATACTCGTAGTAGGAACATTGACATTGGATGTAGTAGACAAAATTGATTAAATAAAACGCTCAAAAATACCAGCGTTCCATCCCTTAATGTACCAGGCGCTCATAGGTAGGTAAGCGAATGATATGCAAATACGGCCACGCCGACAAGGTCATTTGCCCCGAGCTTTGGGTTGGCGCAACCCCGACTCGGGCAAATGTTTGGCTATCCGATCATGTTCTCCGAAGCGGTTATGGCCTCCTGGTACCTGAATGCGGGTAAGGATATCTTCGTTTAAGATAACGTGGATGTTTTTTAAGTGAAAAGAGGGGTTTCGTTACTAGAGCTTCTATTGTCATTACATACATACATTCATCACGCGTGTATTTCCAAATTGGGTAGGCAGAGCACACGAAAACCACCACAACTATTGTGACACCACGTCACTACGTCCACTTCTAGCGTATTTTTATGGTTTCAACACTACACCATAAGAGATATCACGATTTCACGATATCAGTATTGAAAATCGTCTATTTTTCATACATTACTTACCCACATTTATTTAGAGTTTGTTTGTTTTCTAAAACGAACGCACAAATGAATCCCATACAAAGATAACCGCACTTAACTTAAACCGTTTGATGTGAGCTCGGAATTTAATGTGGTTTCCAGTTTAATATTCGGTTTTGAGTAACTTCTAACTTATTCTCGAAGTAACTTTGCCATTAACAAGTCATTATGAAATGTATGGGAATTTCGTTGTAGGCATTAACTGACCGAAACGGTCGTCTAAACTGTTTATAAATGATGATGTAGTACAAAATATCATGCCTTTTTTTTTGTCTTACTAAGTTTGAGGTGTCAATACATTGAAGTCGTGATTTCGTTTCATCTTATTATGAAAATCCTGAGTTTCATCTGGACAATTCAATGATTTGAACTAATGCATTACGTTACGTTATTCAGCATTGACTAAGTAAGAAAAACACATTTTGTATCACCCAATTTCATTTCAGCCTGTAGAATAATTTGAATATTGTACCGTGAGACTCACTTAGAAATATACGGACAACTCACATTTTAAATCGCGAACAGTTTGTATTTGTCAGCGATCATCATGACTCCTGACTTAAGGTACTCAAACTTGGTGGCTTACAGTTGCAAAAGACCAAACAGAAGGTTTGCTAAGGAGATGGAGCCCAGAATCTTCGAAGAGGGACGGATAAGACGAAACCAGAACACGCTGCTGCGTTCTAAAAGTGCATTGCACAGCCGAATGCATCAGATAGGCTAAAGATGCTACAGAGTGCTAGAAGATGGATGGTAACGAAGGAACAGACCAAAAAGAAGACGGCGGGACGACCTGGATTTGTTTCTCAGGGATTGGCCCCAGATCGCTTTGGATCGGGAGAAATGGAGAACATGAGAGGAGGCAGTGGGATAACGATACAGGCTAGATACCTAAAAATAATTACCACAGATAAAGCTCCATCATTATTTGGTGCGTTTACCCGAATCCAATACGAGCTATTTTTTGTGGTCCGTAATCTGATTGGTGTGGTTTTCCGTACGCTTCACGGTTGACAAAACATATTAACTTGTTTTTTGTCAAGCAATGCATGCAATCATTTTTATTTTCATTACTTAGCAACGTTATTTTTGCTTGAGCTGTTAAATTAATAAGTCATGTAGTTAAGTAAGTTTAAATAAAACAAAAACGTTTTTATTTCCATTACCGAACTTAGACCAGTGACATTTAGATTTAATAAACGTGCAATAAAAAAAAACTTTTTAGGAGTGCTCCCTTTTAGACTTCACAATGAACAATGAAAAAGAAAGGCGTATAAATCCCAAGAAATACATTTACGGCGGTTTGATACTTAGTTCTTGACATTGCTTACCTTTCGCCACTCTTCCTTATCAGCACCTGCCAAATGGTCTTGAAAGTGTTCAGATCGGCCGTCGATTTTTTTTTAGGTCTGCCACTAGTCTTTTGCCTATCCCTGGGAATCAATTCGGTTACAATTCGTCTCCATCTCTAAAGACTAAAAAAAAACTAACATTAAAGCATCATTTACTAAGAAATTTTACTCTCTAAAATCCAAAGCTGAACATCCTGATGCATCGTTCGTTCACATCGCTTGACAAGCTCGCTTAAATTAAATTCGACGTGTCGGTTATCTCGTACACGACAGGACATGTTCAGCCGGCCTTTGAAGTTACGTCACTTGTGTTGCTATTAAGTGCACGTGCACTGAACAATGGAGGTCGAATGAGCCGGGAATTGGGAATAGATTTCGATAAGGCTAAGAATGTTTGGGTCAAGCTTTGAAGGTATTAGGTTTGTGGTTAGTACGTTGCGATAATAACATAATATTCTAGTTTGTAATCTTCGAATAATGTCAGAGGTTACGTCAAATAATAAGAATGGTAAAGCTTGAAATCGATTCAGGTAGTTTCCATAATATAAACATGATAAAAATCGTTTTGATTTGCCTTTAATAGCAAGTAACGATCGCAAGTTCAATTTTTTTCAATTATTAATAAGCATTTCTTCAAGTAAATGATAGAAGATGATAAACATTAGGTACATAAGGGTATACTTCAAAGAAATTTTCTGAACATTTATTTCGCATTATACTCTTTGATAACGATGTTAGACAATGAAAATCTCACAAACCTCTAACCTAAACTCCTAATACAGACCCATTTCCACCACCAAAGATCTCGCCAAACACCATAAGGCCCTGGGCCCCATAGATCCCAACGATAAGCCCTCATCCATCTTCGCAGCGATTTGATACCTAAAGCGGAAGAATAATGATTTTCTCATAAATACGCCGCTTTGTCCTAATTTCAGTAGTATTTTGGAAATGTGCGATGCATAAAATATATGTTGAAAGGCTGTAAACGACTGCATATACACATACACAGATTGTATTTTAGTAATGTAGGCTGTTGGCTGGACATCCGTAGTAAGCTGATTTAAGCTGCAACAACATAGTCACGCCTGTATTCCCGAATGGGATAGGCAGAGCACACGAAACGCTACATAGACAAAACCATGAATATTTCACGTTTTGTGGCCACATCTAGGATATTTTTTTAGGTTTTCTATTGGAAAGTATAATAGTGATAGGTTGATTAAAAATATACGTCAACTTAATTCCTTAGTCGCGACATCCACGGAAGACATGGAGTGACGTTATTCTAAACCCGACTCCACACGGTCATGTTGGTATGCATGGTATAAGATATTCAGATTTTTCTTTTAAATTTGTCAGAAAAACATTTGGTCCTCAATTTGATTTACTTAATTATAATACAGATGAGAAACATGTTTCAAGGTGGAACTCTGTATTTAATCGTAGCTAAACTCACTACCGCAGCCATCAATTTACTGAGAGGCAATATCGCAGCATACACTATGTATGAGCGGTGGATGTTTACTCGATTTGCAACAGAAAGCTGAGTGCTGTGTTTCAGAGAGACTTTAAAGTAGACTTCAGTTTGGGAGGCATAAAATTGATAAAAGTCGGGTTAGCGAGTGCGATTCAATCGGGTTTTTCCGTGTGGTGTCGGGGATTTCCGATTTTGTAGTGTCAGCTTTCCCGTGGAAGAATCCACGGATGTCGTAAGAGATGACAAGGGATATACTCGTAGGGTAAGGAACCTTTTAGGCGACTGGATAGCACTATGTCACTAATAAACCTCTTTGTTTAAACCTCAAATCATGCTAAACCTGGTTACAGAACATGAAATAGTTACAGTTTTTATACAGGGTGAAAATGAAATCCGTAACGAAAAAAATTCCTGATACTCAGAATCACTAACACAATACGATGGTAAAATAAAAAAAACACTTTTTTTTTTCTTTTTTTTTCATCGGGAAATTCCCAAAAAAATATTGAATGTGGGCATACTACAAACCGCGGTGTAACTGTTTACGTTTGTTTAAATTCAATTTTAAAGTAGGGTAGTTTTGCTTGCAGTTCGACGACCCTAAAGCGACCGCCGAGGGTAGGTATGAAAAATTAAGTCGCGAGCGGGTGGTCAAAGCGAGTGGTTGCGCACGCGTTCCCTACTCACCCCGTTCGTACGATACAAAAGCGCGAATTGTGCGAGTAACAATGTCGTTAGAATTTTCGAATCGCGAGTAACGTATGCGGACTGAAATTTGGACAAATTTCAATATTGTTTTAAATAAAAAAAAACACATTTTTTAAAAAATAGTTATGTTTATATAATAAGGTATATGTTAATGCTTAATGTAAAAAAAAGTTTACTCCTGTGCGAGATGCTTTACGGCAGTTCTGTGGTACTTTTTCCATCGCTGTCGAAAACACAGATGTGGGCATTTTTGTCAACTCCAATTTTATTTTTCGGATCAAACTCTGTACATTTTTGGGACGAAAATTATTGCAATATACTCGCCTCTTTAGATTTGCCCAAAAATCTTCAATAGGGCGAAGTTGTGGAACATTAGGTGGATTTGATGTCTTCGGTACGTATGGGATGTTTAACTCCGCCATTTTGCTAAGGGTTTTTTTGGAATAATGGCTTGAGGCTAAGTCTGGCCAAAACACTACATTTTCTCCTCTATGACTCGTATTTATAAAATCTCGCACTAATGGCAAACAACGCTCTATGTAGCGATCGGCGTTCACAGCTAAACCTGATTCAAAGAATACAGGCTTAGACATTCCGCGTCGACTAATGGCAAGCCATAGCAAAACTTTTTTAGGAAATTTTGTATGTTCAATATATTTTACGTTTTCATCGGTTGGTCCATTGGTGTTCTCAAAATAGTAATTGCCTTGCCACTCGTTTCCATCTAACGTGAAATATGACTCGTCATCCATAACGCAAGTGACATTATTTTTAGCGTAAAATATTTCTTTGACCAATTTACGCAGCCGTACTTTCTGAGTGATTTCTTGGTTTTCAGAGACGGTGGGCTTAACTTTTCTACACCGCTTATCGATGCCCATGTCTTTCAGATATTTTTTAACAGTTTTGCCGTCACACTTGAATTTCCTTCCGAGCTCTCTGTAGGATTTTGCGACACGGCCGGCCGTAATTTTCTTTAATCGAGCTCTCTCAGAAGACTTGCTCAAGCTGGAGTAGTTTCCAGAACCAGGTTTTCTGGCAGTGGTTTTCTTCAAGCCAAAGGACGCCAATATATTGTAAATGGTGCTTCGACTCTCACCCATTTGCACAAAATGTTCCACCACCTTCGATTTCGGCCATAGGGGATGTGTATTGTAGAAATTACATACAATTTGACGACGGCGTTCTTGTTGATTTACCATAATTACAAAATCAAACACCCAATCTTCATGAAACTTTCCAAACTGATTGACAGATATATTGACTTTACATTGACAAACACACATTTTTATTTAAACTTTTGTTTTATGTATTTTATATATACAAACTTTGTCCAAATTTCAGTCCGCATACGTTACTAGAAATGGTTCGAGTGTACATCCATAGCTGCAAAAATTTGGAGGCTACCTGTAGACAATATCGCGATGAAAGTGTACCTAGACTCCGAACTCAGGGACTTCGAGACCCGCAGTTTCTTTCGTGCAATGTACGCGAGTACTTGAACAATGTGTAGTGTACTACGGTGACCCGTGGTTAAGTCACGGTGAACCTGTGACCTCTTGTGATTTCTATCTTTGGGGCGAAATCAAGCGCCGTGTGTACATGGACATACTACAAAATGTACAGAATCTTAAAGACAAGATTGTAAGTGCATTTTCCGAAGTGAAAAGTGATACTAAAGTGCTAAGAAGAGTGAATGAAAACATGTTGAAACGTGCATGACTCTTAGGAGAAAAATGGATTCCATTTTGAACGGTTATTTAGGTAGGCACACTAAACTTAGTTTCGATTAGTAGGATAGGGTTGAGTTTTTATTATTCTTGTACATAAGTTGATTCCAATTCTTTAACTACGCCTTAATGCCGAATTCATGCAGACTCAATTTTTATTTTAATCCACCTTTCCTAACCTACAAGTTTTCAAGTAACTGATTTTTAAAACTTCTGCATTTGGACGGCCTAAGCCCTTAAAAGTAGGAAGGAAAAATGTTTAAAATTATGTTAAAAAAAATTGTAGGTAGGTACTGAATAAGTCGTATTATTTTTTGCAAGGAAGTGAAAGAGTGCTACGTACCTATGAGTCGCGAGTGTCTGAGCTGAGCGGTGGACGCGCGGTGTCCATAATGTTAGCACTTTTTTGGAAAACTTTGGTGATTCATAATTTCTTATTTTCAAAAGAAAATGAGAAACTACTCAAATTATATTTTTAAGTTTTACTAACAAACAGGTACGTAAAATTTCGTTACGGATTGCATTATCACCCTGTATGTAAAGTTTCATGTTCTTATCCAACGTTATTTGAGAATACAGATGTGTTTTAATTAAAAGGGTTTTTTGTAGAATTCGTATTTCACTTTTAGCATATTTTTATATACAATAAAAGACACAATAGTGAAAAGATGCTAGTCTCTCGCCTAAAGTATACCTGAACCTAGTCGTCTCTTACGACATCCACTGAAGAAATGGAGAAGTGTTATTCTAAACCCGACACCAATTGGGTACCAGGTGAAACAATGCACGAAACTTATTTCGATAGCAAGACGCTCCAGTATTATATCGGGTGCCAGTATTAGTTTTGTCGAGCACAGGAAGGGCTACAGATTAGCCCGAAACATGTAGAGCTAGCCTCGATATAAGACGTGAACTATCCCTATTTTTCAAGATAAATAATGACCTCATACTAAACACCAATCCACAAAAATCGAATCTTACAAAGCAGCCTCATCCAAAGAATCCACATAATAATTTAGTCTATAAAAACATTTTCCTTGCCCGTCTGATAAATTTCCCTCGGTAATAACAGAGGAAATATGATTATAGTGGGTGGAAAATCTCGGTAAAATAAAATCAGTTTGTAAGAAAAATATCTTTCCCGGTGTCCCGGGGAAGGCTTTAAGCCGGGCAACTTTATTTTCTCACCGATGCTAATTAGCTGAACTGTGGGAGAATGCAGAATTATTCTGCATTCTGCGCTTTGCACTAGACGTGACTTTCAAGGGGGAATTTAGACGTTTTCCTGGCAGACGTCTGGAGATGGTAAGCGGGGAATAATGTTTTAGAAGAATCTTACTAGTTAAGGTTTTTGTGAAGTTCTTAATCAACACTGGGCTTTTCAAAAAGATGCTTATTAGCTACTTAGCTGACCCGGCGAACTTTGTATCGCCTTTTACTTTCTCAATGATTATGGGAAAAAAAGGATTAAAAAAATATTTGAATTTGTAATTCATTGGCTAAACAACTGAATGTCATTCTGTTTCATTCACTTACTATTGTTTCTTAGGTGTTCTTATAAAATCTGATAAATTTTAATAACAACAATCTACCCTAAATACTGAAAAATAAGGTTTATGGTGTAGTTCCCCTGTGGACCCAGAGTAAAGTGGAAACTTTACACATAACATTGAATTAGAAGTTATCTGTGTACAATCCTCACAATCTTTTCATTTCCGCTTCTATTTCGTACATGACTTCAAAAAAAATCGGAGGTAGGTACAAACCTGGGATTCGAACCGCAACCTTCTGCTTGAGAGGTCACATTTAATTTTGAATGCCATCCATTTCAGTTTTATTCCTATTTTTACCATCATTGTCTATAATACAGATACCAAAAGTTTCGAACAAAATCGCTGAGTGCACGAGCCTAAAGAAATGTTCTGGTACTTCTTTGGTCCCTTATAACTTTATCACGATTTGTAATCATATTTCAGAATCCTTGCGCTCTTTGGTGAAAGCCCTTTTCCCTTTTCATTCGAATGCAGGACAATATTTATCGTCCGTATGATTGGTGGGACTAAAAAAACATTCGGACATGGAATATAGATCATGCAATCAAATTTTCGTTTAATTTGGGCTTGGCATTATCTGTTTCTGTATGTTTTCTCTACTTTCTGGTTTCGGATCTCTGTGTTGACTTATATTTTGTTGCAATACGGAACAATGTGAAATTAAAATGTGTTGTGGAAATAGTTTTCTACATTTTATTTTGTTTACTATTTGCTCATACATACATTACGCCTGTATTGCCCAACGGGATAGGAAGAGTGCGACGCTTTTAAGTTAAGAGGTACAATAGTGCCTGCTGTCTAAAATAAAGGTACAAAACCTATTTCCTTAATCACCTTCTACGACATCCACTGAAGAATTGAAGAGGTGTTATTCAAAACCTAACACCGCATGGATCATATACATTAATTGATGTTAGTGAACTGTATATACCTTTAACACTTACACATTATTACAAGCATTAGCCATTAAAATATAAATTAGCAAATTACCTTCAAACAGCGCAACGCTTTAACAGTTAAATTCCCTCCAAATATCATAAATCATAAAGGTCGTTACTCCATAATGTGACAAACAAGCAGTACGTAACAAAGGCACTCCGTATTTATTTAACGTTGTAACAAACAAAAGGCTTTTCCCAAAATTAGGTTATTTAGAGTTACTGCAGCACATTCGGCGAGTTGAAATACCAGGGCAGCATAACACAACAGGCCACGTCGGCATTGCCCCCAAGAGGCCATTCCAGCGGCTGTGTCGCCTTGTCGCAGCGTACAGCAGTGCGCTAGTTTCCTTTACTTGCTGGACTAATGAGAAAATATACACCTCCTCCCCAACTTTGCTTTCCTGGTACTTCGTCCTTTTTAATGGCGCCTCCCCTGTATAGTTTTTAGTTAACGGAAATTAAAATTTCAACCTCTGCTTTCATTGTTCGGGTACGTTTTGTTTTGTTGTAACTGGAGCAAGTTTTTCGTTGTTTTAATTAAGCCTTTTTAGGAATTTTAAACAAAAGTGATTACTGTCTCTTGAATTATTAGGTAGATGAACGAAAATCGAAAACAAGTTTCTCTAGTTTATGTTATAGAATAATAACAGAGCACACGAGTAAAACAAACATGTCACGACGAGCAACACAAATCCGCTAAAACAGCCGTTGAAGCCAAATCCTGAGTCAGCATTGTTGCCGCCGTACAGTCAGCAACATAGGTTTCGACACAAAAAAAGTGCCAAAAATTATGTTTAAACACCCTTTTTACCTCATAGTTAAGGTCGTGAGTACATATTTTTGCCACATTGACCGTGTCCATATCTTTGTTGCTGACTGTACCTACCCACAAACTTAAATCGTGCACGTACAGCGAGTTCAAAACCAAACAAGTCGAAACAGGTCGACGACCTTTCCAGGATTCAGGACAGTCGCGCACATTGGCACAAATACTTTGTGTATTAAAGGTTCCGTATACAGAGTGACAGTTGAAAACTGTTCTACGAATCGGGTATTATTATCTATATTTTTGCTGTTTGGTTTAATAGGCGACTAAATTAATAAAATGATTTGAGGCATGCTATAGGCTGCAGGCTAGCAATTTGACAGTATTCAAACCTGAAATCATGCTGTAAGTGGCTTCGAAACGTACACTGCCCTTGTATTTCCAAAGTAGCCAGGCAGAGTACACAGAACGTTACATAGACAAAACCATGATTATTTCTCGTTTCGTAGCTACTTTTGTAAGGTCAGAATAATATAATAGCGACTCTAGAACTGCTGTGTGTCCAACCGAATCCCTTACCCTACTATTCGATTCCGAACAGAAAATATAACAATTTTATTCGAAACTGGGGCACGGATATATTTTTAACGCTAGGAATTATCTTGTTTCATTGTCCGTCATGAGTCCAATTAGCAACGTTCTCCACAAAAGTGCAAAAGAGAGTATTTTCATTAGTCACCACTAGTCTGCCAATTTGCAATCGGTATTTAGGTATCCGAGTGAACCTTCAATGCATTCCGCTTTGAACTGGTTTTATGTACATGAACTTAAAAAATGTGAATAAAAATATAAGCTTCGTGTCACTTAGCGCGGTTGTTCCTACTACAAATTTTTGAAAATATTACTGCCTGAAACGTACCTACCTAACCTAATTCTTTAGTCGCCTCTTGTGACGAACAAGTACGGGATAAATGGAGAATTGTTAGAGTTAACGCGTTACTACGCGGTATTTGTCATACACACACAAAACGCACAAAGCACACAAAACGTTACGCGGGCTAAATTTTGACTATTACTACTTGTTTTGTAACAACTTTTCGCGTTTTTAGATTTTGGGTTAGTTACTAGATCTAATGACAGATTGCGAGCCTATAGCCTCAAATATACGCTGCTAACAAATATGTGGTGCCCCGTGTGTTGCCGGGTTAGAATAGCACCTCCCCCTTTCTTCCCGTGGGTGTCGTAAGAGTCGACTCTGGGAAAGGGTTAGTGTATTGTAGGATTTGTAGGCGATGGGCTAGCAACCTGTCACTGCGATACCACGTTAAACCATCTGGTTTCCCTGAAATTGCTAAACGTGGCACTGGATTTTTGAATTCATGTGCTCTGACTACCCCTTTTGGGAATACAGGCGTGAGAATATGTATGTATGTAACAAATATGTTTAGTAGGTACTTAAATATTAAACTTTAATTCCTGCTTACTTCATGTGGAAGACAGGCGTGATGTAGGAAAGGATAACGTAACAATTATTCACAAGTAGAACAAATGCTGTTTTTTATGTTACATACTTCTTGCAAGGTTATTAATGTTTTACTAATAACCCTGTCTACGGCATTTATAAATTGAAATAAAATCCATTTCCGTGGACATTATTAATTGAAACCACTTGTGCAATCGCTTGTACGCCGGGGGCGAGCCTTGCAATGCATTCCTCATTTTGCTGTTGACGCTATCCGTCTCCCTCTAGCACAGGCTGATTACCAAGACGTTAATAATGCCGTTGGTAACTCGTAGACCAACTGTTTGACGTATGTATGATGTAGTTGAGCTTAGATTTTGAATTAAGACAGGTGACGTCTTATTCCGAAAATGGGGTAGATAGAGCACATGAAAACATAGTTAAACCCATGACTTTTTCGTGGTTCGTAGCTAGCCTACTTTTAGAGTTAAACATTGATGAAACAGGATGATTATGACCGGTCAACCTGCCTCGATCAATGATAGTCAATTAGTTTGCCGCCAAAAGCGTATCTTAGCCTATATCCTTCGCCATCTTACGACAGCTCCTTGAGATATCTTACACCTCCGTGGATAAAATTGTGAGGTGGCATCTTAATACTAACACTACACCTCCCAAAAAAGTAAGCAAAATCGGCGATCTACTAAATATCTGGACTGGATGCGTCGTTATAAAACTATCTGAAGACCTTTGGGGTATGCAAGGGTAAAATAGAAAGCGATATTTTAACCTCCATGAATACGAAACAAAACTACTTCCTAATTACATAAATCTCTCCCTTAGATCACACACAATACATCCTCTGCGCTTATCTTCCAAAGTCAGATTTCTTTCTACCCTCACTTACCTAATTTCAGGGACGTTTTTACAAAGGGCTTAATGTTAAATTCCATTAATTCGGCCACATAAATCCAAGTTAGGGCCGCTCCGGACCGCGGGCCGCTATCGCCAGTGTTGGACCCTCTTTGTAATTCCCTCAAAAGGAACATGGGTTTTTTCTTTGAGTATGAATATTTGTCGTTCATTAATTTGCATTAAATTAGTTAATTTGTTTATTCATAGGTCCGTGTATGGCTTTGGGGTGCGTTATGCCGTTGGATTTATTCAGTAATTGCTTGTTATTTACGAGTTGAGGATCCGATTTTTTTAATTTTTAAACTAGACCCTAGCCTAGACTAAGGCTTAAGGATAAACCTCTCAGTTTCTGCCGTGGATATCGTTAATGGAGGCTAAAAAAATATTCTAAGGTATGCTTTTGGCGGAAGTTAAACAGTTAAAGTAAGATGCATGTTACGTTCCTAGAGTAACCAATAGCTGGTGATTTGACGAAACTGTTTAAGGATGTTTGCTTAATGTTATCATTTACAACATTATTGTTGTTGTTGGGTGGATCTAGGATGGGGAGAAGCTTCTTTTATTTGCAAAAAGTATTAAACCACCTACCAATTGACAGCCACTGCAGAACGATGTTACATAACAGTAAACGCAATGAAGTTTTCTTAACTAGAGTAATGCGATTTGACTATGACGTTAACTGTAAGGAGATTCTATTGTGAATTAAGAATCAATTGGTTCAAGTATAATTTCAAGATAAGATTTTTTATGGTCAAATTCTGTCCAATTTACGCACCAACTTTAGATAGGGTTCTCAACAAAAAACTCACTTCGTACCCACAAAAAAAATACAACCCTTCAAGATTCGTCGTCATGGCCATTCCGGCCCAATCAACTCGTACTGCTCCTGAATTTCATAAACACGCCGTCACATGCGACCACTCGACACGGGAAATCAACGGGACAGTGGGTCTTGACCGGCCTATCGCTACCAACCCTAATTAAATCCGATAGCCGAGAGTGGCAGCTAGATTTATTTGGGCGGTTTTAAAAGATAAAGATTAGAGGGTTGACGCGAGGGTATTTATTTTTGTGCGGCACCGCGTGATTGATTTTTGGGGTAATGCGCGAGGACGTCTGAAACAAAAATAGTGAAATAAAATGGGTAACTTACGCCTTTATGTCGTAGCTCGACATGTTTTAGACCATTTTGTGATCTGTTATCGGGAGCAAGTTTACTGTTCGCAGTTTCACTCCTCTTGTGATGGAAATGTCGACATGAAGACGTGAGTGTATTCGTTGTGTATGAGTTGTCTCCTATTGTTCACACATATTTTACGATTCTATTCTGTGACCGCTACTCTTTTAAGTGTGTGAAAAAAATAATGGTTTGGAATTTTTCTGGGTATTTTTTTTTTAATTTTAACAATTTCGGCTATTTAAATTGTTACCTTCCACCAGGTTGTCCAAAGGCTGGCTGAACTTAGTAACATCAATGACAATCGCCACCTGTTACTATTATACTACCTCCTCCATCTGTTTTCAAATAATATTGGTTTTATCTATGTCACGTTTCATGTGCTCTGCCTACGCCATTTGGTAACATAAGAGCGATTGTATATAGGTATGTATGCAATGCCAATCGCAGACCATTTTTGCCCGGAGCGCTGGCTGTACATAACATCCTATACTTATAAGGGTGCTCACAAAATATACGGCGCGTCAGCCCAACTATTAGAGCACAGCTGTGAGCGTTCGGCGAACGCCTATTTACTTAGCCGGTGTGCTAAATTAACAGCTATATTAACTGGCTTAGAAAACATGGATTTTTATACAGATTTGGTCAATTTTACCCTCGAATTGTCGATGATGTTCATGATTTGAAAATGAGACATTGATAGGTTAACATTAGCTAAGATTTTATTTCAGACACAACACAAGTATACAAAAATTACATTTAAAAACTTAGAAATACCTTTTTCATAATAAAATTAACTAGATCTAAAGTTAAATCTAAAACTAAAAGTAAAGATAAAAAAAATTCGTTAAATATGAGTCAGCTAATTGTGTAACTTCTACCGATAGAATTCGTAGTGATACAATGAATGAATAGAAAAAAAAGTCTGGTTTACTCGAGAAATGAGAACATTTTATAAATCAAATATTTTACATTCTTTCAAGGCAACGAACCGTCACAGATGCGAGATACATGAATGACTAAAATATAAGTTACAATCGAATAATCTTTAGTCATAACATTTATTGCCTCCTGCCTATGCGGTTGTCATCGATAGATGAAACAGAATTATTTACTTGTCTGAGTCAGCAAAATCTTCTTTAGATTTGGCATTGCAGAAGTCTATTAGACGGTGGTAACCTTTTATGGAATAACCCACAAACGCATGCTTTCCTTTCGATAAAAAACCTCCATTATTTCATAAACAAAACGTTGCTGCATTTTTCCTGTTCTACACAAAACTAACATCAAGGGTATGTTTTTCCACATTTTTACAAACGCTGATATTATTTATGAAACAAATATTATTGCAAGGAAGGGGCCTTTTACGGATTCCGATTGGTTTGTTGTCTCATCAAACACACGATTTATGCCAATCACGGGAAGATTATTTCTGTGTCGAGCATGTTTTTCTTGAATCAGAGAAGCGATTGGATTGTCCAGATTATCTTTGTAAGCAATGCACGGATCGAGTTTGTATTTGAAAAAGGTTGCACTTTGACTTAACTAACAGTGCAGGATGTGGTGACTTCTGGTTCGAATAAAAATATAATTAACAGAAAAGTTTAGTTTGTAATATCGAACCAATTGATAAGGTACTGTTCCACCGCAGAACGTTGTTACTGTAAACGAAATAAATAAAAGAGTGCTGGTACTCTTGAATTCGCAACCTGATGAGTACCTTTTTTTTTAATGAAATATTAACGTTGTAATTTCCGGGCACCTTGTAAAAGAGAAAGACTAACGCAAAGAGAAACGGTAAAGACATTTTATCAACACGCTTATCATCTCTTTCACTTCAATTTCCTAAATGTAAAAAAAATGGATAACAAAATACAAGACTAAGACTTCAAATAAACTTACAAAGTTAGTAAAAATATTTACAAATTGTCAATTTGTAGTTTTTTTTCCAAGTACAGGTTAGTAGAGTTACGTTTATGTATTGAAATTATATTATTTTTACGATTAAGTTTTTTAACAACCACGAATTTATGTACTGCTTATTCCATTCATCAGTCATCTATGTATTTTTTTTCTTGTAGCTTAACAATTCTTTTAATTCTATAAGTTTCGCAAAACCAAAATGGCGCCTACGGCTGTTACAGCCTAAAATATTACCTTAAAGTCCAGCGTCGGAACTAGCGGCCTGGGCGAGTGGTTCGCCCCGCCCCAACCCGTCTGTGTTTGACATGAAAATATACGCGCGCTACTGCCTCCGTCCACCATTTCTTTTTCAGATTTAGGAACAACGTGAGGAAAAGTTATGTCAAGTTTTCAGATGAAATTCATTAAAAAACCTTCTGTAGGTATGAGTAAAATAACCTTCACCTATAATTATGTTAAGGGATTAATTCGTCATTGCACATAATCCCATTTGTTTTTGTATAATGTACATATTTTTCTACATCCGTGTCACAATTGTCTTGCGCCTACTATGATATTCAGGAAAAAAATCATTAAAACTGTTGTATCAGTGGCAGCATCAAAACACTTTTTATAAAATCAATATCGATACAATTTTTAAATTCAAATTTCGTACATAACCCGAACAATCTAGACAATTCAAATACAGAAAATTCCGACAAAGCCAAATCTCTGTAGAAACCTTAGTAAAGTTGTACCATAAAGAATAAAGTGTCAAAAGTCCCCATTGATCCCATGTGAGCTAAGGGAGTTATTCGGGCTCCAATGTCAACATTTTAGGTTTTTGGATTTTTCTCGAAAACGGTAAGTTTTATCATAAAGTACCTCAAAGCCAAGTTGTAGATCTCAAAATCTACACTTATATAATAATATTATAAAGAGGAAAACTTTGTTTGTTTGTATGTTTGTTTGTTTGGTTGTAATGAATAGGCTCAGAAACTACTGGACCGTTTTTAAAAATTCTTGCACCATTCGAAAGCCACATTATCCACGAGTAACATAGGCTTATTTTTATTTGAAAAAAAAAGAGGATTCCGTAAAATATTTGGGTTTAGGAAAACTTTGTTTGTTTGTAATGAATAGGCTCAGAAACCTACGACCCCAAAATCCGAAATTTACGCGAACGAAGTCGCGGGCGGAAAGCTAGTATTCTATAAAACGGTTCTCACTAGTTTTTATGTAAATGGCAAACCCATCAACATCTTACATTAAAAAAAATACAATTTGGAACACATGGTCCGTGCTGCTGGCAGTGCAAATCCAAAACGCCGATGTGCAATTGTTTGTGGAATTCGTAGAGTTGTTAATGTTATCGATGGGCCCTATGTATATAAGGGCCAAAGTGATTTTTTTCAATTTTGCTTTTTTTGCATTTTAGGCATCTATAAAGTATGTAGTTTAATCTTGGATTTAAAAATACCCATTTTTTTCATTATTCTACAAGTTTTTGCCGTACCATAAGGGCCTAACTGAGCGTAATTTTAACGTAT
>BHDV01000290.1:25455-40286 GCA_005406045.1 Adoxophyes honmai
GAGTTACAACAGGTTTTGTCTTTAACAGCTCGCCCTGTAAAGTTTGGATTTTACACTTTGGCCCTTGTACGTAGGGCCCATCGTTATGTTTGTACATTTTTTTAACGTATCTATAAACTTCGCTTTGCAACTCATTTCATAAGCATTAGCCGTATTATAATACTTTTTAAGCAGAATATTTACATAAAAAAATCGCACAAACCACATCGTAGTTTAAACCGAAACGAAGCACGTTGCGAGGCTTAAAAATATTGACGAAGGCTTATTGAATTCGTATTGGCAGCTAGAGTGTGTACCGAATTACTGAACAACACACCGGCAGGTCAACAAATCCTGTCGACGCACATCACATATTTTGTAGGTTTATTGTGTTATGTTTTTGCGAACCGTGTGACGTTCGAGTGTGTGAGATGTGTGATGTCGGGTTTAGACGGTTTAGAATAACATCTACATGTTTTCTGTGAATATCGTAAGAGGCAACTTAGGAAATAAAGGTTTAGGGTACAGAATAGCACCTCTCAATTTCATCCTTTGTTGTAAGAGGTGATTGGGGAAATGGGTTTAGGTATGCTTTGGGTGATAGGCTAGCAACCTGCTACTGTTATACCTCTTTTATCTGTTTATTAGCCCTGAAATTAAGGTGAAAGTGGCCAAGGAACGTGAAATGGGCATGATTTGTCTATGTAACGTTTCGTTTGCTCTGCCTACCCCGTGAATATACGTGTGATTGTATGAATGAAGTGTTAATGAGTAGGTAGGGAGTGGCACACGAAACCATGACCTTTACATGTTTCGTGGTCACTTTTAGCACATTTTTTTAGGTTTAGAGTTGGCAGGAATAATAGTGACGGGTTGCTAGCCACCTAAAACAAACCTTAACCTAATTTCTTAACCACCTCTTACGATATCCATGGAATAAATGGAAGGTGTAATTGTAATTGTGTAAGACATAAAACATTGTGTATAATAAAAATAGATTAAAAACATATTGGGGTTCCGCTCTTCCTCCGCCCGAACCAGATGCTAATTTTCATTGATTTCAAAATCGCATTTGTTTATCCCTCCTTTATTTATCACTTAGCTCTTAATGAGCACCATTACGCGACACAATTCCATTATACCACCACAAAAGCACCCATAAATCAAGCAGTTGACGTCTTTTTTAATAACAATGGCGACTTTCGGTTAGGCCTGGTTATCGTAAACAAGCCCGAACTAGGCTTAGATGAGTGGACATAAAAAAGAAAAATGGTTTCCTTTTTCAGAGGTTTTTGGGTGCATGGGTCAGCTGGCATAATGGAGCTGCTTTGTGAGAATTGTGACTCTGTGGCACTCGCATTGTCACGAAGCCGATTCGATAAATCCCTGCACTATGATTTTATAAGCATAAAAATACATAGTATAAAATGAGAGCGTTCATATTGTTATTATTCACATATCCATTTATTGTCTTAGACTAGGTTTTTTACAAAATGAATATAAAAAGTAAAATACAAAATGCACTTACAAAAAACAAACACACTATAAAAAACCTAATCTAGAATGCCGTCGGCAGCGGAGCAAGGCCCAAGCTACCGGCGGTTAGGGCTGCAGAGTGAGGAACCTCCTGACGATGCGCGCCGTGTCAAGGAGTACTGCCTTCTGTATCAGACCCTTGAGCCAACCGTCTAGCGAGAGTCTCCTAAGATGGTGGTCGAGACTCTTCGCTATGAGACCGTTTGCTGTGACGACTATCGGTACAATGATCGTCGAATCCACATCCCACATGTCGGTCACCTCGTGAGCCAAGTCAAGGTACTTGCTGAGTTTGTCCTTCTCGGCCTTCACGAGGTTCTCGTCATGGGGGATGGTGATGTCGACGAGCACTGCACGACGCTGTGATCGGTCTATTATCACGATATCAGGCTTATTGGCAACAATAGTCCTGTCCGTGATAATAGATCGATCCCAGTAGAGCGTACCATACCATACCTTGTTATTATTATTATTAAACTTGATTTAATAAACATTAGTTATTCGTAAAAAAATTAACATGAGTGAGTCTGATGGTAGTTTAATGTTTAACATCATCATTATCGGTTTACAGTTAAGCCAGTGTTGCCAACGCAAACACAATTACAACATCGAATACGTTAACATGTCCACACAGATTCCACGTCCCTTAAAGTTGTCGACTTAGTCAGGCAAGTTGGTCTCAGAGCAATTTCGATATGCGAGATTTACATAGGTTACGACCTGCATATTGAGTTTAGATTGGATGCCAGCAAACGTTTGATCACAGATTTATGCAAGTGACTTTTCATTTTGCGCTCTAAATTTTTGACTTGGTTTATGGAGCTTTAGGGGACGTTAGACGTTTTTTGTCAAAAGACTAGCTGTTATCTACACGATGACTTTTAATCCGTGATCAGGTACCATTTTTCCTAACTCAGTAATTGATGGCGATCACGCTGAAGTCGTAATTACATGGAACGAACTTGTTTTTTTTTCAACCTTATTTTAATTTTGAGATATTTTTTATTCTAAAATCCTTGTCACTTTACTAATTGGTATCTAAGAGCTTAAAACCTCTTTACAAATTTACTTACTGTTGATAATTTATGAGTAAATTATTACTTGTAACTGTCATTGTCATATTGCATAAACAAAGACGTCTAAGTTGCGACCACACCAATGCTTAAAAAGCGATGATGGTATGGATTCGCAGTGATCTCTCTGTTTTTGACGCATGCTCGCCGTTTTTTAAGCATTGGTGTGGTCGCAACTTTAAGATCCGTCAAATTTCCCGCCTTAGCGACGCGATGGCACATGACGTAGTCATGTTCATGTAGGATGACCATGTGTATTCAGTGGTAATTATTTTCAATTAAGTTTTAACTTTTAATTAATTTTAACAAAGAAAGAATTGCGTGAGACCTCGCATAAAAAGTTCAATTTAGGCTATAATGTTAATATTTTCGGGTTCCTGATCACGGATTAAAAATCACCGTGTATAGCGGCACTTAATCATGTACGATTTTGATTATTTCGACGTTTCAGCCGAGTTGCAGCCACCGTGGTCACGAGTGAGTTGGTTTATAATATTCGTGACCACGGTCACTGTAACGCGGCTGAAACGTCGATGTAATTAAAATCAAACGTGATTAAGTCCCACGTCATAATAAATATGAGTGAGAATCACGAAAGTTTAAATCATTATTAGGACTAGCTGTTGTCCGTATCTTTCATAGAGTTATTTTATCGCAATCCTACGAGATCTAAATATTTACCTGGGATAAAAAAGCCCATGTCTTGTGTTAATCCAGGGTGTTAGTTGGCTGCATACCAAATTTCATCAAGGTTGAACGTGAAGAGGTAACAGACATTACGCGTGTAATTCACCAACTTTCACATTTATAACATCAGTGTCATTTGATGTTGACGTCAGTAAAATGATAAGGTCATTCGTCACAACTTCGGTTTTGGCCGTATTCATTTTGTGTTAATCATTCAGCGAGACTTAATCATGTTATTTTTATTTTAAAATTTAAATTGGGAAAGTTTTAGAAAAATTTAGCCTCAATTATTTGGAACCTGTATAAAGAGATTGATGAAGGTGGATGAAGTGAAAGTGGTATGTAAGGATTAGTGAAATAAAGACAAGTGGTTTCTGCTTATCTCTGTGGACAAGAGGCGTGACGTTGTGTATGTATTTTGAAGTACTGATCTAAAGGTGCAAGGATTCCAAATTAACCATGCCTATGTTAGAACCCTACATGTAATTAGACATACATTATTCCTAATACGCTATTGTGACTGACATAATAGTGAGATTACAGCCCCAATAAGGGTGTTCGGGACGTCCTGTAATGATCTCGTTGTATGTATTTGTATTTATGGGATTTGAGGACAAAGACCCTTTGGATCTCTGATTAGCATACACTTGGACATTATCTGCGCTTCGCTTGTTTACTTTAACGTGATTAATAAACAATTTGAATGTGATTTGTAATCCTTTTAGGGTTTGATCTTGGTATTTGTTACTTCTGCTACAGAAGCGGATTTCTTGCTTATAGAGGAGACTGATGTAAAATTGTCTTGTTTAAGAATTTAACTATTTTCTTTGTTTTTATGCTTGGGTTCATCATGTTTGTCTGTATCATCATCTCCTTTATCAACACTTTGTTTTTCATTACATTAATCTCTTTCGGTCCTAAGCATATTAAAAACGTTTTCTCTTTCTCCAACGTTTTCCAGAACCCTCCCATTTGTGGAGTTTTTTACCAAGAAAATTATGGACATATGGCACACTCAACTTTCACCTATTACTCTTTTAGGTTGGTGGTCTTGTTTGTCGTGGAGTGAATCCAGTGTTTTTTTTTTTGTTTGTTTCCATGACTATAAACGTTTAATCCTTGACGACTGTTAGCCACATTTTAAGAACCGCCTGCGATGACCTAATTTATTTCACTGCCCCATTACCTGCTTGTAGAAAGCTTCCTAATTCCCTCGGCCATTTTTATAGGACAATGAAAGGCAAAGTCGCCATCCGAGCCTTGTATCACACGTTTATACCCTCGCCAACGTTCCGCTGAGTTATAGCGACTCGTACAAGGGCGGGCATAAATAAAAAGGTCTTTCGTTTTTAATAACAAGCAGACCTTCGTCATATCGCCTTTGTTCCCTACGTGACCACGATAGTTTACGGCGACCAGCTCACCAAGACATATAGCAGTCGCCAGGGTCCATAAAAACATGAAATGAATGGCCGGCCGGCCGTAAAACAGGGAGCTCAGCGCTCGCTGGCCGCCGGCCTAAAACAAAAGATGCCACGTACCCAAAGTCAGCTTTTCGGGTAACGATGTTATTGAGCGGGAATAGGTTAAAAACATGGGTTCGGTTTTGGACAATTGCCTGAGTTTTAGTTCGGGATTCATTAGTAGTGGCGATGGTTGCCAATTGGCTTGGTGCGTGTTTTGTTTTCAGTGGCATTTTATGATGGATGTTTGGTTTCTGTTTTAGATATCGTGGAAATTTTTCTTCATGTTGAAGATTTTTACATAAGAAAATTTTGAATTGTTTAAACAACTACAACATTTGACCACTAAATTGACCTATGATTTTTAGGGCCATTTGCAGCATGTCTTAAATCTGGATGTAGTCTTATTAAAATACCGGTTCAAGACATATTTGATTTTATTTTTATTTCTAACTAGCTTTCCGCCCGCGGCTCCGCCCGCGTGGAACTTTGTTATATTGCGGTATAAAGCACAACTATAAGAAAACTTCTCGTTTCAAACGACACACGGCGCCATCGATCTATCATCTATCGATCGGTTATCGATTGATATCGATCTATCATCGATCGATATCGATCTATCAAGCAAACTATATTTTTGGTTTCCCTCGGGAACATCATTTTTTTCCGGGATAAAAAGTAGCCTATGTCACTCTCCGTGCCCTAAACTATCTCTACCTAAAAAATCAGGTCAATCCATCGCTCCGTTTAGCCGTGAAAAACGGACAAACAAACAAACAAACAAACAAACAAACAAACAAACAAACACACTTTCACATTTATATATTGGTACGGATTCACAAAGCAAGCTCAACGTAAACTTATAAGCATTTAGAACAGATCGCTACCGCTCTCGCTTATGGGTGTTCTGTGGTGTTACTCTCTAACATAACAAACTAAAATCGTCACTGTTTCTGTAACTCTCCTTTAGAGCTCAATGCAAATACCTATGTGAATTCCCTGTATTCCTATTATTCCTATATTATGGGGAAGACAGAGCACACTAAACAAGACATAGCCGTGACTAGCGTAATTTTAGGTTTAAAAACAGATTAAAGAGCTATAATCGGAATAGGTAGCTAGCCTATCGCCTGAAGCATGTAATGTATGTATGTAACTCTTTATTGTACAAAATAAACACATGACAAAATAACAAGTATAAAACAAAACACAAGTACAAAGGCGAACATATCCCTAAAGGGATCTCTTCCTGCATATTCTCTTGAAGCATACCTAATCTGTTTCCTTAGCTGCCTCTACGACATCCACAAGAATTGCTATTCTCTAAACAGGTGTGTGAAAATTAATTAAAAATTTCAACGCAACACGAAAATGTATCTGTTTAATCTCAAACCAAGCACACTCCATTTACACCGCGCGTTAAAAAACCTTAACGTACGTTTTTATCGGAGAAAAGTGCCATTAAGTCTTACCAATTTCAACGGGCGATGGCTCACAGGAAAGGACGTCCAGTCATTATTTTATATAACAAGATTTTCATTCCCCGCAGAGTGTATTAAGGCCGAAACTCGGTCAGCCAAATGGCTTAGTTAAAACAATTTTGTTTTGCCAAATTGCTCTTTTATTTCACCACAATATTGAATGCTGTCGTAATAAAATGATAATCTGAATGCCGATCGAACCGCGGCGGTTTGCCGAAACAAAATGGGAAGCGGGGCTCACCACGCCGGGTTGCCGTGGAAAGTGATGGGCAGAAACTGGTTGACATTTCAATCTCAAGATCGTATGCAGCAGAAGCAGATGATATGCGCTGATATTAACGAATCCTTACTTACTTCCTTACTAATATTATAAATCGGAAAGTGAGTTTGTTTGTTTGTTTGTTCCCCTTTCACGCCGTACCTAACTACTGAACCGATTGCTTTGAAATTTTGCAGACTTAAAGTTAGAAGTCCGGATTAAATTATAGGGTACTTTTTATCCCGAAAAAAATTGATATTCCCGAGGGAAAACAAAAATATAGTTTGCTTGATATATGGATTGGAGATGGCGCTGTGTGTCGTTTAAAACAAGGTAAAATATTGCAATCAAATATAAACATGTAAATTTGTTGCGTTTTATAACCGAATTCCACGCGGGCGAAGCCGCGGGCGGAAAGCTAGTTACATATAAAATAGTCATGCTTTGGTCTACGTTGCGTTTTGCGTGCTCTGCTTACCCCATTTGGGAATACAGGCGTGATGTACAGTCACGAACCGGGATTGTTGAGCCACTTGCCACTGTTCGCAATTTAGACGTGTAATCAATGACCGATGTGACCGACTAGATGTCAGCTATTGGATTAGTATTACACGACCAACTTACAAACTTAGGTAAGTGGCTCAACAATCCCTGTTCGCGATGGTATGTGTATGTACGGACCGTCATACCTCTGTTTGACAGGAGATTACTTTGAGCCATTTATAATGATCCTGATAGGTATACCTCTTTTGCTTCATCCACATTCGTCAATCTCTACAGTTTTGGATACTATTGATCGGACCGTTTTCTAAAACTTCTCCAATTAGGTCATGAAGCACCTCACTGGGACTTCCACTCCCAACACATATACCTATCCAAACTCCCCAATGTTAAGTAAATTTTCTTTCATACATCCTCTCTATGACGAAACCAACTAAGTAATGATATTGCAATCATTAAACGGTTCGTAGACTCGTCTTGAAAACCTATGTTACTATTATTAATTTTCCGCTGTTTGCGATTCTGCACAATCTGTGTGTAGTACATCCTCCATTGTATTTTTTACCAGAACTAGAAATAAATTTTACTTCTTATGATAGTAAATATCACAAGTATTTGCACTACAATGGCTGAAACGGACTTACAGCTCCACTGAATTTATTCTCCAGGACATTCTTTGTGTTCTGAGCAGCAGTTGTGTAGCGATGATCCGCCTTTTCACATGATGGATTCGACTAAATTGAAACGAATTCTGAGTTTTTAACCCTTAATTTGGCAATGACTCGAATGTTATAAAGTGGAAAATTTTATTGAATATATTGAATGTAGGGTATTTAAAGAGTACCCAAAAAATAATGAAAAAAATAATTACTTATTACTTTTCAAAAAAAATTATGTCCGTCACAGCGGACGTTGCCAAATACTGAGAATTGGTTTGACAAATTCTTATGTCCGCCGAGCCGGACATTGCCAAATACTTAGTAATAAAAAACAATAATTTAAAAAGGGAAAAAATATTAAGAAATCAGAATTTTACTGTTTTTTACTACAAAAATCTATGTAATACTTTCTGGTTTGCCTTTTAGTTTCAAAGCAGAGTCCTATGTTACAGTTTACAGAGTTTTTTTTCCAGTACATACAGCTGCCCTTAGGTTTTTCCCTCAATAAAAAAATGTCCAACGTAATCAAATCCCACGGAATTAACTGGTCGAATTTGTAATTGGCCTTTGATGCTACATTTCTGGTTTTTTTTTCCGATGAGCCGTTCTGTTGGACTTAGTTAAAGCGACAAGTAACGGCACGTCCCAATATTCAATTTACCGATGACATAGCTTACTAGAGATGAAAAACATCATAAAGCCCATGGATTAAGGACATCGTTCCATTTCTCATAAGCTAAACCATCGACAGATTAAATACTGGGCCTGGCCCTACCTAAGTCCTAGCAAAACTTTTTAGCATTTGAATGCACCTGTTTCAGGTTACAGTATTTTCTGTACAAAAGCCAGCCAATATGTATTCGTATATCTCAAGGAGATGGGTAAAGATACTAAGCTACCATATTTGGTTTAACCAAAAGAAAGTGTTGGTGATAATTAGAGATAATTATAGAGGAGTATTTTCAATCAATTAATTTTCGTCGGCTGATATTTCACTGCCCTCTAATTCAGCATGATTTTTAGATACAAGTACCAAAATTTTAGCAGCACGGCCCAACACCACTCGCTGTTTGGAAGCAAATAAAATTCTAAGCATACATGTACTCATAAAAATACCAACATTCACATTATCACCAAAATAATAAAAAAAAAAGTTAAAAATATATAACACTCTTACATTGGCAAAGTCCGCTGCGGCGGACAAAGATCATTTTATTTCAGGTATCGTTCATTTGGCATTGTCCGGTGTGGCGGACAACATATTCAAACAATGATTAGAAGAGGAAAAAATAATGAAAAGCATCAACATAAAATGCATATGCAACAATTACTTCCTAGAGTTTATTATTTGAACACCAGAAACAGACTTTATAATAAAGAAAACGAAAATAAACTCTAAATTATGTTGTGAAAAACAGTTGACGTGCGACGCAGTGCTATTTTATGAAACCACAGTCAAACGACTGCTCCCAGTACTCAAATAGTAATTTTATGTCAAATGTCAATTGTTAAACTATAATTTTCCTTTTGAAAAATGGAATTCAAATCTCCTCAAAGACTCCTATATTTTTTTATATGAGTTGTCCGTCCCACCGGACTGGATCAAATTAAGGGTTAAACATGAATTCAAGTCTTACGTCGAGTAAACTCGATATATTTTGTACTAGCCTTTTATGTAGGAAAGTACGTGAAGCTACTTTGAGATTTGTCGGCATCAATCGAGTCAGTTGGTCCGTAGTCGGTACCCCCGAGTTCGGAAGACGGTGTTAAATTTTCGTACTGCTTCAACTGGTGTGGACTGTTTACAGTGATGATGTTAGTGTTGTGTGCTGTCCCACACTTTTATTGTAACATAAATAACTTTAACAAAGGTCATGCGACGGTACCTATTAGTTCTATCAAGTAGAATAGTCGCGCGAATAGAGCAGCATCCCTACTAAATCAGGAGCATTGCTGCCAATGCTGCAATGCCACCCTGTCGTCTAAAGCGTACCTACTTAAACCTATTTCCTTAGTCGCCTCTTACGACATTATGTGGAAGAAATGGAGAGGCCTTATTATTAAATCCATTGCAATAATAAGCAATTACAGTGAACTATTAAATTAAGGTATCATAAACTCAAGCTAATAAGTTACGCCGTAGTTTCAACGCTAGGCGCCACAAACGCATTAAAAGTACGTCAAGCGTCTGACCGCCAAAGACTGCAGGCGTAATTTTGAGGCCAGTGCATCGCTACGTAACTTTAAGGCCAACACTACTGGCGTAACTTTAAGGCCAACACTACTGGCGTAACTCCAAGTGATCAGTCACAGGTCGTGAGTGGAAATTGGCAACGTACCTCACAGTTTTGTGGGAACTGAATTAACATTTTTACCCGTTCTACTCGCATTGCTAGTGAATTCAATGTTAGTTGAATCGGATTGCTTGAAATTTTATCTGTTATGAGGGTTGATATTATGGTTTTTGTGAGTTTTGTATTGATGAAAAGTATGTATTGTTGTGTTCTATACGCTTTATTGATGCAGTCATGTTCCGTCGATGTCTCCTACATGGTGCAAAATAACACATCTCCATTTTTTCCGTGGATGTTGTAAGAGGGGACTAAGGAAATAGATTTAGGTATGCTTTGGGCGACATGTTATCTACCTGTCACTATTATACCTCTTCTACTTCTTTTCAAACCTAAAATTAACACCTCTTCATTTACTTGTCGTAGGACGCGACTAAAGATAGGTTAAGGAATATTTTAGGCGACAGGCTAGCAACCTGTCATTATAGTACCTCTTAACTAAAAAGCTAAAAATAGACTACAATTAACTACGAAATGTGAAACTGTCATGTATTTGTCTACTTAGCATTTCGCGCTCGATCCCCATTTGGGAATACCGTGATGTATGAAAATATGCCAATATGCTATTTCTAATTTTAATGCTAGACCTTTCCATTGGACTGCCACTAAACAATTAATTTTATCACTGAATAGTTGATTCTCATTAGATAATTTTGACGACTTAGCAATACCCTGCTAACTCTAGTATATCGCCGCATTAAATGTCACCTTAACATCTTAATCATCGTTTGCGAATCGTTAACGGCTTAAATCGTCATTCGGCAATCGTATAACGTCTTAATCCTTTAAGGCATCGTTTCGTAGGCAGTAAAATTATTTATCTACCGATCTATTTGTGTCATAATCTGGGTGTCCGAGGGGATTGCGGTAACGAGGTGACTCGATTACTGCGCTTATTGAGATATTGAGATGATATATCGATACTATTATACGCACTGGGGATTTGAGATCGGTTATCCGTAAACCCCAAATCCCGATCGCTTCCGAAGTGTCCCGACTTGCCACGGAAAAACGTATGATGAAATGACTGTCGAATAATAAGGATGTCGACTGGGTTTTTAATATGAAATTCTAATTATTCCGTTTGTTAGATTATGGACAAATATGAGACATGTTTTTGGTTTGTCAACTAAATAAACTTCGACAAAGGTTTAGATCATCAAACTGCCGGAGCGCGGCTTGTGATGATACGGCTAGGTAAAAATTGTACCGTTATAGTATAGCCCCGCGAAACTTGTATGCGTGGTACTATCTTAATTTTTAGTTTGTCTAATAAAAAACATTTTTTTTTTTGTTAACTATCTGACGGACTAAACAGTTTTCTTTATTTAAACGACAAAGAAAACTGTAAGGACCTGTAACCTATTGGAGGCGCTTAAGAAGTATCCATGTAACGTTGCGTCTCCATAGGTTTACGTCTATACGTTGATGATATTACTATGGGCAAATCTATAAATTTCATAGAATACCTATCTACTGTTAAACAAAAAAAATACTTCATCCACAAATTAGAGACTGCTACGATCGTTTTGCGTACCGTAGACCGATAACAAACATTTCACCGGCATTGTACAGCGAACAAGCATTTCAGACAGATTCAATTCTATCGACCCAAGCAGTCCAAAGCAATTCTAAATGCCAGGCCCCAGTCCTCTGTGGATTCCAGGCATTTTAAATATAAGGTGCCTTTCAAAGAATCTGTGTTACCAGGGAACTATCCGGCGAGGGTAGAATGCAGTTCGATCTGATTCGAAGATGTGAAGGTAATTAAAATGGTTGAAGAATGTGGGTAGTTTCAACTTTGTTGGATTGCATTGGAGTGTAGCGTTGCATTTCGACGTGGTGGTGGTTAGCTGGGTAATGAAATTCTTTGGATCTGTTCTTTACTGGTTGCACATTGCTTATCGAATTGTTTTATGGGTTAGTCGATTTGGTCAGGTATTTCGTGGGTTTTTTATACTTTCTACCAAAGAGAGGATTATAATGTTTGAAACTTATGAACCGTATTGTATACTTTTTCTTGTATGGAAATAATTCGGTACTGTCGCTATGATGTTCACTGAATTCAAAAAATGTAATGCAAATTTGAGTTGTTTCAAACATACTTCATTAAATTTTATTTACTTTTAAAATTCTACGTTTAAGCAGTTAAATATAAGATGCCATTTTTACGCAGTTTCCAAGTCAACAATAATCCTCGATTCTCCAACAAATTGAAACATACCTCATTACAAACTTCCCGAGCAAAATATAGTATATTTTAAAAAGGGTTGAGGGACATTCGATGACCCTTGTACTCGGAATTTCCACTTCTGTTAACGTTAACAGATTGCCACATCATATCCATAAGGGACGACCCTTGATCAACTTCTACGTATAACAGATTCTGTAACTTGGTTCACTGATTTTAATATGAAAAAGTTCGGTAGGATGAGGATGGATCGATGATGAAATGTCATGGACTTATAATGAAACTAGCTATCCGCCCGCGGCTTCGCCCGCGTGAGATTCGGTTATATTGCGGTATAAAGCGAACATTCCCTCGAGAATATCAATGTTTTCGGATAATAATCCGGACTTCTATCTTTACGTCCGCAAAATTTCAAAGCAATCGGTTCAGTAGTTACGGCGTGAAAGCGGAACAAACAAACAAACAAACAAACTCACTTTCCGATTTAAATATTAGTAAGAATAAGAATATTCGGATAGCTCATGATTTGGCTCGCAATGTTTTGGGCTAGTGAGGAGCCCTACGTTTGGAAGCCGCGACGGCTGCTGTAGAATGTTCTCCACAGCTCTTAGATGAAGGGTTTCGGGCTTACTCGAAACATGTCCAGCTAAACTCAATTTAATATTGTGAGCTATCATTATTTTTCATAATGAGTGAGTTTCCATTTTATAGTGGAATTCTAATCTATTACTTGAGGTTCTTAGGTTAAGTGGATCAGGCATTGCTCTACGAGGTTCAAAACAAGCCAAAATAGGCAATGTCCGAAATTGTTCCGTGTGTTGTTGGTTTTAAAATAAGACCTTTAAATTTGAACTTTGTATTTCTATAGAGGTAACTAAGGAGGTTAAGGTATGCTTTAGGCGACAAGCAACCAACCTCCCACTATTATTTAGGTATACATGTGTCATGACTGTACGCAAGTTTTTATTAATAATTAATGTTAATGGATCATAAATTAACGTTATTTTTTCTTCTTTTCAGAACCTTAAGAATCAAATCATGACAACGAACGTTTGGGTAGAACAGGTGAGTGAATCCAACTTACATGTAATTTAAACGTCAATTTAATTAAAAGCATAATTATTGTATTGTATTGTATTGTATGACTCTTTATTGTACATAAAACAATTACAAAAAAACAAGAATTATCTTTGTAAAGAGTCTCACTATACTTTCATGTATCAAAATCAACCAGACTCAATCAAAAAACTAAAGTAGCTTAATAAAACAGACACACTTGCGACTTTGTATCGCGATTAGCTCGACATGTATCGGGTCAATCCGTGACCCCTTACTCGAGAGTCGAGTCATTTCGAGCTGATAGCGATATAAAAACGTAAGTGTTTCAGTTTCCTTCCACAATGCGCGGATCTCACGCTAGTTACACGTCTAAAAAACTACCTGTGACCTCCATCATTCAAGTACGAAACGCTGTATCGTCTCAATATTATTTCACAAAACACAACAGCAGCCCACAAAAGACGTCAAGAAAACAGGATGGTAACCCCATTGCTTAAACCTTTGACAAATGAACGGCAGGAAGGGCTGTTGACGAGCCGGACTCTGGGCCAGTCCGGTCCCTTGCAAACGTCACTCTCTGACTAATAGGTGTCGGCTGTTTTGTTCACTTTTAGGGCCGATAGCATCAAAGGGACTACAATGTCTGTCAGAGTCGAGATGTTCAAAGGACGCTCCCGATGTTAATGCTTCGCACTAAATTTGGGATTGATCGTATCTGTGACGCGTGTTCCGAATTGGGGCAAATTGTGGCGGATCGCTTTTGTTTTTGCTCTGTGTATGACGTCGCAAGTCGAAAACGGCAGCGCATTGTCTAACGCACTATAAATCTAAATCGTGTTTAATTGACAGCTGGAATCAATAATCGATTCGAAGTTGATACATTTCAAAACGAAGTGACATTGAAACTGTCAAATTAAACACGATTTAGATTTTTGATGCGTTGGACAATAGCGCAACAGTTCATCACACTAATATTATAATCCTGTGATCTTGTGATGTATAATTATGGTGTTAAGGAAGAATAACTTCTCTGCATTTGTCCCGTAAAAGTTGTAAGGAGCAACCAAGGACGTTTAGGTATACTTTAGGCGACAGGCTAGCAACCTGCCACTTGTGTACCTATCTATTTCATCAGTTTTTAAACCAAAAATTACGCTAGAAATGGATATGAATCTTGAAATAGTCATGTTTTATCTGTCACGTAACGTACCGTGTGCTCTGCCTACCCCATTTGGGAACACAGGCGTGATTGAATGTATGTAATATTATATAAGTGGAATTTAGTGAGTGTGTATATGTTTGTTCTCTCATCACGTCTAAAGGGCGAGAGCAATTTCGATGGGATTTGGTATGCAGGACGCGTACACCCTGGATTAACACATAGGCTATTTTTATCCCGAATAAGTATATAAATCTCATAGGATTACTGTAACGTTTCACCTATACCACGTTAGCCACTGTAACGCTTCCATAAAAATTTAAAATGAATTTTACAGTGTTTAATTTAGACTCAGGTTATACAATTTAGAATTAGAAGCCGAACGTTAAGATTAAAGATAGGTAGATTGGTAGGTAGTTAGGTTTTAAGTATT
>BHDV01000290.1:41793-75135 GCA_005406045.1 Adoxophyes honmai
AAAAAAAAAAAAAACATTTAAGTACATACTAACACAATTTGACAGAGATAAAACTTTGTGTACTCTGGCGGTTTAGGTACCATCGAACCAATTGATTCCTGACCCACTATAGAACCTATTCACAGTGAACGTCATAGTGACATTGCATTGCTTGATAAAGGAAATGTTTATGACGTTTATTGTGACAACGTTCTGCGGTGGGTCAGGAGTCAGTTCGATAGTACGTAACTAAATGTAAACAAACTTGATGTCAGATTTGAGGTTATTAAGGTTTTTTTAACTACTCACATTTTATAGGAAGAGCGAAGAGAGCGGAGGCGCGCAGTGCGCGTTTGGCAGCAGCAGCCGCCGCGGCTCCTAGATGAAGTGTAACGCTTCGGCTTTTAGGTAGTAGTAATTAAACGACTAGATTAAATATACAGTATTTAATGTTAGTTAAATTAATGATTTTAAGTTATACAATTTTGAATTTAGGTAAGCCAAACGTTAAGATTAGATGGTAGGTCTCAGGGATGGGTTTTAGACTTCACAACAGTTTGAACCGTGTTCACTTAAACTCGTCTCATTGGACAGCCACTTCCCTGTAGTGCCTCGGCGGTGGGTAGTTTCACGCGACCGGTGACGTAGCGGGTAGTTGTAGGCGGCAGTCAGTTAGCAGAGAAGTGGCGCGACGGTTATAAGCGTTGATAGACGCGGCTGGTACCAAAAAACCCTGGAATCATTATTTTGGACATTTTGTAAAAAGTCCGATTCCCCGTTACTGACTGCAACATCCGGCGGAAGGTGAAGATGGAAGCATTACTTGAAGAATGACTACCAAAAGCATTAATTAGCGATCAGTGATGTTGCAGCAGTACATAAAGTCAGCATAGCAAGTAGGTAGCACATAGTTGTGTGAATATTTTACATTGAATTACTATAGGCATACTAAAACTAATTGCGTATGAGTAATGAAATTTAGAAGTGAATAAAGATTGATATTATCCAGCGTTTTGGTTCGCATTAACAAGTGAAAACTAAATTACAATAATTATATTTTTACAAGTGGGTAGGTTCGTGCTCACATAGAAACATTCAAGGCATTTAGATTCCTTAAACATGTATAGGTAGTGTTTGTAAACATAACAATGGAAATAATAAGCAAGATATACAGTAAAGTTAGTTAAACTAGGCATAGAAGAACTATCTATAGGTTTACATTAGTATTAAATTGCAACACTCACCCGACTGGGGTTAACTCGATTCACTAGTTTATTACGCGTAGATAACAATTAATTTAAATAGGCAAACACTATAGGTGTTGTAGAAGAAGTAGAATTAACTTTAGAATAAGTTTTACAAGTGAGATAACACTTGTCGCGCAGAGGTCTAGCTTGCTTGCCGATTTGGTAGGGAAAGGAATGTCCTCTGTCCGTCTTCGGACGTCTTAGCCCCACTCCGAGGCGACAAGGTGACAGCGCGAGAACTCCGCGCGCCTACCAAATACTATTAGCAAAATTATATTGATTTGTGGTGATTAGGCACTTCAGATTAGGCAGTGTAGATAGTTTTTGTACTTTTAAGTTAGTTTTAAGTTTGTAGATAAGTAGATACTAGGATAGGAAGTATAATCTGTAACGACCACGTTACATTACAACAAAATAAGCACACAGACAAATCTGTCATAAACAATAAATAAATTACTGATGAAGTTAAAGAAAGAGAATGATACACGAGGCATTTACAATTTTATTTACAGCTCTGCAATCTACATTTATTCCGTTTCGTTTAATCTTTGACTATTAACGGACATAATTTTAATTTCTGCCAGGAACTAAAAGGTAAAACTGGAAATCATTATTGCAATAACACTTCTTGTTGGTTGTTATAATATTCTCAATACAAATTCTATAACCATTTGCGGTGACGCCTTATATTAACTTGAAAATTTGTGAGGATTTGACGGTTGAAAATCTAGTGTTATATAAAATGGAGTTTAGATATCTCCTAAAATATACCTCCGTACTTAGAAGTTAGTCTTCAATAAGTTGATGAAAAACAGTCGAAAAGCGATCTACACAATACTGGAACCGTACATTCTATCAACACAAAAACCAGTCCCGATTTAGGGGAATAAAAGCCAGCATTTATCAAAACACCACTCCAAGTAGACCTAAATCGTAGTAGACAAACAAGCGATTCCTCTATTTATTTTGTTGCAAAGAATGAGAATATTCAGCAACTATCGTCATCCCAATAAATAAATCGTAAAGTTCGCTTCGTCGATCATAATTTTATTATCACGGGAACTTTTACGAGTAGGTATGTGGACAGTAAAAAAGTTGATCCAAGAATGAGATAGCTGGAGATTATGCCCGGGCTACACGAGGCTAGTATTACAAGCTAGGATAGCAAGCTAGTGTTAGTAAGCTAGCAAGCTAGGGTTCGTGTAGACAAAACTATCTTCATTTGTAAGCTAGTACGCTAGTTTGAACGCTAGTTGAAGCCGTGGTAGCCCTGCGGTCCAACCTGTGGCCTCTCAAGCAGAGGGTCGTGGGTTCAAACCCCGGGCTCGCACCTCTGAATTTTTCCGAATTTATGTGCGATATCGAATTTGATATTTATCACGAGCTGTTCGGTGAAGGAAAACATCGTGAGGAAACCTGCACACAGCGACGAAGCAATTCAATGCTGTGTGTGAAGTTCCCAATCCGTACTGGGCCCGCGTGGGAACTATAGCCCAAGCCATCTCATACTGAGAGGAGGCCTGTGCCCTGCAGTGGGACGTATACATATAGGCTGGATGATGACGCTAGTTTACAAGCCAGGACAGTTTTTAGTAGAACGGAGTTCTATTTTCAGGCTAGTAGCGTCCCCCCACCACTGATTTAACTATCCTGGCTTGTTGTGACTTCATGTGCCCGGCGAAGCTAGTTTGCAGTTGGCTAGTACCACACATGCAGTTCATTTTGGACGAGTGGACCTCAGCACTAGTAAGCAGTGGCTTAAAAAAAACCTAGCGTCATGTAAATAGAACTGGCATGCTCCAAGCTAGGTCAGCAAGACAGGACAGTTTAGTAAAAAATCGGCCAAATGCGAGTTGGACTCGCGCAAGAAAGGTTCCGTACCAAAAACTGCAAAAAAAGTAGTTTTTTCCCTTTAATTATTGTTATTACTTTGATTTTAGTATTTGTTGTTATAGCGGCAACAGGAATTACATCATCTGTGAAAATTTCAACTCTCTAGCTGTCACGGTTTGTGATATACAGCCTGGTGACAGACGGACAGACAGACAGTGAAGTCTCAGTAATAGGGTCCCGTTTTTACCCTTTGGGTATTAAATTAGCTTGCTATCCTAGCTTGTAAAACTAGCGCCGTGTACTCCGGGCATTACAGATTGGAGAAAGGAACTTTTGAGGCCAATCAATATGCTGTCAGGAGTTGTAAACGGAGCGTGCTTAAGAATAACATGGGGTGGAGTAAATTAATATTCTTAGAGGATTAGCCCTCTCGGTGTAGAGATAATGTATAATTATGTTGGAAGCTCCTAGAAGATAAACGAGGCCTTAAATTTACTAAATTAGGAACCAACTTAAGGCGAGATTAACTCAGATTACGATGTGCGATGCGCGACGCTTATCAAACGAGATAATAAGTTAAACGTTTATAAACCTTGTTCAATGTTGTCTCCTTATCTTTTTAACCGTTGATTTATTATTTTCAAAAATGTAACACAAGCATACATAGTAGTATTACATACATACATATTACTGGGTTACAATAATTAGAGTCGACGCTGGGAAAGGGTTAGTGTATTGTGGGCAATGGGCTAGCAACCCTGTCACTGCAATATCACGTTTAACCATCTGGTTACCCTGAAATTGCTAAACGTGGCACTGTATTTTTGGATTCATGTGCTCTACCTACCTCTCTTGGGAATACAGGCGTGAGAATATGTTTGTATGTATGTGTTACAATAATTAATGGGGTAGGCCAAACACTCGAAACGCTACGATAAAATCAGACGATTTGACGTTTCTTGGCCCTTCTAGTGCATTTTTTTTTAGGTTTTAAGTTGACAGGTATAACAGAGACAGCACGCTAGCATGTTACCTAAAATATATCTGAATCTATTTAATAAGTAAAGTTGCCTCTTACAACTTCCCCAGAAGCATTGTAGAGGTGATGTTCTAAAATCCGATACCACACGGAAAAGAGAACAGAAAACAGAAACCATCGTTTTTATTTACGTCAGAACTAATTTCATAAGCACCACCAATTTCCAAGTACTGGTATTATAAATGTATTTAGAATAAACACAAGTAAATTTGAAAATTGACACAAGAACTAACAGTCCAATTGGAAAGAGTAAAAGTCAAATGAGAGCACCATTATTTTTGCAAATGTATTTCATTACGTGATTTGCTTAAGTGTTTACTGAATGATAAATTAAAATTTATTAAATTTGTTTTTCTTTTTTTTCTATCAGTCTATTGTTTACACTGTTCGAGACAACAAACGGGGTCTTAAAAAATCTGTTCTAACTATAAGAACAATTTCCTAAACACCAAAACCGACAACACCCTAATGCACATCATTCTCCAATCTCCGAACACTTGATACTTACCTCCACCGTATTAATATTAATAAAATGTAGGGTAGTTTCAAAAACATGTACGCGAGGTGGAGGGATAGGATGATTTATTGCGCCGGACCGGACGATGTTATATGAACATAGTTATAGCTTTATAGTGCTGTAATTGAATCCAACGAGCAGTTTTAAGGCTTCAGTGGGAGTATATTAAATTTGATGTGGATTTTATCACTCGTAACATTGAAAACTCGTGTTATGTGCGATCGGATCGGCTCATTTAGTAATGGTTGCCCAGTATCGGTAGAACGATTGAATTTATAAATTAAAACTTGATCAATTTTGATTGTGGTGTCAGGTTTAGTATAATACCTATCTATTTCTTCCGTGGATGTCGTAAGAGCCGACTAGGGAAATAATTTAAGTATGCTTTAAGCGACAGGCTCTTAAAATCTTGTCACGTTAAAAGCTGAGAACTGTTATGCCTCTTTCATCTATATTAACATCTAAAAATTATGCTAAAAGTGATTAGGAAACGTGAAATAGTCATGGTTTTGACTGTAGTGATTGGTGGTTCGTGTGCTTTGCCTTACACTGTTAGGGAATACAGACTTGATGTGCTTCTCTGTATTAAATTCTATTTTAACTTTGAAATACCTACTGCCTAGTGCCCTACTTTAAAAAGTTTGGATTAGTGCACGAACTGGAGATCAAAGTCTTCAAAAAAAATTATTACTGTTCTATCGTGGACTTGAAATGTTGGACAATTTGTCTTGTTTTTTTTTTGTTAGGCGATGGTTTGTAAGCAAAGTTTCCGAACCATGAAGCTTGAAACCTTCCAACAATTTTTGGTGATTTTTCCTAAGTTAGTTGAAGTCTTGTGGTTAAAGTAAAAATGACTGTTTTTAACATAGCCCTATTTGGCCAGCACTTCAAATTTCATCGCTGAGCCATTAATTTTATTTAGTCTACAGATCTTTATCACAACGAAGTCTCAAGCTTTTCAGATCCACTGTTATTGTAATGTTCTCCCGTGTGTTGTCGTGTTTAGAATAAGACGTCTCCATTTCTGCCGTGGATGTTGTAGGAGCCGACTAAGGAGATAGGTTAAGGTATATCTTAGACAACAGGCTAGCAATTGTCAGAATTATCTGCCTACTCTAAAGCTAAAAAAACATGCTAGAAATTACCATGAAGCGTGGATTGGTTATGGTTTTGTTTGTATAGTGTTTCATTTGCTCTGCCTCCATTAGATAGATAGATCTTTATTTCCTTTTTAAAATCACATTACATTTTAAATGTCAAAACATAATTAATTCACAAAAGGATCGTCATTTAAGTAAATAATAATAATAAATTAAAAAAAAAAGTTCACAATTATATGTAAAATGTCAAAATAAAAATAGAACAAAAAATACAATTACACCAGAATGATATGTAAATTCGAATGTCAATATAAAAATAATAATAAAAAAATAATTATGAAAGAAAAATAGAAACATCAAATCACATTTGGGGACATTTGGGAATACAGGCGTGATGTATGTTTTTTTTAACGTTTGCTTTTACTAATAACAAATCGTCTTATAAAATACGGATAACTCACGTTATAAATCGAGTTTAGCTCGACATGTTTCGGACTAATTCGTAGCCCTTCATCTAGGAGCCGCGGCAGCTGCTGCTGCCAAACGCGAACTGCGCGCCTCGGCTCTCTTCGTCAGTTTCGGCAGTTTTCGTCGAGCACGAGCAGTCGCGCGAAGAGAGCCGAGGCGCGCAGTTCGCGTTTGGCAGCAGCAGCTGCCGCGGCTCCTAGATGAAGGGCTACGAATTAGTCCGAAACATGTCGAGCTAAACTCGATTTATAACGTGAGTTATCCGTATTTTATAAGATGAGTGAGTCTCACGGTAGTTTAATGTTAAATAACAAATCGGTTAACATTAGTAGATCCACGCCACGCATTATTCTATCTTTCCAGACAATTATATCTAGTAACACCATCCACTCTCGACTTCAAACATTGTATAACCACGCTATTGTTTCTGTCGGCATTCTTGCCAGGAATTCTGCTCCTCGCTAGGAACTTTTAAATATTTCTCGAACATTCTCTTGTATTCCTGTCCATTTGTTCTTTGCTTTGTTGATTATATTTTTCGTTATTTTCGCATTGAATGTTACTCATAGTTTCGAATTGTTCTTGGGAACAATCGTTTCGTATTTTGCTTCACCTCATCCATACAAACGAGAAGTTTTATTAGTGTTAAAAGTGTAAGAGATTATAACTTGTAATTAATAAACGGGAATATCTTAAGATAATATATGTCATATGGTTAAAAAACAATTGGCGTATGAAGTTCAGATATGAGATGAAACCTAATATTTATTTTACACACATTACACATTATATTGCTCCTTAATCCCTAAATGAGTAGGCAGAGCACACGAAACGCTAAATAGACAAAACAAAACTATGGCACGTTTCGTGGCCATTCACAGCGTATTTTTTTAGATTTTATGTTGGCAGGTACGTTAATTAATGACAGGTTGTTAGCCTGTCGCCTAAAACTTACCGATTCTCGATTTCCATACAATTTTGCGATAACTCGGAAACGAATTCGTTAACGACTGTACCATCGATTTGAACACACTAGATGCTCTGAACCTATTTCCTTAGGCTCCTTTTACGACAACATCCACGGAAGAAATGGTGAGGTATTATTCTAAACCCGGCACCACACGGAATTTTACACGTCGGATATTTTGAGAACGACACTAGGATCGCTTTATTATGTTTTAATGTTTATGTTAACCTAGCAAGACACGCTTAAGGCAAAGGAATTCCTCACGTGTATTAAATTAGTCGCCCCAAATTACGCGAAATCCCTTCACACACTCGTTACCGCGCGCGTAAAAAATCTCATTTCACCAAAATATACAGTTACTCGGCTTAACGTTTTCTATATAGCTGAGAGGCACTGTTATAAAAAGCATAAAAAGACCCTAACACTGAAACTTTCTATTTCCCGCATACATTTTGACCTTAAAGATCCGTGAGGGGAGAACTGGAGGTTTATCCGCCAGGAAATTGCGACGAGCGGGGCGGTCAATTGAAAAATCCTTGACTATTGCCGGCCGCGGGGAGCGTTAAAGCGCTGAATTTTAATATCACCCTTGGTTTTTGTTGAAAAATTACAGCGTTTCATTTGGCCCGCTTCAATTTTCGATCACGCCACAAGCCTCCGCACGCCCGGTTACGTTCCACATGTGATCCCTTCCAATACTTCTGTCAGATGTTCCGTTTATGAGTTCCGATAGACATTGTTTTGAGTTATGTTTAATTAAACCAGTCGGCTGGGTTTCCGAACGAAAAATAAATGCCTCCGAATACCGAAACAGATCCGCTCGCACATTACGGCAGCCGACGTTTACGCAAACTGAAACGGAAATGGGTCCCCGCACGCCCATCGTATAACACAATTAAATTAAATTCCTTACTTTATCAAGAACATACGTTACAAAGACGCTTTTGAATTAAGACTGCGTAGACAAATTTAAATTGAGTTTTAGCAGGAGTAATTCCGCCTAACGTAGGCTACAAAGCTTGCCAAAATAATAATTGAGTTGTACACGAGAACTGAGCGTTTCGGCCCTGTCGTGAGCTTGGGCCAACTTTTGCCTCAAGCCATTACAGTATATGAAAAACAGATGATTGAATTAGAAAGTTCTGTGCTGCAATTACAAGTTTAAGTCTTAATAGGCAGCAATAATCATCTTACATTGATAATTATGCCTACCACAGTAATTTCATCAGTTTTTACCACAATTGTATTTTTGAGTAAAACAATATCATTAAATGTACAATACTAATTATAATACATACATACATACATACATACATATTCTCACGCCTGTATTCCCAAGAGGGGTAGGCAGACCACGTGAATTCAAAAATCCAGTTCCACGTTTAGCAATTTCAGGGTAACCAGATAATTATTATGTAGTGTAATAATAATAAAATATGGCACCTACCTATTTTAATCGAAAAACCAAATTAAATCCAGGTGAATTTTGTGTTTTTCACACATTGAATCAAGATTACCAACTAAACTTACGAAATAAAGAACTAATAACTCAAAAAAATGTACTACGACGTTAAATGGCGCCCAACGTGGGGCTAACACATTTTGACAGCCATTTTTCTTCACTCTGTCTGCAGATACTGCACTTCAGACGAGACTGTATTCCTACGGGAAATCAGTTCGATACTTTCCTTGGCGGGGAAAATTATTACTTTTCAAATTTATAATCCGGTAAGGCAAAGGCTACTGGGACAACGGGGTGTGACAATTTTACTAACGTAGACAGAATACAGATACGACATTATTTTTCTATAATCCTTGTCCATACAAGGACTATAAAAAACTTTTTGATGTTATGTCATACGTGGAGTTCATAATCCGTGCTGCACTGGAAAAATATAACGCCTGAGCCCGTTCATATTGATAGAAAGTTAATTCCCAGCAATAGGACGTGTAATGGATTAGGTAATGATTATAATTCAGTAAAAGCCACTCAGATGCAGCCTATTACGTTTAAACTTAAATTTAACTTTACTTAAGTAGTAAATATCAAAATATCCAACATAAATCATGCACCTACCTATTGTTGATATTAAATGCATGGTAATAATACTACTTAGTGTAGCAATCAGACAAGTTCCTTAAGACTTTCTTTTAAAATTCCATTGAACACGTTGTCAACTGGCATTCCAGAACCTTCTCAGTGTCAATCGTAGCTTCCTCTTCCCACATTTTCATGTTTCGGTGGGATTTATACGAAAGTAATTTAAAGTGTCTCACTCCCGAGCAGAGCTTCGCCTGTTCTATTGACCCCCGGAACTTTAATAAGGCGCCACAATTTCCGTCGACTGACCAAGAATTCGAGCCTCCATTCGTATTTCATTTGTTCTTTTAGAATAAAAAAGATATTCGAGACTTTGGCTTGGATTTATAATCTTTCTGCCGATCAAAAGGAATCCCAAATTTAAATCTCAGAGATTACACGGGGTTTTCTAGACGATAATAGAAAAAATCTAAATGAGAATACCAATTTTCTTTGATGTCGAGTTAGTAGATTTTGTTTTTTAATAGTACCAAGTGTACCATCTATTTATTTATAACGATTGTTATATTTATTTTATCTACATTCATTGTAATAATGTCCCACTATACGTTAAGACATAACAAGAAAACCTGTATCGTGTGGTAGCATTATGGTGTTTACATTCAAATTTCGAACACTTTAAAATGAGAATGACGATAGAATAAAAAAAAAACTATTCCAAATTTGGAATGGTGGTCCTCGTGGTGCGACGGTGCGAGCTTGTGACTCCGATGCGCAATTGTTTGTGGAATTCAGTTTGGCCGCCATTTTGGGAGAATAATTATAACAAACCTTTTTCGGATACTTTTCAAAGTGTTGATTTTTCTATCTTGTTCTCAATATTTGTACGATTCGTAAAATGTAGAAATAAACGTCAAGCCTGTATTCCAAATAGAGTAAGCATCGATAATAAACCAAACTACGTACTGTCTCACGTTTGCCTATTACATGTTTACGTTTATTAGACGTAGATACTCGAATGTCTTTATTATTTAGTTTGATTTATTTTCCAGTAACAAACCATCCAGCAATTTTATTTTTGTAACCCTTTCTAAACATTCACGTATTTCTTTACAACTAGAAATAACTGAAAAACATTTACTTAGTGAATCATGATTTTCTCTGAAAAAACATCATTGAATATGCTCTAGCATTATGTCTGTTATGCTGCATAAATTCCTCAAACCAATACATAAATAAACAGCAACAGCTTCCTGACCTCTTACGCTCCACCGATTACTCCGTGGGAGGCTGAACAGCCCATTCCAAATTACTTCGTCTTTATAAACATATTGTTAATCTGGAACCCACCGTCGCCAGTTCATTGTTCAGATTTATTAACTATAAAATACTTCCGTTGTTCCGGTCCCTATTATTTTATCGAGCAAACAATAAGGGTCTTAATCTTAGTTCAAGGTAATTTCTGTAATCCTCTTAAATTAATAAAAGGCGACTGTTTTCGGAATCGAGGTAATGCTTTTGATGTTGGTCTCTTATCGCATTTTAGAGAAATACAATACTAACAAGTTAAAATTGAAATTCACGGGTATTTAAGTCTGAAGTTGATTTGTCGTCGGCGGCAGGTTTGTTGTATTTTGTAAGTGTGTATTATGAGGATTGGTTTAACGTTTTTAAATGAGAGAAACTTCAATTGAAATATTCGGTTTTGGTTACTCTTGTCTTGAACTTTCTCTAACACATTCCCAGTTTGGTCACAAAACGTATCTACTACATACTATCTAGGCTTTCCCTTCCCAACACACCCATTGGTACTCCATATAAAATGTGATCCTTACTAATTTATAAATGCGAAAGTAACTCTGTCTGCCTGTCTATCGTGTTTTCACGTGAAAACTACTGAACCGATTTAAACGGAATTTGGTACACAGAGAGTCTAGAGCCTTAGAAAGAACATAGACTACTTTTTAATGCGAAAAAAGGGTTGCAAAAGGTAGAAAAGGGGAATAAAATGCTACCTAAAGTCACTAAATATTCCACGCTGACCAAGTCGCGGGCACAACTACTTAGTCTTAAATATATTTAAAGCATTTAGAAAATAGCCTTAACTAACTATATATTATGTTTTGTGCGCAGGAGTGGAATGACTACAAACTCAAGTGGAACCCGGAGGACTACGGCGACGTTAAAACACTCCACGTGCCTTCAGAACACATATGGCTGCCAGATATCGTGCTGTATAACAAGTGAGTACATACAGCGTTAATATACTTCTAATTTACTTTCTAATATACTTTACTACATACAGCGACAAAGCAATTCAATGTTGTGTGTGAAGTTCCCAATCCCCACTGGGCCCGCGTGCGAACTATAGCCCAAGCCCTCTCATACTGAGAGGTGGCCTGTGCCCTGCAGTGGGACGTATATAGGCTGGATGATGATACTTTACTACTTCTGAAAAAGGATATCGTAACAAGGATAGACAAAGGTATAGGTCCAATTGCAAACAAATATTTTAACCCTAATTTCAATGTATATCCTAGAAGTGGTTATTTTAGCATGTTCCGTTGGTCTGGAGATTTTTTTTGGAGCCAGCTGTAATTTCTCTATATTTTATGTTGTAGTAGTAGTACCACGTATCGGTCCATTCCCGAACGCTAGGCGTAAAAAATGTGCTGTCTCTTTCTACTGTTACTGCTTCCAGGTGTCCGGATAAAGCCGAACATTGGTAGGCTTTTTGATGGCATGTCTGGCCAAAATACACGGTGTCCGGCTTTTGTCTGGCTTTTTACATTTTGCAAACTAGCGAAAAGCGAGCGTGGCAAAGCGCAGGCGACGAGTCGGTCACTCACGCCTCAAAGTGTTGCCCCCCTTCCGGCCTTTCCACCCAAATCTCCGGCCAAACTCGCTGGTCAATCCGGCTATTAAGTTAGGCGACCTGGCAATCCTAAGGCTACCTTTCCACCAGAGATGTGCTGTCAGCTATACTGCGAAGATGTATTAAGAGGATAGGAGTCGCACCACTTCTCCATACAAACGTAGTCCCCTGTTTTCTCCGTGAATAATGACATTAGAGCAAAAACATTTTTTTACATTACATTTGTATCTTTTGTGGCTATGCCCCTACGATTTGCTTTTATCAATATTCTAAATAAAAAAAATAAAAAATTTAGAAAATCGACAAAAGCAAATCGTAGGGGCATAGGCACAACAGATACAAATTTAATGAAAAAATATTTTGCTCTAATGTCATTATTCACGGAGAAAACAGGGGACTACGTTTGTATGGAGAAGTGGCGCGACTCCTATCCTGTTAAGCTGCGCTACGAAATCCGTTTCCACTGGTGCTCTGCTATATGCACCAATGAATATGATTAGTGGTTATCAAAGGATAGCATCATAGCATAGCACATAATATCTGGTTGAAAGGCAGTCTAAACCTACGTAAACTGCGAAATGGACCTCTCCTAGCCTTGTATAAACTTCCATAAACTCCTAGTTGGTAACAATACAACATTAATTACATAATAGTGAAAAGTTCTTGTTGACCAAAGACCCAGTCAACTCCGCCTCCGAACTAACTCTTCTAACACCAATTTTTTTCAATCTAAGTTAACTTTTGTTTCCGACGTCTTATTGGGCCGCCTTATTTCCTTGTCGGGAAGGGCCATTATTCTGCGTTATCCTGACACCCCGATGAGTTTATCTCGTAAAGTTTAACCCAGGGTTGGGCAAAAAGTTATCGGAGTCACCACAATTGAAACGGAAACTTATAGTTCTTGTTGTCGCGAAGAATTAAATGGGCTTTGGTTAGTGGAAGCCCGGGGCACCTTAAGCCAGTTTTATTATCGCTTTACGGTCCTTATTCTGGAAAGAAGCTAACTTCACTATTTTACTTATATCGTTGTACCAGAAACAAAATTCGTGCCTACCTCTATAAAGAGCATAATGATGCGACATGTAGACAAAATCAACGGCTGTTTCACATTTCATAGGCACATTTAAAACCATTTTAAATTCGAAATGCAGTTAAACAAACTACCGTGAGACTCACTCATGGCAAAATAAAATGAATGAACTCACGTTTTTTATCGAGTTTAACTAGACAATGTATCGACTAGTCTTACTAGTATCGTAGTCAGGGCTTGAAAGAATGCTGTCCTGAATTTTAGACAAGTGTCGAAACAAAAATAGTTCTAGAACGATTTGAATATTCAACTAAAATTTAATCTAAATGTTTATTTCCGGCCAGCATGCTTCAAGCCAGTGATAAGTTCAGTCCTAAAAATACACTTGATTGACTTGTACGTACCTATATCTGTTCTGTGGGTATGCGCTCTTTATCATGATTAATGTGAAGCAAAAATGGAAGCAACTTTATAAAACGACGCAAAACACTGTACCGCCGGAACTGAATGCTTTTAGCATTATGACGTGTGAAAATAGCTCGCGTTAAACTTTGAATTTTCGCCACGTCACCCATTATCAGGGCACGGTTTACATTTCTATGCGTTAACGTGGCCTCCTCTCTCACCTCCTCACTCGAATTTCAACCGTGTAGAAAGATTACGTAGGGTAGTTGTGAATGTTTTAAATGTTGAGGTAGGATGCTCAGAATTGGCCAGGCGGAAGGCAAGATAAGTGCAGTGTAATCTAAATAGCATCGGGTGTGCTACACGACGATATACAACGATTTTGTTGTGCATTAGGCGCTTAGTAAAAGTTGGCGCATCGAAGGTGATTTTAACGACCGTTTTGTGCCGTTTGTATCGCGTGGAGGTTGGGTGTCTTTTAGATTTTGACGTAGTTTTGAGATCGTTTGGAGAGATTAGGGGAATACAAACATGAATATTATAATCAAATAAATCAGAGAAACTTGCGTGTTTACGTCGGGAATAGCTTCAACATATTAGTGTCATTTTTACGTTTTGTATTAAGAAAAATAATATTAAGAAATATAATATCAGGGTGCTAGTCTGTCACCTAAAGCATATCTAATCCTATTTATTATAAGTCGCCTCTTACGGCATCCACGGAAGACATGGAGAGGTGTTATTCTTAACCCGACACCACATAGCAGTCAATATCATAACTATGTTTCGTAGCCACTTATAATATTTTTAATTTGCCTAAAGCATACTAAAACCTATCCTTAGTCACCTCTAACGACATCTACGGAACAATTGAAGAGGATTCTAAACCCAATACAGCAAATTAGTCGTAACGACTTCTTTTGAAAATGTTCAATGGTGGCTTGTAACGTACACACTTAGCACTGGGGTAGATTAAACTAAAACACTGGATTTTAGAGAAAACGAATGGGTGCAGCGTTAGCGCGCGTGCAGCAGCTACCAACTTTCTATTGCGACTGACTTGACGTACAGCTGTCACTGTCACTGGCTTCTAGCGCTACCCTCAATCTTTATATTTATTCATCCAATAAAACCCACCACCATTATAACTACCCTACAAACTTAATTCTACAAGTAGAGCCTGTGTGTATGTCTGTGTGTGTACCAACGCGTCGTCTACAGTGGCTCATGAAATGAAACACACTTCTGCCTACTCCACCTCTTTGCATTGTTAGTTTTCCATTTATGTCAACAACAAAAAGTTGGAAATGCGCGCGAAATTTCTTAAATATTACCCTTTAGCGCCACAAAGCCGTGAACTATGTACTAGCGAAGAGCTTCGCTTTATTTACTTACTTTAGGTATAATGCACCTGCGCCAGCCTTGGGAGCTCTTAGTTATTTTACTTTACATTTAATTTTTAACTAGTTTCTCTGGAGTCGAGTTTTTGCTGGGGTATCAAGAATATCAAGATGTTTTTAACCGGAATTCTTGTGGCTGTAAATCTTGCTTCTTCTGTTTTGTATTCTTCCACTATAACTTTTAATCGGCTTAGACTTAAAAGAGCCATTAAAAAAAAAAAAATTATGACCGTGTGGTGTCGGATTTAGAATAACACCTCTCCTTTTTTTACGTGGATATCGTAAGGGGTGTGACTAAGGAAATTAGTTAAGGTGCATTTTAGGCGATAGGCTAGCAACCTGTCACTATTATACCTGCCAACTTAAAACCTAAAAAATATGCAGAAAATGGCCACGAAACGTGAAATAATCATGGTTTTGTTTATGTAGCGTTTTATGTGCTCTGCCTACTTCATTTGGGAATACAGGCGTGATGTATGTACTGGTCAGTTAACTAAAGCTGGCGCGTAAAACAGACGCACGCATTGGGTTTGTGTAGTATCTGTGAATTAGCACGCGGCGTGACTTTGCACTGCGTATCATGAAAAGTCTCCCCGATTTGATCAAAATTATTAATTTTAAACATACTGTTTAGCGAAATTGCGCAAGTGTCACGAGGGCTCTCTGACTCAACCTCGTATATGAGATTTTGACGAAATTGAGATTATTGTTGTAAACCGTGTATAATATCATTATGCATGTTATCACAATCACTTACAACCATGAAACGTCTATTTCTTGAATTATAAAAGAAAACTCAAACTCGTATCTAGATCCATTCATAAAATTTGTAACGCAACCTCGTATATCGGTTTAATTATGTCTGCACGTCACATTTTGTACGGCAAATTTGTCGATACACCATACGGTATTTTTAAAATGAATTTATTTTAACTACTTCTTCTATTAAATCATTCATCATTCATTAACCATATTATTATTAAGTCGTAAATGTTTTCGTTAAAGTTGCCCACACTGATTTGATTTACTACTTTGATGACTATGTAATTTGATGAAATCGCTTCCGTGGGCTATTGGATTACATACATACATATTCTCACGCCTGTATTTCCAAGAGGGGTAGGCAGAGCACATGAATCCGAAAATCCAGTGCCACGTTTAGCAATTTCAGGGTTACCAGATGGTTCAACGTGATATTGTAGTGACAGGTTGCTAGCCCATCGCCCACAATACACTAACTCTTTCCCAGAGTCGACTCTTACGACACCCACGGGAAGAAAGGGGGAGGTGCTATTCTAACCCGGCACCACACGGGGCTATTGGATTTAACATCGAAAAAGAAGGAATAATCCGAATAATGCTCTTAAATAAGTACGTCTAGTGTGTTCAAAACAATCATGCAATCGATAACGATTTCGTTTGTGAGTTATCGCAAAATTGTATGAAAACTGAGACAGTGCCACCAGGGGAACGTTTGCACAACTGGCGCGATCGGCACGTTTCCATACAGTTCTGCGTTAATTCACAAACGAAATCCATATCGAATTCATCATCGTTTTGAATACACTAGACATTTTGCACCTATTAGGTACGCGAATACGAAAGTATATTTTGACGACAGAGGGGCGACTCCGTATAATGACCTGTATGATTTGTATTGTGTGTTTTGTGCGGGTGAAACTTACGAACTGTCCTAAATAAAATATATTATTAATAGTTTAAGTTTACTTTCATTAAACATAAATAAGGTAAGATTAGGGCTGGAAGTAGGGAAGTGTTAACTTCTAATTTAACAGCAAATTTTATGAAACATGTGAAAACATGTCGAGCTAAACTCGATTTAAAAACGTGAGTTATCCGTAAATTATTCAACATGAGTGAGTCTCACGGTAGTTTAATGTTCAATGTAGCAAATTTTATGTTGACACAAACGCGTATGCATTTTAAAAGTCACTTTATTATCTGACTCAAACTCGTATGTGCATTAATTTGCTCATTAAACCTTAACGCTGCGTTTGCTTTAAAATAAACTTAGTAAATATATCGTCAGCGATCTAGTATTATCTAATTATGGAAAGCACTGATTCCGGCCAGTAGAAAAAATATCCAAAAAATGGTTTTTACACGCTCCTGAAAAGTTAAGAATTTCGATATACGAGGTTGAGTCAGAGAGCCCTCGTGTCAGTACTGTGAACGTGCCAGCTTTAGTTAACTGACCTATGTATCTTACACGTATACTTGCCAAAAGCAATTCTCTACTGCTAGTTTAGCCTCGAGATTAGGTATAATCTGAATACCTTCTTCTCTATAAGACTCATTTTAATCTGGACCAAAATCTTAATATAAAAAAAACCTTTAACTTAGTTTCACGTTTTACACAGTGTTCCTAGATTCACCGATTTACTTTATATTAGCCTAATAAAGTAAGGTTAATTAAGGTAAAAACCTCGGAATTTCGAGATACCCAGCTGGAAGTTTTGTAAATATTTGCATATTGAGGCCCTAAAAGTTGTCTCAAAACCTACATATTCTAGGGTGTGAGCGACTATTAAATTTCAAGGTCAAAAGTCACAAAAATCTGTTTTTTGCGCTTCTTTTGTAAATATCTCATTTCCTATGGATTTTTGCTATTTGTGTTTCTTATCAATATTGTAGAATACAAAATTCTCTATAAGTTTTGTTTTTTATTTTTTTTATACGGTGAACCGATTTCGAGATAGAGGGTGGAGAGCGCGCGGTCATAACATCACTTTGGGTCGACCGGTCTCCGATCGAAAACGCGCTATTATATACTTGATGAACTATCGATAGATCAATGATTATAAATATTTGATTAATTAAATCAATGTGGCTTTGGGTTGGCTGCTGACTGTCTTCGTTTTTTGGCGTAAATTAGAAGACGTGTCCCTCTACCCTGGATTTTTGCAATTATAGTTGATTTTTTTCTATGTACCAGACCAGCTGGTTTTCGATTTTTGACGTAAAATGAGGTGACCCACTAAGTTCAATATTTTTTGTAAAGGAGGTATGTCGATTTCGACAGTAGTTTGGTTGGGCTCTAGTGCTTTCTAATCAGGGTCACCAGGTACTCCAGATCTTCAATTATCCCAGTTTTTATATTTTTCCGTTTATGTAGTCATTAATCCCTAATTCTGTACCAAATTTCAGCTTTGTGAGTTTATGGGAAGTAGGTACTAGTTCTATTTTGATGATCATGAGTGAGTGAGTGAGTGTCGAAAATGCGAAACTTTGCTTTCGTTTAACTTCGGTACTAAATGACCTGCTGATTTTGAAATTTTGTATTTTAAGTATGTAATTATAGCTTACTAGATGACAAAAATTTCAGCGTTCTGGTCTTATCCAGAAGTGCTCAAATAGGTGCCTGAAAACGCGGCGAAATGGATCCAGTAAAGGATGGTACGGCAGTGCTAGCTTCGCGCTCGACTTGGTGGAGGCACGGCCGTGCCCCCGACCATCAACTTCTGCAGCATTTTGAAGTTTTACAATATCTGTGTCGTTTTGGCCATCGAAGTACCCAAGGCCTTAAGTGATGCTGTGACCGCGCGCTCTCCGACCTATATCTCGAAAACGGTTCACCGTATAAAAAAAATTAGACGCAAAATTTGTAGAGAATTTTGGATTCTACAATATTGATAAGAAACACAAATAGCAAAAATCCATAGGAAATGAGATATTTACAAAAGAAGCGCAAAAAACAGATTTTTGTGACTTTTGATCTTGAAATTTAATAGTCGCTCACACCCTAGAATATGTAGGTTTTGAGACAACTTTTAGGGCCTCAATATGCAAATATTTACAAAACTTCCAGCTGGGTATCTCGAATTCCGAGGTGATTTCCTAACCTTATTAGACTAATATATTATGTCACCGGAAAATAACACATTCCGTAAGTATATAAATTTCCTAGGAAGTTTATAAACTTTCGTAAGATTCCAAACGGGAGACAAAAAATGTTTTTACGCCCACATTTTTGCAAAATTTAATAAAATCTAACCTAATCTAACATAACTAAACCTAATCTGATCTAAACTAACATAATCTAACCTAACGTAAATTGATTATTTTACGAAAATGTGGCCGTAAAATAATACAATTTGTCTGTCGTTTGTAATCTTACGGAAGTTTATAAATTTCCTGATTTTTTTTAGGAAATTTATAAACTTACGGAATGTGTAATTTTCCGGTGACATATACACTCTTTATCAGCTAAAACCTTCGCTTATCTAACTTACCAATAAACGATCTCCAAAAACCTTTAACCGGTTAAAATGCTTTACCAACCCTGCACCTGCGACCGTAAAAGCGTTCCGAATATTAAGTTTATTTTTAATGCCACGCCATCTAATGGGAGACAACGTGACCTACATTTTACGACAATCTTCCTTTAAATTATGTGGTGAAGTTGGAGCTCTTAAGAGCCCGTCACATCCCGGGAAAGTGACGTGTTAGGGATAAGGCCCAAATGTTTTGGATGAAGTTATGTTAAGTTTGTTACGTTGAGACATTGTTGCAAAAAGCTAAACGGAATGATACTGTAGCGCCCCAGCGCCACTTGCGTCGAATAGCCGAACTAAGCGATCCTACATCGCGCTAACAAGTCGATAATCGCTTGCATAAATGCAACTTCCAACTTTCTCTAATAGCGTTTCGTGTGCTCTGCCTACCCCGTTTAGGAATACAATCATCCTTACTAATATTGTAAATCGGAAAGTGAGTTTGTTTGTTCCACTTTCACGCCGGAACTACTTAACCGATTGCTTTGAAATTTTGCAGACGTAAAGTTAGAAGTCCGGATTAAATAATAGGGTACTTTTTATTCCGGAAAATATTAATGTTCCCGAAGGAATGTTCATTTTAAACCGCAATATAACCGAATTCCACGCGGGCGAAGCCGCGGGCGGAAAGCTAGTAATGTATATATATATGGGACAGCTTTGATATTTTAACAGATATTTTATACAGTGATTGCCTGTATCGAAAACTTTACCATCCCTATTTATAAAAAGAAAACTGTCATCGCGCGTTCAATCAATATCAAGCTGACACAGTTTTGCACTTCAGCGATTTAACCACAATAAGGAATATACGAGTGGAAATTTACCTATTTCATACATACATACATACCATCTCGCCTATGTTCCCAAATGGGGTAGGCGGAGCACACGAAACGTGACATAGACTATTAAACTATTATTATGATATCACGCTTCGCAGCTACTTCTAGCATAGTTTTAGATTTGCAAAGATGGAAGAGGTAGAATAGTGACAAGTTGCTAGCCTGTCGCCTAAACCTATTTCTTTAGTCGCCTCTTACGACATCCACGAAAGAAATAGAGAGGTGTTATTCTATCCCGACACCTATTTGACGACTGAATATACCAGGAACACAGGAACAGGCGAATACTTTCAATCCCTAATGAGGCGTAACTTTTTTCCCCATTAAACCAACGCCTTTGCACCTAGCAAGTTTTCATTTGAATAGAAACTGTAAATCCCGGCAAGCATAATTATGTCCTTGTAAAAATGCAAATGCTTTAAAATCTCTCCAAATGAATACATTAGTAAGTTGTCCCGGCTGTCGGTTGTTCTGCCTTAATGAAGTATTTGAATGTGTAATTACGTCGATTTGTAATTGTGTTAATGTTGATTTTTTACGTTCTCTCTTCGTTGGAATTTGATTGTAAGGCTAGCTGGTCTTTGGATCGTTATTTCTCTTTGTCTATTCACTGAACTGTTACGTTTTATTCTTAAATTTTATTTTTTTCTGCGATTCTTCCTTTTGATCAGTTTAAGTTAATTTAAAACACTTGGGTTACTTTTATTTTTATCTCATACATAGACAAAACTGTGATTACTTTACGCTCGCTTTGAAGATACTTTCAGCAACATTTTAGGTCCAAGCAAGATAAAAGAGGCATTATAGTGACAGGTTGCCAGCTTATCACCTAATACCTTTTCGGATATTATTGCAATAAAAAAAATGGGTTGGTTTAGTTTAGTCATATAGAGAGGATGGATGAAAGAAGATTTTCTAAACAAAAGAGGCGTGTGTTGGGAGAACCTTTAGTTTTAGAAACAGATGAGGTCTAGAGCACCCAAAACCGACAAACATGACATGTAATGAATGTAGATGAAGTAAAAGAGGTATGTCAGGATCGTGACAAGTGGAACAAAGTAGTCTCTGCGTACCCCTGTGGGAATGAAAAAGTTTCTTTATAATGATAAAATACTTTTTTTAAACATCCCCAACCCCATTCGCAAAAATCATAGGCAAATTTAAACAAAATGGTAATCAGCGCTTACTGGCACATTTGTCTTTACTGACACCCTTATCCTCGTTCGACAAAGTCCCACACGTCAAAAAATGAGATTTGCATTTGCAAGAATACATTACTTATTTGCAAGTCAAAATACAGCGGAGAGTTCGTGCGTGGATTTTATTTTTCCGTCCTGATCTGATATATTCTTGCGTCTCTTAGATATGTGACAATTTGAGATGTGTACGGTTTTTGGGTTGGAGTAATGATTATTGCGATGAGTAAATTAGGACATATACATACATACATCACGCTTCGGGTCAATTCCCACCAAAAGAGCAGCGCGGCGCGGCGCAGCGCGGCGCAGCGGAGCGACCTGCTCCGTGGAGAATGCGCGCGGATTCCCGCGACTGCTCGAGATGTCGCTGGAATGCGCGGGACATCGCTGGAATTTACATAATTATTGACATATTGTCATATGTATTGACAGCGGCCGTCGCGACTGCTCGAGCATCCTCGGGCATTCCAGCGAAGGCTCGCGCAGTCGCGCGGCTTCGTTTATGGAATGCGTTGTTATTACCATGGATACGCGGGCATGCGCCCGCATCGTTAGAGTTTCTCATGCGATAATAAGTCTTATTGTAATGAAAATAAAGTTGAAATTCTCATTCCACGGAGCGGGTCGCTGCGCTACGCCGCGCTGCGCTGCTCTTTTGGTGGGAATTGACCCTTATAGTTCCAAAAGGACATTGATACATACATTGACAAAACAATGACTACTTCACGATTCGTGTCTTATTTTTTTAGGTCTTATGTTCAAAGGTTCTTTAGTCCTATTTACGACGTCTACGGAAGAAATAGAGAGGTGATATTTTTGTTTTGTTCCTTGTTGATTCTGTACACATACATGCAAAGCATAGAATTATGGTTCCTTTATTATTATTTGTTTGACCACAACTGTTGTCAGTTTTATCTACAATGAAAAATACAGATAACTCACACCTTAAATTAAGTTTAGTTTAGCGACATGTTTCGAGCTAGCCCGTAGCCCTTCACCTAGGAGCCGCGGCGGCTGCTGCTAAACACCCACTGCGTGCTACCACTCTGTGCGCGCGAAGGTTCATGGTCAATGCAAGACAAAAAACTGCATTTACCTACTTTTCAAACCCGGAATTCTTCCATTAGCTTAATGCTCAAACATCTCGACAAAACCAAAAACTTCCTCCTACATTGTTCATTACTCTGGTCACTTGCAACAGTTTAAGTCTCCCATGTAACCCTGCAACTGGCTACATAGTTGCAAAAGACAAAATTCCAAGCGAATTCAAAATAAATTGCAGTTGAAACTGACACTACGCCATTTCTTGTCCATCCTCAGTTAAGCCCCGTTGAATAAATGGCAGTTACAATTAGGGATGTGCGGATTATATGGAATTTGCGGATGCGGATGTCTAAGGGCCCGCCATAAAATTTGCACATCGGTCTTCACGGTGGACATCGGTGTTGTAGAGCATTGTCTCTCTCTAAGTCACGTGATGTAACTAATAGTCTGGTACCATCCTCTAAAAAACCATTAAATGTTTGTATATTTAGTAGTTTTTAGGTTTATTAAGATTTGTTGGACGCTACCGTAATCTGTTTAAACAACGAAAATTTTGTATTGGTTTTCGGGTTTTTCTACTTGCAGAAAAACGAAGTAGGTTTTGTAGTTGTAAGTTTTTTAAACGAACATGATATACATACATATCATTACGCATGTATTTCCAAATAAGATAATCCGGACACGCCAAAAGCTACTTAGACGAAAACATTACAATTTCACGTTTAGTTGCCTATTCTAGCATACTTTTTAGATTTTAGGGTTCCATGATTCTGAAGTAAAAATTATACTTAAAAACAAATCTAAGCCATAGTCTATTTGGCAAAGGGTTGTAAAATAATCCATCGTCACTAAAATGTTAAATCACTAAGTTGCCAGTTGCCATAGTGCGAGGGCAGCACCAGACCTGTGCAGACTAAAAAATAATTGCATTGTTTTTTTGCGGATGCATTTAAAGATATTGAACGTAATTTTGGAGGTTCCTCCAAATTTACATATACGGATGCGGATATCCGCAGCATCCCTAGTTACAATTTAAAAGGCTTAAGTACTGGAAAGGTCCGTAATTGAGATTTAATTCAACAACGTCAAGACTTTTAATTAATTCTTGGAGTGAAAAATCTTTACCAGTCTGCGCGTAGTGACGCAGCACTTTCAGATTGGAATGATAATAAAATATATTGTCACAATGCTGACATCACTTAGTTTAACATTACATTGCAATAACTCAGTCTCTATTCAACGTCACCCAGTTGTAAGAGAAACAAATTCATTTCTTAAGTGGATACTGTCAGAAATAAGAAGTTATTAAGGAAGTAAATTATAATATGCTGTATTCAATTCATCTTTAACATTAGTATCGATGTTAGACAATCCAAATGCGTGAGTAAAAATCTGGCGATTTTACTGACAAGTTTTTTTTATTGGAATGCAAAATACCAAAGCCATACAGATATTTGCTATCGCAAAAACGATGTTCCTAATCAAAGTAATAATTATGTTTATCTTGTATGGCAACAAAATTAAATACTACAACAGCTTCAAGATCTAGAACCTACACCTAGCTTACGCTGTCTCAACTTTTAATACAACAAATCTATGCTCTTTCCCAGTGCGGATGGCAACTACGAGGTGACGATTATGACGAAGGCGATCCTCCACCACGATGGCAAGGTTGTGTGGAAGCCGCCGGCCATCTACAAGTCGTTCTGCGAGATTGACGTCGAGTACTTCCCCTTCGACGAGCAGACTTGCTTCATGAAGTTTGGGAGCTGGAGCTACGATGGTTACACGGTAAGATAAGAAATAAACTAAGAAGCTAAGATTTACATGTATAGATGGACTCTTTGAACTTACCTGGGTCATCCCGAGGAGGCTTACTTCGTTACTTTGATGACCATTTAGTTTCTTACAGATGAGTGTAATTTCCGTATAAATTGTGGTCAAAATTGTCCACTAGGACACAGATCTGATAACAAGGTTACATTTTTGCGTGGTTTCTGATAGCAAGTACCTAGTAGTTTACTACATACAGCACGCTTGTATTAAATAGCGTATGCCAAGCTCATAAAACGCTACATTATCAAAACCATCAGTACAAGTCATAGCCACTATAAGTGTTTTTATTTTTATGTTTATTTAACATTTAAGGTATTTAATAAAATGGGTATGTTAGGAGAACTATACGGAACTATTTAATAAAGATCTGTACTGATAATATCAACGATTCAAACTTTATGAGGTCAAACATACAGATACCTATAACAATTTACGTAAGCACCAATTTTTTCGAACGGTGATTGACCGGTAAATAAACTCAATTATAACTTTTTCTTGATTACTTAACCGTAAACAAGTCAGCGAAAGAAAAGTACAAATACAATTCCGTCTCGGGTGAGATATACATTTCATTTCAACCTCGCTTGAAGACAACTTTTCCTCAAGAACCCATAAAGGATGTCAACTTACTTATCTCGAAAACCACTTCATTTAACAAAAGCATTTATAAAGCAACGTTCAAGGAAAACAAAATTGAGTCTTATAAAAGTACGGCCGTCTTCCAATACACTGTCTAGCGCAATATTTATCGGTCGGCCATAAATAATGCGGACAATGAGATATGCTCCTCGATGAGAGAAGGAAGTAATAAAAAGTTTCCAATGGAGTTTACAGCGATAGGCCTGACTGCCATCTATCGAAGTAAGGAAGCCAATAAATCCACGGTTCCGACTTCCTCATAAATAAAGCTCAAGCTTACACGTTCGCGCCTTTAGCGTGTGCTAAAGTTCGCAAGGGATTGTTCCACCTTATCAGCCAAGTCGTATCAGATCGCTCGCAGAGACTTTGGAGACAGCAATAAATTCGCGGAGGAAAATTAGCCCTTCAGGCAGTAAAACCCTTTAACGTCCCGTTTACTTGCAGGTGGACTTGAGGCATTTGAAGCAGACGCCCGACTCGGACCACATAGGGATGGGCATCGACCTCTCGGAGTACTACATCTCGGTGGAATGGGACATCATGCGGGTGCCGGCCACGAGGAACGAGAAGTTCTACTCGTGCTGCGAGGAGCCCTACCCTGACATCATATTCAATCTCACTCTCCGGAGGAAAACTCTCTTCTACACGGTCAACCTCATCATCCCCTGTGTGGGGATCTCATTCCTCTCGGTCCTCGTCTTTTACCTCCCCTCGGACTCCGGGGAAAAGATTTCGCTCTGCATATCCATTCTCCTCTCGCTGACCGTGTTCTTTTTACTGTTAGCAGAAATTATCCCACCCACGTCACTTACTGTCCCGCTATTAGGCAAATATCTATTGTTCACTATGATGTTAGTCACGTTGTCAGTAGTCGTCACTATCGTGGTGCTGAACGTTAATTTTAGGTCTCCCGTCACCCATCACATGGCGCCTTGGGTGCGCAAAGTCTTCATAGATATTTTACCAAAAATATTATGCATACAAAGGCCAGAGAAACCGGATGATGACGATAACGACAAACCGACCGAGGTAAGCCATCGACAGTAACCCACCAACAACCCACGACTCACGCGGTCTCAAACACCCGACCCGCTTCAGATAACATCAATTATCACGCATAAAAGAGATGTTTACCTCCCTCTGAATAAAACTCACCGTCTCGCACCATTTTAATTAAATTTGTAAACTAAAAGCTCTCACAAATGAAGTTCTTCAGAGGGAATCCCTTTCAAACGAAAAAACAACACGGCGCCTTTTCTCCTCAAGTTTCCTCCATTCAAAACATTTTCCATCGGAGCGGATTCAATACAAACAGAACGCTATTACAGTCGGGCCGAAGCCGCCCCCAACAATAACCATTTTAATTGTCCTCAGCCACGGGACTCTTCTGGGAAACGCTGCTTTCAACAATATTCTAAATCCATTGTGTTCTGTGTGTATCGCGAAAATATCGCTTCCAGCCCAATTTCATTCCATTTCGATTTTCTTTTATTACTCAACGCCGGCAGGCTTAACGAGCGCGCGCAGCCCTGTTATTTATGTTCCCCTGGTGGCTGCGGACGGATCGCGATATACGAGCCGGCGGCGGCCGAAACCGAACCCCCACTCCGGCCTAATTGTGTGCCGGCTTAAGCCGCCGATACACTGGCCGCCGCGGGACCCTCGCTGACGTTTTAATCTCTCGCCATTTCAAACGCCTCCAATGATTCCAGTAAAGAAGCATTGGCATAGTTCATTTGCTACTAGACAGGCCGTGTTCCGCGCTCTAATTTTGTTCTAAAATTATACTCCCTGATTGATATCTATTCGAATGAGCTAGTGCTATCTCCTACTGGCGTGCCACTTAGTCATAGAAAGGTCATAGGCCAAATTTTTACAAGTATTTTCGTAAAGTAACGCAACAGTGCGTTTTTTATTCAATTATTTTGACTGAGTTTTAAGTTAAAAATACTATCGATCACGAGTAAAACGATTAGGCGAACTGGCCTAAATCAAAACTACGAGCGTGGTGCACTCTATACATTAATTTCATTATAACAAGAATGTGGTCCCAGAACTCTTAACTAATTGACATAATCACTTCTACCAAACATCTCAGAATTTCCAGTATTCAAAAACGATTCATCACACCTACCAACTGATCTTTTAGATATGTTCTATCAAACTACAACACTAACAAAGCGCCAATTTTCAGGTACTCACCGACGTATTTGGTGGAGACGACCTGGACGGTAAATTTAAGGAATGGGGCTGTGAGGAATACGAGCTTCCGGGAATGCCGCCATCACCCCCGCCGCCCCCCGGAGGCGACGACGAACTGTTTTCCCCGCCCCCTGGCTCGCCCTGTCGCCTGGACCTCGACGCTGATAGTCCCTCTCTAGAGAAACCCTACGTGAGAGAGATGGAAAAGACTATAGAAGGCTCAAGGTTTATAGCGCAGCACGTCAAAAATAAGGATAAGTTTGAAAGCGTAAGTAACGTTCCAAAAGAAACAAGTCTGGTTAGTTATATTACAGCAATACACTGCCTGACTCGGTCATCACGCGAGATAGACTCCCCGTCATTTTCTAAGTATTCTAGTACGACAGTGTGGTTTATCTTGTACGGGACTCGTTCCTTGCCGTACTATGCTAGATGTACAAACGACTGAAAGGAGTGAAGGAAGCATTGGAGGAGCAAATCAGAAAAATGAGGTAAAATTGGAACAAAGAAAAAGGGCCAACATTTTTTTACTTTAATATTTTTTGACGAAAAAATTATGACACTTTTTTATTTTACACTAGCTTTTGCCCGCGGCTACGCTCGCGTTAAATTTGGGGTAACACAGAAGAGACTGATCTTGTTAGCCACAGCCCACATGCCAATTTATAGCTTTTTACGTTGATAATTGCGGAATCCTAGTATATTTCCTATCGTCATCGTCATATTTTGGAAAATTCAAACACAATCTTTATAAATTTGAGCCTATGTGCTATTCTGATGTATAAGCTACATTACTGTAAAGTTTCATTAAAATCCATTCAGTAGTTTTTGCGTTAAAGAGTAACAAACATCCAAACATCCAAACATCTAAACATCTAAACATCCAAACATCCAAACATACTCACAAACTTTCACATTTATAATATTAGTAGGATTCCAGAGCTGCTTATGTAGGGGAGGAGTGCCATGAAAGAGCCAGTTTACTGAACGGAGCGAAAAAACAAACTTTTAATGACAGAAATGATGTTTTTTCTTTCTCCATTTATTATTTATTTATTAGCTAATTCTATAGGAAAAAACCTTAAATTCAACACAGAAATCAGTGAAATATCCATTCTTTAAAAATGTGTCATTCGGCTCTTTCATAACTTTTAGGTATTGAAGGAGCCACTACATGTTATGAAGGAGCTAGTCTGTATTATAAAACGTAGTTGCAATATTTATGCAAAAATCCACGACGGAACGGAGCAGGTACATGCGTTTAGGGTGAGAGATGTTTGTGTGTGCGTTTGTCCGTTTGTCAGTTTGTCAGTTTGTGCAAAGTAATGTTCCCACCTAGATAGGTTAGAAGATTCTGAACTAATGATCCGATTTTAATCCGGTTTTCCATAACGGGTTTGTGTTTGATGAGTTCGTGTTCTTAGATAGGTGTAATAGGTGTAACGCACTAGGGGGCGCCACAATAGCAGTATTCAATGTTCTCACCTATCTTCTAAACTAATGATCCGATTTTGATACGGTTTTCAATAACGGGTTTGTGTTTGATGAGTTCGTGTTCTTAGATAAGTGTTAGATAGGTGTGTAGATGGAATAGTGACTTTTGCAATCTCCCCCGTTTTTTCCACATTTTCCAGTGTTTCTTCGCTCCTATTAGTTGCAGCGTAATGTTATATAGCCTAAAGTCTTCTTTAATAAATGGTCTATCCAACATATATTTTTTTTTCAATTCGAACAAGTAGTTCCTGAGATTAGCGCATTCAAACAAACAAACAAAGCTTCAAAAGCTTAACTATCAGTTTGCTTAAGTTTAAGATTGACTAATTTAACTAAGTAAGCACTCGATATATTTAAGGCAAGCGCAGTTTTGTTTATAGACTGACTGTTCTGCAAAAGTTCACTAACTGCTCCATCAATTACCGATTTGTCGGGTCTTTTACGTTTTTTTTGGACACAAACTTCTCCATAAAGCACTATCTGAGTCAAATAATTTTATAATACACGAAAAACATATAGATTTAATGTTATTATAGACTATTGATTAAATTCAAATGCACGGTTAGGAAGGAGCCGGCTATGAAAGAGCCAGCTCTTTCAAGGCAAATTACCCGGCTCTTTCATAGCTTATTCTTAAAAAATATATAACCTTCAAAATAACAACATTACTAAAGCTTTTTCGGTATGTTTATTATGCAGTTGTAAGGTCAAATATATGCACTACCTTAATCTACAGTCCATGTACCTATATCTGATTACAATAAAATACTAAAAAACTACAAACATGAAGTAAAATACCTACTTTTTAATACCGAAAACTTTGACTCGATGTACCGGTGGCCGTTGGTGTCTGCCTACTGTGAAATGATTATGGGTGACGGGAAATCAGTGTTGCCCCTTAAAAATAAAATCACCTACCGAATTCGTTCATAAACTACCGAAATAACACAAGTGGCTCTTTCAAAACCTGGCTCTTTCATGGCACTCTTCCCCTATACCTTTGTGACCTAACACTACAGCCGTCTGTTACATCTTGTACTCTAAGCAACTTTTATCCAAATCTATGCTGCGTTTATCGAAAAACAAAAAACGAAAAACTTTTTTCTTTCAAGTTTAGTTCTCTGTTGCCTGGATTGTAAACCCTGTTCTCCACAGGTGGAGGACGACTGGAAGTACGTGGCGATGGTGCTGGACCGGATCTTCCTGTTCGCGTTCACGATAGCGTGCGTGGTCGGCACCGCGCTCATCATCTTCCGCGCCCCCACCTTCTACGACAACAGCAAACCCATCGACATCCTCTACTCCAAAATCGCCAAGAAGAAGCTAGAGCTTCTCAGGATGGGCTCGGAGGCCGACCCGGGTCTCTGAAATTCGTCTTACGTCTTCGGCCACTCGCCGCCGAAGACGTTCTGGGAGCTAATAGTGATGTGGTGGCATGGATGATCCCATTGAATCTCCCAGTGGACGCTGGCAGGCGAGGTCTCAGTGCGCAGTGCGAACCCGGCGCGGGACTGACACTCAGCTGATAATGCCGTCTTTTTTATACCGGAGAGACTGTGTCCGTGATGGCCATGCTGTTTTACGCGACCCCGGATCCGCTGCAACTATTTTTATATTAGAAATCGCTGTATTGATCGCATATTGAGCGGATGTGTAATTTTTGTATGTTTTCAACGGACCGTTTCTTTTCCAGGAATCATTTTATACGAGCGCACAAACGTTGTACAGATATATTAAGGGTTTTGTATTTGATTTCTCGCGGTACATCCGTCGCGTTCCGTGGACGGAGGCGACGTTGTATCAACATTACTAATATAAGGTTCACTTCGAATAAATCGAGCTCAATTTCGTAAACTATAAGTATTGTAAAGGGGCTATTCGATCAGATGTCGATTAGGAGTCGAGTTATAATAAATATGCAAACGTCCTCCATGAGAACCGGACATAGTAGACACGTGTATTTATTAATGATTGTGTAATAAAATTGAATTATACATTTAGTATTTGATAAACTACGTACTCGCGTAACAATCATAAGGACAATATCGATAAATTGACGAATGTATTAACTCTGTTTAGGTGTAAGGATGTAGATATGTTAGGAGCCTAGATACCGCTGCGTACGCGCCGCGATCACACTTGTCATATGCGCCAAACTAGAATAGAAACGAGTCGCGACGGTGATATTATTTAAATAGATAATGAGACACAATTGACTGCCAATTGTAACATACATTTTTATAAAGTCGGTATTCTTAGATAGTTCGATAACTTATTTGATTAGATTTTTTAACAGAGTGCCAATCGCCATCGGGTTGCGGGTTTTGCCAAACTGACGTTGATTTTTAGTGCTAATTTGGTGTTTCTTGTGACGGTTTGCTTGATCAAAGTAATAGTAGAATATTTGTGGAAAAATGAATGCTTGCCCCTCGTGATAACGACTGAACTGCGTTGCTTAAATACTGCGCAGGCGCGGAGCTTCCTCCAGGACTAACTCCAGCCCTCGCTTGCGGCTCGTCCAGCTGTCCAACGCCATCTATGATAGAATATAAGAACAACGCGTTTTGTTAAGCATGGCTGGCAGCGGGCGGACCGCCAGCGAAGGACTTTACCCATAATTTCACTAATCCTAGAGTACAGGGTAAACTTAGTACACAATTTTCTTCCTTTGATTTGAACTCTCACCATCTTCACCGATAGTATATCTTTTACACACTTATCGGCACTTTACCACTAACACTATTAGATAATAATGATTGTTGAGGTTTGTGACTTTAGTCTGTATTTAGGTAACCTCACTGTTAATTTGTATTAGTCTAGACTCAACGTTAGGTGTTTGGTTCGGGTTCGTTTGAGGCCTTTGAGGCGTTTCGATTGATTAGTAGTCGTTTTCGGACACTTTCACGCGCAATAAGCGTTTTACCTCACTTCGACCCATTTTGTAGGGTATTGTAGCAGTCTATCGTAATAAAAAAAAATATTTCGAGCCGCGTATTTGATATGTCAAAGTAACTCATTATAAGGTTTATTAGATAAAAAGTACTTAGATAACTCAGAGTTATTGATATAATGGAAACCACAGCGAGCAGATAGGAAAACAGGGATGGTTATAGTGAAATTATTCATTGTTTTTTGTGATTCGTCTTCATATTTGTAAGTGTTATTGACTATGTGTAGTATTTGTGTGCCCGAGCGCGTTGGACATGCACTGGACCACGTCAGAAGCGCACTGAGTATGTGTTACCACGTCTCATGCATGTTGAGTATCCGTTACCGCGCGTCAAGCGCGTTGAGTGTACGTTACCACGCCTCAAGCGCGTTGAGTGTACGTTACCGCGCCTCAAGCGCGTTGAGTGTACGTTACCTCGCTTCAAGCACGTTGAGTGGACGTTACCGCGCCTCAAGCACTTCTGACGTGCAACGAGATGCCACAAACGCGCCGCTCGCTACAGGTTGAAAGACGTAGTCGCAAGGAAGGCAGGCAAACCAGTGCCATTAATGTAGTTGTTGGCACCAGGAAAAGTCACACTTGCGTTTGAAATTCATTTCATTAGCTCAAAGCAAATCGGTAGCGGATTCAGTGCGTTTTGGCATAAAACTATGCTCAGAATATTTGACGCTAGCAAATAAGTGACAAAGTTTATTAATCGTAATCGATCACAGGGAACCCTATTAGTATTAGCAGCCTCTTTTCTATACAAAACTAACAGATGGTTTTTCTGATTTTAGACCGGTTGATTCTTAATAATTAAATACTAGGATACTTCAAACGGAAATCTCGTACGCTTAAGCTACAATAAGACAGTACTAAAATCAGTCTGATCAATAGTGAGTCCTTGCTGTTTAGTTTCTAAAATGTGTATGAAGTTTCGGTAAAAGAAACAAACTACAATAAGCCTGGACTCAAAATGAATTCTTCTTGTTTTCACATCCAAAACGTTGAGGTGGTTAAAAACATCTTAAAAATAAGCTAGAATTTCAACTCAGAAAACTCTTTGCCTCAATCAAGCCAAGTTTAATCCAGTATACGTCTTGAAAATACGAAAAAAGGGTGAATTAATAAAACTTGTTGATTTCATAACATCATAAAAGTATTCACACCATATTTATGAGAATAGTTGGTTACGAATCCCACCTATAGAGGCTCTGCTGATTTGCTAAGAGAAAAAGGGTACCTCAAACCCTCTTGAAACATTTCTTGGTGTCACGACTTTCATTGAAGGCACAGTAGACTTATTGTTTAGCGAACGTTACGTTTGTTATCGTGTTGACTCTCTCTTACGTGATACAGTATAATACAGTGCGAAAGAGACAGTGAGTGTGATAGCAAACGCGCGAGCGGAACTCGATAAAGCGACGTAACGAAGGAATTCACAGATGGAATTGTTCGTCTACTGAATAACTAATAAAATAATTTTCTATTAAGATACACAATTCACATGTCGGTTAATTGAGAGTAGGAATGTGCTATTGCACGCACCGAAACACACCAATCTAGTAATATTAATTACTATTTATCAATAATGAAAGATAAACTTAGTTAAGACCACAGGCTTCCCACTGTTCCGTGAACATCTAACTTTTATTGTAGATAATTGCTAGAAAATCGTCGGTCTGTTGTTATTTTTATATGACTGCAAATAAGTAATAGTTAGATTTTCTAAAACACCGTAGGCTAATGTATGAGCATCGTGATTGTGGGCGTGGATGACATAAGTTCATTCATTGTAAATAAAGTATCAAACAGGAACGCTGTTGTGGTTGTCTCGGCAGCTACGGTAGGTAGATTATATCGTGGTCAGGTACTTTAAAGGTTACAGCTCATTAGAGCCACTCGGCACCCGACCAGCACCGCCTCGCCTTGAGCGGTTAGTATTCTTTATATGAACT